>OU015536.1:15120000-15457500 GCA_907165065.1 Caprimulgus europaeus
CGAGAAAGAACCAACTCAGAATGTAGTCTGCAGCACAATTACTTGACTGTTTGGGATGATGAACACCCATAGTTCCTTAAGATATCAGCAGGAGGTGAGGGGCTCTGCACTTTTGTAATTCAAATATATAATTAAGAATAAAAGTATAGCAAGGAACAAGCTCCCATATCCAGCACTCCAGATATGAAAAATACGAAAGCAGTATCCTATAGTATGAGGAATTAACTGGCTGAAAAAAATCACACAACAAGAGTATTCAGATAAACCACTACACTATCTGGTAATTCTTAGAAACACTGCAGAGGTGACTTGCCACACCAATTTCACCACAGACACCAACAGCACTCCCAGCTGAAAAACAACCTTAGCCTTTCTGAAAGGTTTTCTAAGAAATCCTTTTTTCCTCCTTTAGCAAGCCATGACTCACTGCTCGGTATAGCACAAACAGCCACCAGATACAGAGCCTAAGTGCCAGAAAATGCTCCGCTAGCCCACAGAGAGCGTTTCAAGTGGGAGCTTCAAAACGGCCTCCAGAACCACACTCGTGTTCAAAGGAGGTGCTAGAGAACACGGCTGTGTGAAATTTGGCAATACAGCTTCACTGGCAGGAACAGGGAGGTTAGCTTTGGCTCACATGGGATCCTCCACCCTGTAGTTTGCTTTGAACAGTTTCAATGAAAAACTCAAAATGAGATTCATCTGCAACCATCAGTTTTTATCTAAGGTTGGTCAAAATCAAAAGAAATTTTATTTGTGTATGCATAACGTTGGAGAAGGAATACATTTCTCCTTAGAAGAGATTCTGTATTTTGAGTTACCTTTGGAAGAAAAGGTAGCCCAGAGCCCTATAATTCTCTCACACATATGCAGTGTATGTAGGCCAGCAAAATGTCGATGTGGTGGATGATGGGGTGAATAGTTAAGCGCATGTGGTGGTTTCAGTGCATCATCCAACTTGTAGTACTGGGCAGCAGACAAACCTGTCTACTTTACTACTTCCAGAGGAACAGTCAGTCACTCCTCCCACCTATTTGCAGCAGCAAAATGAGAAAATGCCGCTCTTCAGCTTGAATAGACATTTATTTCATTCAGAGAACCTAAGGATGCCTCAAGAGGAGCTACAGTGCCCAAGTCATTAGAGCTTTGCCTCTTAGCATGATGTATTTTGGAAAATCTTGAGCCCCAGAACATGAATAGAAGGAGAAGGAAGTAAATCACAATATGCTTCTTATTCTGACACATGGTAGGACGAAGGAGAGAGAAAATCAACTTGAGGATGGCAAAGGGGAATACAGGATAAGCAGGACAGCCAGCCCCCCCTTGACAAGTATGAGAGTGAGTTGGCTGCCTGCCCTTCCAGGATCTCCAAACACATCAAAGGCAAGAGGTGGTTACAGGCCACTAAGACTTTTCCCACCCAGAAGATAATTGATGTTAAAGGAAGGGTTCTCTGCCTCCTAAAAAAAAAAAAAAAAAAAAAAAAAAAAAATCTTGCTAGCACAGACCAGCAATATTTACTTCAAATTTTCTGTTTCCTATAAAACCAAAGAACATATACTTAGCTTTCCTATTCCACATACTATACTGAAAATGTCAGAAAACAGGACAAGATAGCTTATAAATAATTGCAGAGCCCCTTCTGAAAAAGGTTGAGAGGGAGGTGGGATGAAAGCTCCCAGACAGGAAAGCTGGGACTGCCAAGGAGCAGAACAGAATAAGGGCAAGGACAGTGTGTGATATCCCAGCTCCATCTGTATGCAGAAATGAAAGGCACTGAGGAAAATATCAGTGCAGGTTATGGCAGGCGTCCCCAGGTGTGGGGAAATCCTCAGGGAAGGGCACCATCAACAGAAAATACAGCAGACCTTATAAGAGACAGCTGACGTGGCAGATCCTACAAAAGCTTGTCTGCAGTATCTGAACAGCTTTTGTTCCCTAGCCCCATTCTTTCACCTGGCAGCTCACAGATGAAAAGACCTGAGAGATGTTCCTGTCACAGGAGACTTTTCCTCAAAAGGCTCCTAAAAGGAGGAGGGACCAGGGTAATGCGGGGTCCACTACAGGGGATGCATGGCAGAAGAAGCTTTACCCTTCTAATGACAATTCTCCTACATTTCTGGAAATTCTCCCTAACCCTGTCCCCTTACTACCTGCAGAGTGATGACAAAGCCAACATTGTTCATCAAGTCTCAATCTGAAGTGACTCATTTATTCTCAGGAGCTTTGTGTTCATTTTTTCAGGCTAGCATCCTAAGAAAACAAGGTTTATGTGATCATACTGCCTGTCATATGTCTTAACTGTTTGTCTCTTCCTATTAACTTTTGTTTCACACCAGACTGGGGATAGAGGGGTCCAAGAGAAATTGAGTTTCTCTTATAGAAATTGAGTTTCTCTAAGACCAGTGAACCTACCTTTGATTGGGTAGGACAGAGACCCCAGTTCATGTCTCCGCTGAGAGAAAGGCTAAGAACAGAGTCAGCACTTATCCCCCACTCCTGGGTCTGTCTGAGGCAATCAGTACACGTGTGCCACCCGGCCACGCAGCACAGCCCATGCTGCTCATAGGCAGAGGATGGGAAAGGGAGACGAGAGCTCTCCGTGGGGAACGGGGCCGGGCGGGGGGCTGAGCTGGGCTACTATGATGGAGAAATGCAACACCATAGCCAGTCTGGCCTCATACATAAGAAAAAATGTTTCTTTCTGCCAAACTGCCTGTAACTTCATGATACATCGCTGGGGACAAATGCCAGTATTTCTCAAGTACTCACTGAATCCAGTATGTAGCCACACACAAAAGAGCAACCAGTCGGAGCGTTCATCCATTAGATTTGTTCCTACAGCTTCTACTTCCCTTTGGCCCCGGTATGGCGAGCTATAGAAAAGTCACAGTGAAGTCACTTTATCTCCTAATGTCGCCACTTTCTAGGTCTGCACAATTAATGCAAGGTTTCTTGAAACAAGTAGAAAGCACGTGATGAATGAAGCATGAGCACTCTGGAAACACTGCTCCCATACGACCGCAAGGCTTGGCTCTCGAGTGAGTTTGTGACATTGGTAAAAAGCAGCTCTCTGCCCCAAGTGTGCTCTGCAGGGGCGTTTTCCTCTATCTACTGACCAAACTATGAGTTTCTAAGGAAAAGTGAAGAAACAAAAGTCCTTTTTTCTTCCTGCAGCACCACGTGATAAATTTTATTTGCCCCATCCTAACTGCTTCTAGTGACAGTGCCGTGTTTGTCTGAATTTTTAACAGATGTTTCTAAGTACTCTTGACCACTTCTCTCTCCTGAGGATTTCTGCAGTGGGATAGCTCTAGATAGTAATACAAACAAAGCTTGTAAGAGGCTCTCGGGAATAAATATGTAGACACTGCATCTTGGATGGGTGTGGGTATGGGTCCAAGCGTTATGAAACTTTGTAAATATCCTCTAAAGACTAGCAAGCTGGACTGACCCTGCCTGCAGATGTTTTTGAGCTTACCAGCCCCATAGTGAAAAAGCAAGAGAGCTTACAGCTAACTGCAACACTCCTGAAATACCCCAAGAGCAGGATTTAAACCGAAAGTTATAAAAGCAGAAACATACTGGAGCAGAACAGAATAATGCGAAGGATGATGTGTGATGGTGTAACTCTTATTTCAGTTCAAAATACCAAAGCTGTTGCAAAGGGGATCAGTCTGGGCTGAGGCAGAATTTCCCAGATGTCAAGTTACCCTTGGGAACGAGCACACTGGATTCAACTGGCAGGTGTGAAGGTACTCATGCAGTCAGAACACAAACTGCTTTAAAAAAATGAAATCGCTGCTTTCATTCTAAAAGAAAATTAGTGTCTTGTGCTAGCGCCTGGCAGGGAGGCAGTGACATCTGCCTGAGTTTGTACATGGCCTGAAACAATCAGCTAAAACACGAACTGTTGTTGCCACATTTATGGCTGCTAGTTTACATTATCAAAGTGTAACCAGAGCTACTTCATACCAAAATGAAATCTATTAAAGCTATTGTCAGTGTTTCACAGCAGCTGAAACTGTTTTTTTAAAAGGTCAGTCTACTAGCTGGAGAGTGAAAACAAGGCAGGCGGCTGTGCCAGCCCTTAGGATGTGGCTGCGTCCTGCAGTTTGGTTTTGCATTCCCTTAAATGTCGGGCAAGAAGCAGCAGCGAGGTCTCAGCGGAGCCCGGCTGCCCTGCCAGCTGCGGAGGGGTGGGCGGGGGCAGACCAGGGGGCAGCGGGGAGCCGTGGAGCAAGCCCACACAGGGCCCCCACGCACGTCCCACCACAGCATGCTGCACCCACTGCTTGCCGGGCAGAGAAAGGCACGGCTGCAGAGGACACGGCTTTTTTCAATCCCATTCAGCTTTGTGGCGGCTGTGTCATTCACAACAATGCCACAGCCCTCCCCCACCCCCAGGAAAACCCATTAAAAACCCCAACCTGAGACCCACTTCCCCACAAACAGCCCAGCGCAGCTCCAAACCCCCCCACCGTCAGCACAGACCAAGCATTTGCTGTCATCTTCTGTATCAGCATTTCTGTTAACCCTTTTGTAAGATCATTTGACTCGGTTTCAAAATTCCTTGTTCTGAAAAACACTTGTTAAATATTGGCCCTGACTGCTACACGAATTGATAGCTTGGTAGTCATAACCCACAAGATATATTTAGCTTCACAAAGTCATCATCAATGGATTTTGAAAGCATTGTAGCCAACAGACTGGAAACCACATGCAATACAAACACATAATAGAACTTTTAATGTGCAAAGAGACTAAACAAAAAGATCCTTGACCTTCTTGCTTTCCCTTGCATACCATTATCCCCAGCGAGACAGCAAATGGAATGACGTGGAGAGCAACAGCTACCATCAAGCAACTTTGGAAGCCAATTTCTACAGTAGTTAAGCAGTTAATGGCGTTAATCAGAATGATAACTTATTAAATTCTACATTTATGCAAATAGCATTTTGGCATATCACATGGAGACCTGAGTAGCAGAGCTCGCCAGGAAAAGGTCCCAACATCTTTCACGTTTGCTGCCGCTGTTCTTTTTTATTTATTTATTTTTAAATACCATGTAAAATAGCGTCCGTGATAGCTGGCACATCAGACAAACCACAGTTAAATAAAAAGCTGTAGTCACAAATTAATCTCCATCATCCCAAATAGATTAATGAACAAATTGTTTAATTCTTAACCTTTACGAAGCAGGGATTAATCTCTACAGCTAAATCCAATCTGTCTTTATCTTTTTAACAAGAAGTTGACATTTCTTACAGACCTTCCTAAAGCAAGGAGCACTTACTGAACAAAGAAAATAGCAGCTATCCCTAGCTCTCTCCATGCTGGAGTAACTGGGGTACAGCATAAAAATACAAAGCAACAGAAGAGTTTATGACTACGATGTGAAAGGACATTATCTGCCTGTGGTGAGATGAATCCAGAAAACTGCAGTTTAGGGCAGGCAGAACGTAGAGCACTCTTAAGTTTTATAAAACCTGTGTGGAAAACTTTCTGTTTTCCAAAAGAAGTATCTGGCAATGTTTTGGCTCTGGGTTGCATTTAAATTCAACGAGGATGGAAGAAGCAGAGGATTGGATGAACAGCTATGAATTGTACTTTTAATTGCTTTATGCACATAGTTTTCCCCTTTGTTGGTGCTGTTGTTTAACAATTAAATTCTGAACAGAATTTCACCCATTCATTTAATTCATTTCTCTGTCTTTGGGGAAATGAGGTGGGAACCACTTGCTGCAGTATGTTGTGCAAAACTAGTAGTTCACCAATTGAAATTGTACCTCTATTTTGAAAATCAATAATATTACTTATACACAAGCCCTAACTGCTGGTTTATTGATGTACATGTAAATATATATGTATCTGGGTACCTTCTCTGTGTTTGGGCAAAGCCTGCAACACAGAATGTTAAAATACCTCTGGAAAAACTAATTGGCCTTTTTCCTCCCCTTTGGGTACAAATTTCTGGTTTTAAATTAATGTGCAGGTTTCCTGTTCCTGCATGAAGCCTTCATTTCAAAATACTGACTAATTCTAGGTTTAATTAAAACAATGTTTTATATGATAAACACTTCTCTGGTTTTTACAGCACATATTTTCTTCACCTTAATGTGATTGCTGGCTACTAAGAGAAGAAGGATTTTTTTTTTTTTTTTTAATTTAACAAAATAATTCCAAGTTTTACCACAACTCTCTTTATGGAGTCAACTTATGCAAGCACCGAAGCCTTTCCAGAGAAAACAGGATTCTCCCCACCTCCCTCTGGCTTTTCTCCCTACTGAATGCCACGGCCTTCACTCAACCAAAGGAAATGAAAGACAGACTGAGACAACAGCATCACGTGGGTGAAGGTCAGATTGATTTTCAGCTGTATGGTGCTGTTTTATCACCCTCAGGACAAAAGTTAAGCCCTTCATTTTTTTCATGTCTGCTTTAACAGAGGAACTTATTTTTTTCCTGAAATTTGGTTGGGCTCCATACCACCACAATTATCAAGGATAGCCTAATTTAAAACATTTGTAGAGATCTTCTTCCTCAGAGTAAAATCCAGAGCAGCCCACACACCACAACATTTCTACCCATGAGTTTCCTCTGCTCCCTATGAACAAATAGTGGCTCCTTGAAACTATTGAGGTTTCTGCAGTGACATTTGCTGACAGCAAAAGAAGGCTGGGATGCAGCTGCCGGCGGTTCAGCAATGATCCTGGGCACGGGCAGAGGAGCATTTGCTAGCTCAGAAGGGGCAAGTTCACAAACTGTTTCTTCTCCCCATCCTCCCTCCCTCCCTCTCTCTGCTGCCTGGAGTGGCCGAGCTCTCCGAGAGCTGAGCCCCCCGCCTGGCAGCCGGTGATCCGGACGTGCACGGCCAGTTACTGTGGCAGCCCCTGGAAAAGCGGGCGGCTTTGCTAACACAGACTGCGCTCTTCACAACTTCAGTACCACTGGCAAAACCGCCCCCTCAGCTTGCTGTAACGACCAGCTCTCCACATTTCTCTTTTAATTAAGACTGATGCTCCCCCAAAGCAGTGACGTGATTTTCAATACCGCCAATTTTAGCTAGTCAGGTCTTCAAAACTGAACTGATTAACATAAATGAAGCATTTTTCACATCATAGATGTGTTTGTGTGTATCTAGTTATCAGAAGAGCATCTTCCCTCCCCATGTTTGCATTTCCAGAGTTTAAACTGCCAGCCAGAAAACTCAGTATTCTCTCATTTAAGCCATGAGTCAAAAAACCTTCTTTTGTTTTAATTTTTGGGTTAAATTTGTCTTATTTGTGTGAGGAATGCAACAGCACTGTGACTGCCTCCTAAAGATGAGAGTTTATCCTCCACAAGAAGCAAGGAATACTACCTGCTTTTTTTACATGTACCAGATGCTCTGGTCAAAATCAAACCCAGTTACACTGGGCATCACTGCAACACCTAACAGAATACAATTCCGACATGAAACAGCGCTTGTACAACAAACCATGGCAAGTGTCTGTAAGAGAGGGGGGAGTAGACAAGGGCTGTAAGGTGAGATCAAGCAACTCTCCAGGTTGGATCTGGATGCAGTCTGAATGCAAATTAAACCATTTGCTGCATTTTGTGAACAAAGATTTGACTAACACACATCTTTAGTTTGTCTAAACCTTGCCAAGGCCTCCGAAACAGCACATGGAGCAGTCTGATTTCTTGGAGCACCTCGAGGAGACCTGCAGATGCTGGTCCCCGTGGGACAGCTCAAGGAAGGCTCTGCATATGTACAGAGCTCCAAGGAAGAGCCGGCTCTGGGACAACAGACAAAAGAGCAACTGCAGCTGAGAGTAAAGGAGAAAACAGCAACACAGTAAGCTGGAACTTCAACGTATAAACTGTGAAGTGACTCAGTTACATGCCAAGGGCAAATGCCAGCACAGCACCAGGGAGAAGTCCACTGTTGAGCAAGATGCAAAATGATGGCAGTCCAGAAGAGAGCAAGCGAGGAAACAGCCTTCCAGGAGGGAGCCCACAAGGACACCAGCACAGTCAACGGGGAGAGGGAAGGGAAGAGAGCAGTCACCTCGAGGAGACAACCACAAGAACCCACAAAAGCAAAATCCCACACGATGCAGAGACAGACCACAAGCTGGGTCTCATTGTAAATGTTAAAAAACTGTCCTAGAGGCATGTTAAATTTTTGGCTGGTTTTGGTTTGCTTGGTTGCTATGGTTTATTGATGCAGATTGAGCAATGTGATTCAAATCTGCTTAGACTACTCTTGGAGTCCAGTAAATCACCTGCATTCAGTTTTGCTCAGAGAAAATGAACACAGGTGTATATGTTTTATTTCTGTAGAATGAGAGGTAGTAACAGAATTTATTCTACTTCTGTCTTTCAAAATTTTCTAATGAATAATTAGTAGATGTAGATTTCTAAAATGACCATTTAATAGAAATTATATAAAATCTCATTTATTTTAAGAGATATCATTAAGTATAAAGTCTGCACAAGTGAACTGAGTTCACTGTAGAGGAAATGACTGGGAATTATGTTCAAAAATCTATTCAAATGTTTAATGTAACAGATTCCCTGGAGAAGAGAAATGTGATGGGCTCTTCAGCCTTTCCTTATGTCCTCCTCAGGAAGGCTAACGGTAAATGAGTAGCAACATAAGGAGGAGCCAAAATGTCTTTCGCTATTACGCTAAGAAAGATTTTCAAGGAAGCCTAAAGAAAAGATGGACCCAAATGCCAAAAAAATGGTGCCTTCAAGAGGAGCTTACCCCCATGGTTATAGGAGTCACCAGCAACAAAACCCACCTGGATTAAAGACCTTGGCTCTACCACCAATTTCATGCATGTCATTAGGCAAACTGGTGAAGCCACAGTTACAGCCCTTTTCAGACAAAATAACTCAAGCTGTTAGGGGAGAAAGTCTTGAATTCTCCCCCAAACCCTGACCTCTCATTCCCCCCATATTGACATAAGGCTTGTGCAGCTCCACAGGACACCAGATCCAGGAGCTGCACAGACTAAAAATGAATCCGTTTAATTGTCAGCGATGTCAGGGCCTAAAGACAAGACCAACCTTGTACCAGCAAAAGGTAGGAGTTACCCCTTCCAGTAACAGTCAAAACTTAAGGCAAATTAGAGTGACTTCTTCATTCCATGATGACAAAAATAAAAATAGTACTTCCTTGTGTCAGAAAGGAGTTGCTAGTCTAAAAGTTTAAAGATTACAAAGTGCTCAAATGCCCTAGGCATTTAACAAGAACAGATCAAGTGCCTTGAAAACCCCAAATCAATTTTTCATTAAGACAAAGAAAGCTGGTTGTAATAAGCAAGAAATTTGAATAACATCACCTATATTTAATACACATTATTTAACTCAAATGTCTACTGAATATATTTTCAACAATTTTGAATTGAATATGAAATTATGAAATCTATTTTTAAAATTCACCTATTAAAAACACCTATTCAAATTACTTAAATGAAACAGCATTCAAAAGGTACATATTTGCTGCCAAAGCTTTGGAGAAAGTCAGAGGCTGCTTAGACCTCTGGTGGAGGTCTTCTGATGTGCAAACCCCGCTTGGAGAGCAACAGCCTCTCCAGCAGGTGCAGGAAAAGTATTTCCCTTATTCAATTTATTTCACTGGTTCAGTCCAATAATGAGTTTGTTCAGAACAGAGAAACTATTTGGCAGACGATTGCTAATTTGCTCCTTGCCAGCCCACAGTAAAGAAAGGCGCAAGAGCCCTACAGAGAACGCAGGCACCCGGTTGAGGGTGTCCACGGGAGGCCACGTACCTTGGTGGATCCATCCTGCTCGCAAGGGACTGCCGCGGCGCACGGGTGCGGGCTGCCGGCCGGCACGGAGCACGCCGCACAGCCCTCCCTCGAGTCGGCGCTTGAGGCAGGCTGAGCCCGGGGCTCCCGGACCCAGAGGCCATGCAGAGATGCTCCAGCGAGCGCTCCTGAAGCCAGCCAGCTGAGGAGGACCAACCCATGCTGGCACGCTTCCCTAAAGCCAGCCGGCACCGGGGGGTGGAGGCTGCTTTCTGGCTTCCCCAAGCCTGGAGCACAGTTAAGAACATGCCAGCTGTATCTGCAGACAAGCCAAGTTTAATGAGGCTACAACAAAAGCATTCAAATATGCACTACAGAACTTGTGAGGATTTTTTCTAGAGCTTGTTTTTAAAAAATGAAAGATAGGAAATCTTGACAATGTTTGTACACATACTTCCTTTAATTTTAATTTATTTTTTAAAAATATATATTTTAAAAATTCAAAGAAATCAATGTTTGGAAGACTTTTTTAGTCCCACTAATTTCGACAGAAAAATTATGTTGTGTGATGAGTGCTTGAAATGCACTGCTGGTTGCTTTTTTCTTAATAAACACTGAAGTCTTAATTGTTTTTTCCCTGCATGGCCACATACCACCTTTCTTGTCTGCCAGGTCTTCACTATCCCTTGCCTCCTGCTTGGGAACCAGGACAGACATGCAAATGTGACCACATCTCTAGCACTGGTGATGAAGGAGACACCTTACCCACTCATTGCCCTATCAGCCATGCTTTACAATGTGCCTCAGTCAATTACTCTGGTCAAGATACAGGAGATACCAGTAACAACATTGCAAATATGGATTTGGAGACAGTGGTGAGGGCAGCAAAAGAAGTCTGCTCAGTCCTGAGTGAGTGGAGAAGGTGGAAAAAGGGCAATCACACACTGTCCCCTCCACTGGAAGAACCAGAAGGTATCAAATGAAAGCAGATGACAAAGCTGAAGTGAAAAGGGGATACTTCTTCCCAATGCATAACTGAACTCTGGGTCCCCACCACGGGAAATGCTAAATGCATGCCTTGCTTCAAGGAGAAACCTCAAAATGGAAATTTATGGAAGAGGCTTATCTGAGGAATTTAAACAAAAAGCACCAGGAAGTGCCCAGATAGGTTTGCTAAGAGCTAGGAGAATATTCTGGGGAAACGACGCTACGGGATCATCACGCTGGCTCAGTACAGCCACGCTTACATGAAGACTGCTTACCTGATGGTCTGCTGGGGGTAGGGGAAGCAATCAGGAAAAAGGCAGACTTCCAGTGCACCTCTTGTTCACTGTTCTCATCTCCCCTGTGAAGATCCTGACAGCTCTGAATCCACCAAGACTGTTGATATGGCCAACACAGTTTTGTCTCTCCATGACCCACAGAAAGGCAACGTATGCCCTTCAGCAGCGCCCCAGCCACAAACAATCTACGCTCTTGGCTGTCTGAGACAGGACACCCCCAGCACATCCTCCACCAAGCTCTCTAAGGCATTATTAAAGGCCAGTTTATAACAAGCATGCATCTGTTGCAGTCTCCAGGTTATCCTCACTGCATTTCTGAATTGAGTTTCACATGTTGGGTTTTGTCTACAACCCCCTGAAAGCTGGGACCTGCGCATGGCAGCAGTGATCCTCCATCCTGCAGGCACAGCTGCCCTTGCAGCACTCGGCAGGCTGCAGCCTTGGGAAGAACCTTTCCACTGCAACTCCTCCCTCCTCTCTTTCAAAAAACATTTATTATCTACCTAGATTTCTATAATGCTTTGAAACAAACCTGCCCTACGCAGACCACACAATACTCCCTCTGCTGTAACATGGCGATGGATTATCCTTTGCAAACAGAAATCCGAAGCAGGGGGAGAAGAGGAGGTGGAGCTCGGGCACCCCCAGAAGGGCTGTGTGAGCCCTGGGGTGGTGCAGGGGGAGCTGGACTGGCTCCAGTTCCCGAACACAGGTCCTGCTGCATGCGGCAGCTCTCACGGCTGGCACCTGGCAGTGAGTGCTCACTTTGCAGCGTTTGGGGGGCTTCAGTCTTTGTTCATCTCCCCATTTCTGCTGCAGCTCTGTATCAGGAGGTGAGAGTGGCTTTGCAGACAGCCAAGTGCCAAACTGTTCAAGACTGCAAAAGGACATGTGCTTTCTTCGAGAGGTCTTGTTTAAAACATGCACCCACTTTCTCTTCTATCCATTTTCATGTATGCCTGTGCTTACTTTGCAGGCTACTTTTTGAACTAGATAAAAGTAGATAAAAGAACTCAATTAAAGTAGCAAGAATGAAACATTCCCTTGCCAATACAAGCACACTAACGTGTCACTCTCAGCTCCTCACTGGGCAGTATGCTTAAAAATGACAGGGAAAACGTTCTTCCTGTGTGAAAAACATATGATGCTGGAGGAAAGGCATCATCATTGCTAAGAAATGTTTGTGCAGCCTCAGAATGCATATCCGGGCCGCTCACGATGACTGCTGGCTACATGGAGGCTGAGAAAGGGGTAGAGAGAGCTCATTACCTCCCTCCTACCAGGGGTTTTGGTTATATGCAACCAAACCGCCCGCCGCCATGCTGGCAGCGCTCCTATCTGCACACGCAGTGCCTGGTGCTGCCTCCCCTGCCACCGTCCCCGGAGGGACCCGGCACAAAGGTGGCCGTGGTGATTTGTGCGGGGCGGCGCCTGGCGCACTGGCACGCTCTTATCGGCGAGCACACTGCCCGGCTCCTCGCGCCGGCTCCCGCGCGGCTGGGGACCTGCCGTGGGCTCGCCGCCGTGCCCCCGCTGGGGAGACCCTCCGTGAGGCCACAAAGCAAATCCCGAGCTGGGTGTTTATGGCAAGCAAGCATTGTTTTAAATTCACATCCCCCCACCCCTGCAAACCCTTACAGGCACCAGCACGCCTGCAGAATCCAAGAGACAGCACGAGAAACAATTGCTGAGGCTGGGTACCGCTAACGCCAGTCCCCGCGGAAGGGCTGAGCGCAGGGCAGCGTCCCCGGCCGGAGCCGAGCAGCCCCGGGGCTCTCACCTACCTTGGCCCGCAGGACGACCCTCCGATCTGCCGGAGAAGCAGTGCTGTTAGGGAGCATAACACTTTGCACAACTTTCACAAACGTATGCAATACATTCAACTCTACACTACAAGCACCTTGCCAGGCAGCCCCCACCCGTGGCAAACCCCCTGCGTGGGCGCAGAGCCGGTGCTGGCGGCTCGGGAGACACGCTGCACTGCAGAAGCGCTGTGTCGGCAGCCTGACCGTACGCCTGGCGTGTCATTAAATTTGCAAACGTGTCTTTGTTTGACTTGAGATCCAAATTCAGATATGGGCATATGCTTTATATTCTACATGATAAATACACACTTCACCGAGCACCTGCAGAAAGGCAGCCAGCCCAGCTCCTTATCAGCTCACTCTTTTTCTGGTATGTGTAGGCAGAAGTTCTGGGAAGAGCCTCCTCACAGGCTGGCTGTGAACCTCCAGGTAAACTCAAACACCCCCTGTGTGGTGACAGCAGCCAGGGGAGTTGGACACCAGACCATCCAGCCAAGCGTACCTCTACAATAACCTGGGATTTCAGAGCTGTCAGCACCAATGGGCACAAATTCTGACTACAGGGAGACGTGGAGCGCCTGGGCAGCGTGGCCAAGGCTGCTGCCCGAGCCCTCGGGAGCCCGGCTGCCCCTGCACCTGGAGAGGGGACGCCTGGGACAAACAAAGGACAGGAGCCTGCGCTCAGAGCCCTCCAAGTGATTGACAATAAAATCACTGCCCCGGTGCCCATTTTCAGATCTAGACAGCAAGAACTGAGGACTCCAGGGAAAATCCATGTTTTTACAGTTTGTTATATTACTGAGCTTTTCTGGTGCCAATTTTAAAACGGTGCTACGACCTCTGGAAAGAAGGAAAACTGCATTTCAGCACAACAATGTAGAAAAGAACAAAAAAAAAAAAAGGAAACTTGTTATTTTTTTAGCTTGAAACACTAGTCAGGTTAAGAGAAAGGAGCAGAATTCTGGCAAGGACAAGAGCACTCAGAATGAGTCACAACACAGTAATTAGGGCCAGTAGGTCATTAGAGCCACAGCTGTATAAACTAGGTGTATAATTAAGTTTCCACACTGCTTTTTCACAACTGTATTTCAGTTTCTTTTGTGGAGGATCATCAGTAATTTGTTAATTTAAAGAACAACAGCAGCAGCAAAAAGACAGACAATCTCTGACTTGCCAATCAGGTGCAACAAAAGATTACAATTTTGGGGAGGGCTAATTTTGGAAATGCACATAAGAAGTCTCTCTTTGTCAGTGGGAGGTACAAAGTGCCACCTGACAAAAATATTCATGAGACATCACTTGTTGAGAAGCTGCTGTGTATGGTTTTCTAGATACCCATCCCGCATATACAGTTGCATGGCAATTAAAATTCTTGGAGCAGGTGAAATAGAAGAAAATGCAAAATTATACACTAGCATGAAACAGTTATAATACCTCATTTCAAACGTAAGCCTCGTGTACAAGTTACAGGGCATTTAAAAGGAGCAACTGCAAGACTTTAATTATAAACTAGTTCCTACCGTACAGTAGTTTAGAAAAATCAGCCGCTTCCAAGCTGGCAATATCCATATATAGCTCTGCTGCTGTTTGAAACAGACAACCTGTAAAGTTATCAACAACAGAAGAGGACCTCATGAAATGCTCAGAGACCCCACCGTAACCTACTTTTGTCCACTCCATTGATGCACTAACTTGCTTTAAAACACGCTACATTCAGTTGAGAAACTGAAGAAAAAAGTTTACATGAAGATATTCTGACCCATGGGAGGAAAGGGGAGATATGGGTGGAAGAAGCAAAAATAACACAATAAAATACTGGAGTTAAACCCAGGCTAATGCAGGTGGATTAAAACACATGAGAAAAATGGCAAATCTCATGGCTTTTTAGCCACTTTTCATCAGACAACAAACAACTCTGCATCAGCCACCAGACCGTGATATATTGCAGAACAGTTGCTTGACATATGCAGCTTCTGGTGCTGGCTGGAGGACACGGGAACTTGTAAATCCACGTGCCATTCTTTACTCTTGTCACTAATGCTGTAAGATAGCATCATGCTATAACACCTACACTGTAACAGCAGTGTGCAAAAAAATACATTAAAAAGACTGCACATGATGCTGATGGCAATTACTTGGTCTTCTCTAGTTATGGGGACGTGGCATACCAGTGAGTTCTAAATTAATTTTAAAAGGTTAACACATCCAGCATATACACTAGGTTGGTTTGTTTGCTCTTGGAGTATTTTTCAAGATGCTCCCAAGTTGTTTAAGGTACTATTTCCAGGATTGCTGTAGGAGAGCTCATTTGTTGGGGCAAGCTGGGAGACAAGGGAAGACACGAGGCGGTAAGGAAATGTGAAGTTCTTTCAGTACAAGCTGCCCCCATTTAGACCCTTTTCAGATCCCTGTAGTCACCAGAAACCTACAACCTGCAATCACAGACATGAGCAAAAGGTATAAAAGGCACCTAATTCTGTCAGAAGGAGAACATCTCTACTGCACTGACATCAAAAGGAATGCCACGCACTTATGCTACCAGAGATGTCTAGATTTCAGCGGTGTTTTGTCCTCAAAGAAACAAGTCTGAAATACATGAAAAAGCAAGGGGGGAAATGGCTGTTTGTTACCTCCTTACATGTCAAAGCAGCTGCGTTCAAGCTGTATTATAACTTCAGTGCACTGTAATGAATTTCTAAGGGATTCCAGTGAAATAGATGGTTTATCCTATTCTTTGGAGTGATCTCTTGTAATCCTGCAACACTCCTGAGCTACAATACCTTCCTAACTTCAGCATCCCAAAGGAAGTCATTAGTTATGTTGTATTATCAGCCTGGTGATATTATCACTACAAATATTACCCGTATTGATCTGGAGCCATGTAGACACAACTGAAAACCCTGCTTCAGATTAAGACATGAAAACCTAGCTTGCCAAGAGGTCAGGCACTGCATTACCACCTCAGATGCATCAGGCATTAGAAGCAAAAGCAGTGCGGGGTAACTAAGGACAAAGTGAAATAGTTTATTTTGTGGGGCAGTATCTTTAAAAATACTACACTTCCTAATGTGGCCTTAAGATTGTCACCCTGGTGGTGCAAGCCTTTTCAAATGAACTAACAAAGATGTGCATTTTGCATGCTTTGAACAAAAATTCTTATGGCTATCAAACAAACCAGTGGGTCTGAAAGGGTTTTTTCCTCAAGGTAAGATACGTAAATATCAAGCAATACACCAGATTGTCTTAATGAAAACATTCTCATTCCAGAAAATATGACTGCAATCTTCCTATTTACTTTAAATCACTTAAGGACACTAGATTAAACTAAATGGAAAACAGGCACTCTTCTTCTGGAACAAGGATATCCTCACATGGAGAAAATTAGCACCTATTCCATGTACATGCAGATGGTTATATGGTGCCTTTTTATGACAACATGTCTTTGTAAATCACCAGTATGTGTGAATACTGTAAAAGAAGATGAAATTACGCTACCTGCAATCAAAAATTAGCAATGGGAATACTAACTAATTATTTTGATAGGTCCCCAAAAATATAATTTATTTTTCTAACAGAATACTACATTGAGGATAAATAAAAACTGAGATGTGAAAACACTGACTGTATTGATATGAACAGAATCTCCAGATTGCTAGATTTTAATGTATATTTGCCTCAGAAAAAAACCTGTTCCTTTTCATAGTGCTGTTGGTCAACATCATAACCTTATGTCCCTCCTCTGGAGTCCCTGCCCAGCAGCACCCGCTCCCCCCTGCCCTGCTCCATTCCCCCATTTGTGCCATTACCACTGTTCTGGGGGACCACACAGTGAACCAGACCCAAGCAGACACTGGGTGGGGCTCAGCCCCAGCACCATGAGCAGCTGCACCAGCACAACTCAGGAGACAGGGCAGTGACAGAGCAGTGGCCCCGGGACAGCCACTGCAGACGTGCCCTACAGCTGCATGGCTGCCTGCCCAGCCTTGCGGGATCCTGCCTGTTCCGCTCCCCATGCCCGATGGCGTCGAGAACTACTCGTCTCTGCAATGCTCCTTTGGAAAGGACCAGTGCCCACATGGCTGTGTAGCTCACCTTCCAGCCTGGAAAGCAAGGATTTCCCTATTCAGTGTCATTTTCTTGCTTGCTACCCTGCAGCACAGTACAAACGTCATTCGCAGAAGTCTCGGGCCAATGCCACGGTTGTCAGCTGGCCACGAAACGACCCTGCTAGAAGCAGCCTTTCAATTCTATGCACTTTCAAGTTTGCAGCCTATATAGTGTTTAAACTAGAGCACAGAGCAAGGCAAGCATAGGACTGCAATCCCTACCCACCTGCAGGCTGGGGAAAAGCCCCAACATCCCTCTGTCTTTCCTCCCAGCAAGCAGACAGGAATGAGAGCGAGGGGATCTCAACTCCACAGACCAGAGTGAGACAGGGCAGGAAACTCTCGGGGTGGGACTCGGGCCGAGCTGAAGCCTCCATCTGACCCTCTCTCCCTTGCTGTACTCTATTTGCTCTTGGCTGAGCATCAGTTTACTTATGCCCAAAAGAAGAGCAGAAAACATGGACTAATTACCAAACAAATTAAGTGGCATGGGAGGAATACTCACTCAGGGGAAAGAGGATGGGATACTGCAGCACCAGAGGAGAAACTAACCCTTGTGCCCTCGGCCAGGCTTGACCTATCTGCCTGCTGTAACAGCAACTGCCTAAAAATATTTTAGATGAGTAAGGAGGGAAAAGTGATGGCAGAGTATTCAATTCTAGGAAGGTGAAGGATGAGAATCTCTCATTTAAATACATATTAATATATCCTGCACTCCTCCTCCTAAGATTTTATTTAATCTTTGGTAAAATCTGCAAAGCTTTTTACTACCCCCGTAAATCGGCTTAGCATGCTCTGCAGAATACCTGCTGCGACCGCCGGCCCTGCAAAGGCAGCCGTGTAAAAGCAAGATATGTTGCAATTGTTCACACCAATGCGCTGAGCTTGTTCTTACTTTACAGAAAGTAAAATCAAGATCAGTGTAGGCTAATGCTGTCCTCACTTCCATAAAATTCAAAAGGCAATGCAATAATAACCTAGGGAGAATGGTGTATTTTTAGGGTGGGATTATGAAACTCACACTATGAATTTTAATCTCTGAAATAGTCATGCTCTTTTATGGAGTTCAGAGGCCCTTTCTTCCTGGGAGTTTTGCACACTTCAGTCATTTAACTTTTTTAATCTTCCTACGTTTGGAGAGAGAGGGAAAAATACCCTGCCTGAAACTTTCAGCATTAAAAAAACCCCACAACATTTTTGTCTAACATAATTACTGACAGATTCCAATTGGAAAGCTGTTGCTTTTATTTTAATTTTATTAAAGGAGTGAACAAAGGCTACCCAAGGCACCACAATAAAATTACATTAACTGTAAAATTACATTATTAATTCTTTAATCTCACTTGAGGCCTCAAGCTGTTGCTATGTCCAATTACCCAGCTAACCACCTGTCAGAACTGTAAAGCTAGTTTAACATTACCTCCAGGACAGTTGTGTGCCCTGTGTTCAGTCAGGTCTGCCAGTGAATCGAAGTCCTGCTGACAGTTATCGCAGGTGTAAATTGACTCATCCTCCATGTCTTCATCTTCCTCATTTCTCTCTTCCTGGCTCGTCACACTGTTCCTCTCTTCCAGGGCCCGGCTGTCCTTCACTTCGCTCTCCAGCTCTCCTCCCAGGCCACCTGCCAACAGCAAGAACATCCTCTAAGTTTGAGAGGTCTGAAAAATAAGAGCTTTAAGAAGGATGTTGCGCTTATTAAGATACATTTAATTACAGCCGCTCTCACATTATTCCCGACACCTTTCATTATATTAATGTGGCTTTTATATCATGCGGTGCAACAATTCTCAACTGTATTCTCTGCTGCTCAGTGCGAATCCTGCAAACATTCTCTCCTAATCTTCTCTGGTGGGTGTATAGCAGGAGCCTCTAACTCTCTGTCATATAAAGTTGTTAGTGTTTTATCACTTAACCAGATTCTCAAAGCTTTAAAAATTGGCAAGATTAATTACAGCCCGTAAAGAAAAGGCATGTGCTGAATTTTAATTCTCAGTGCTCTCCTCTCCCTGCCACCTCCAAGCCCCAATATTAGTAACAACAACAACAAAAAAAGATGTAGCTGAAGATGCCCAAAACACACATATACCCCAGGATACGAGAGGTCCTGCTGAACTGACTAACAAGAGGCACTTTGCTGGGCAGATGAGCCTTGAGCTGTTCTGAACTAGCTGGGAGCCGATAGCATTGCATCTGACCTTTAGGTCTCTCAGATATTTTTTATCTCCATCTGTGACCAGAGTGCGGGCTAGCACAAACACCTTTGCCAAACAGCCCACAAGTTTTCATGGGCATTAATGTACAAGGAGACAGAGCTCTCCAGCAGCTCCAGAAACACCCCGGTGTGGGGGGACCATGAACCCCGGGGCCGTGCAGGCGGCAGCTCCACGCACAGGGCAGCAGGCTCCCAGCTGGCAGTGGGTGGGAGGTATGGGCAGCCAGCCACAGTCAGACCCCCCAGCATGCACTCAGCAGCCTGTCACAATGGGTGGGCTTGCAGCCACATCCTCGTGACTCCACGACACCCCCTTGGCCACCCAGACGTGCCTGAAGCCAGCCCTGTCCAGCAGTCCATGCAGCACTGTGGCCAGCCCTCACCTGGGCTCTCTGGAGAGGCAGCAGAGGTGAAAAAGCCCTTCTAAGTCCTGTTGCCCTCTCAACAGTGAAAGCATCTGTTAGATACGCTGGCCACGCTAACCGGGCTTTGGCGACCAGCCGAAATAGAGATGCCTGCGCCTCTTCTGCACACGTGTCCCACCAACACGGGCAATAGAGCTGCAGGTGCTGCATCTGCACCATTTCACCTGCTCCACGAGCCCTCACACACTCCAAACACAACCTGTTAGTAAGATGGGAATATTTGAGAAATCATCCAGCACAGTGAAATTGAACCGCAGGCCCCACCAGCAGAAGAGCTCCTCCTGCACCGCGTGCCGGCTGACCCCCAAAGCCTGGGAGCTGCTCGAGCCAGGCAGGAGGGAGATGCCACCTTGTTGGTTGGGGAAGTGTTTGGGTTTTAAGCCATTAAGGAAACACCAGTGAACAGAGAGATGAGTTGTTTCTAAAATTAGATCAGCACCAAAAAGATTAAGGACAACCAGTGCTGAGAACATGAAAGAAAGCTGAAAAATAAAATTTATTAAAGATGAAAACTGGTTACCACAAGCACTGCAATTCAGACACACACGTTAGCAGGGCTCTGCTGCCACTAGCCAGCCAGAGCACGTTTCATACCATCTTCTGCACTGCGCACGATAACATAAATCAACCGGTGTAAAACGCTCTGCAGCTTTCCATGGAGCACTCGTAACATGACGTACCCTTCAAATAGCAATGGAAATATTAAAAATCAATGCCTGCTTGTGGTGTATCACAGCATCCCTCTCAGCAATTAACTGATCTGCACATTTTCAGGTTCTTTTACTCTTAAATTATACATACCTTTCTACTACAAAATTTCCATTAAGGGCTAGATACAACGTTCATCTTAACAAATCAGATATGCCACTTAAACAGCAGCAATGAATTTAAGGATTTGGTTATGAAAAGTATCACTCACTAAGCTCTCCATATTGTAAGTCATCATCTGTACTGTTTATTCAACAAAATGCTGTTTGCTGAACCTCATGTTTTAAAGACATTTCCTTAAATAAAAATGTATTGCAATGAAAAATCATGATTCTGGTTCTTCACCAAATAAGTCACGTTTGAAGCTATGCTAGCTTTGCTTTACTTCACACATAATTTAATGTCCACGTTCAAATTATCACTTCCACTTTGTCATATTTACTTGGCGCACCTTTTTACAGCCTCTCATCCCAGACTGCAATCACAAACATTTTAGCTCATTCAATCTTTTTAAAGCCTGCATGTCCTGCAGACTTGATAGTTAATAAATCAGAATGTCAACTCTCTGGTTTTATAAGACAGAAACCTATAAAAACAGTCCAAGTATATAAATCTAACCTAAGGACCCACCACCGGCTTCCATATTGCCGGCCGACAGAGACCTCGGAGAAGCACTTCTGAACTGACTTGACCACAATCTGAAGAAGAAAAGTTTTAGGCAATTTTGGGGAGGTTTAAGGGACTTTCACTATTATTTTTAGCAGAAATACTGTCTTTTGACAGTTAACCTAAAGAACAGCTGATCTGGTGAGTACACTGGGATAAATTCATCCTTGGTTTTACTCCAACACTTCGTGACTACACCAGGGATAAAGCTGTTCGACCAAGTCCAACAATAACAAAAAATTTAGCACACTGCTTTAGGAAAAATAAATTGTACAATGTGAGATAAGAAAATAGATTCCCGACTGCAAAGCAAAAATTCCAGAAACATTTTTTAATTCCCTGTTGAATGGGAAATCTGATCCTCTAGGCAACTTTTCAAAAGCGTTGTTGCTTGACAGAGTTGTATGTCAAATAACACAACAGTGAATCTTGCATAAATTATTTAGCAAATGCCACATTGCTTTAAAATGAGATTTTTTTTTTCTGTTTTCAGCAAGTTGAAGGAATTTTACATATCTGCCACGCCTCAGTGTTACTGTCCTTTGAATAACACAGTCTTCAGATTCCTCTGCTGAGCCGCAGGCTTGGTGCTTGCCTTGAAGAAACCAAACACTGCCAAGAAAAATCTGGGGTGTTTCTTGGTTTTTTGACCTTTGTTTCCACTCTTTTGACCACGAGCTGCCAGCAGGGTGTGTGGGGTGCGGGCAGCCTTGGGGAAACACTAGCTCCTTGCCCAGGGGAGCAAAACAGCCAGCGAGCGCCAGGGTGGTGATGGGAATGGGTGGTCCATCCAGCAAGGAAAAGCTTCAAAAGCAGCCCAGCTGCTCCCGTGGTGAGCTCAGTTTCCCCAACGAGGAAAGCAGGCTGCCAGCATTCCTCAGGAATTCATTTCTGAGGAGTTTTGCTGTAGTAGTTCACCAATTTAACCTGCCATTTTCCTGCTGGCAAGAACCACAGGAGCATCTCCCCGCAGAGCAGCCAGGCAGGACAGGTGCACACAGGCACCAGCATGCTGCCAGAAGGTTTTGGGTCACCATGGGAGGCCAAGGCACGGCTGGCACTGGGAGTAGGAGCAGGTGTGATTCTGGAGCTGGGCCTGGCTCTGAGGGGACACGTCTGTGCATGACCACACAAAGTGGCTTCTTGGTGGCCAGGGCCAACGGCACCTTCTGAAGTCTACTGAAGATCAGTGGCTACCTTCAATCATCAAACACAGATGTGTGTATTAACTGAGACAGTAATTTTTAAGATGGCCTTGGAGATTAGTGAACCTAATTCAATGGTAAGTAGTTTCTGTCTAGGTGGCTAACAAACTAACGGACCCGTGAGGAATTTGTGCAGGGAACACCTCTGGGAAGGTGGCACAAGACCACGGGCACACAGCTCCCACCCAGCACCAGGACATTTGTGCACAGCACGAGGGTTTGGCCAAACATCAGCAGAAAGCAGCTACTGGCACCACATCTTAGGATAAATGATCTCTACTTAATTCTAAAGTGAAGGAAAAAAGCCCCTGCATTTCACAAAAATGTTATCAGTAATTTTAAAATGAACCTGCCACCTCTAATGATGGCTTTAACAGTTTTCTTGCATGAGTAAGAGAGGATACAATTTGAGAGATCAGCCCTGAAAGTACACCTTGCTCCACTACCTGAAATGTCAGAAAACAGGGTTGGAGGGCATTTTGGTTTTCTTTTCTTTTTTTTTTTTCCCCCTGTAGCACAGTGGAAGGCCTGCAGGACTTTACACAAGAAGAATATTTTACCCTATGACCTAAACAGTCTGGCCAACAGTCAAAAATATGTCATTCTAATTGCCACTAAAGTTAATATTGTTAATGACACTTGTTTTTTCTGTAAAAGCCAGCTTATGCTCTAGTAAGTTACTATTTCAAAGGGGACATATGAAGAACTGGGAGTGTTCCTGCCAGATCTGGTGGTCCAAGGAATGTGGCAAACTTGGCAAAGCTGGAAAAGCCAATCCCCAAAGGTCTGTCTTGAAAGTTGCAGTCAGTAGAAATGCCTTCTGAGCTGTGTTCAAAACAGCTCTGTTACAGGAACAACGCACTCCTAAAGCCAAGTATTTGAAAACAGATTACATGTACCACGTTCAACTCGGGCCTCACTGAAGTCAAGAGCAAATTTCCACTTGCTTCATTCAGCCGGGGATTCACAGCACTGCCGCCAGGCTGGGGCTGCGCTCGGAGCCGAGGGCGGCAGAGCCTCAGCCCCGGACCACGGTGCCAGCCCAGCTAGGATGGCAGCAGCAAACGGCTTTGGGGACTTCATTTAGTGATGCAGGACTGAAAACTCAAGGTCAGAGCCCCACCAGAGGTGACGCTGATGCCCACCTACCATTTCCACTGAGACACAGGAACGGTAACACAGTGCACCACATGGGCGAGAGAAATTTAAAAAGGATCAAACCTCTTAGCTTTTTTTTTTTCAGTTGTGGAATCAAATATGGACAGTTTAAACTTTTTATCTTATCAGCACAACACAGGGCAAGCAAGCCTTTCTGTCTTTGTGTCAGTAAATTTTCTTTTTATTTAATTTTCTTTTTAAGCCCAAGGACTTTTTAAAGCTGGGATTTATTTTAAATCTAGGGTTGTTCTTTGGAACATACTATTTAGTGTAGGGTCATGTCTGGCTTTAAATATCTTGTTACGGGGCTTCTATGAAGAGCTGTTTCTTTACAGTACATACACTGACTTAGTGCCAGACAGCACTTCCATCACAGCAGCTTTGCCATGCAGAGCCCGAGCTGCGATCTACAGAGTGCCCACAGTTACGCTGTGCAAACCGTTACCTAAGCATGCACACGCACACGCAGCGCCGAGGCCTGACAGCTGCAAGGGAAAAGATGAAATGAGGAGGGGGAAAGAGGCATCTCTTCATTCTTCTGCCTTGGTCCAAAGAAAAAACAATTTAAGGTCTCACAAAGGGCTATGATAATTCCTAGAAATTTTCCAGAGATGCAGGACAAGTGATAAAAGTAAATGGCAATGAAGAAATAAAAGCTAATTTCTGGAGGAATGACGAGTGCTGGCACACAACTGACACAATTCCTGGGACTCAGAGGAGCCCCAGGGTGCCCACCCAGGGATGTGCCCACCCAGGGGTGAAGCCTTCCTGCCCCACAGCCACAGAGCTGCTGCTCAGCTCCCAGCCAGACAAAGGGAAAGGAAATTTTGTCTGTAATTAGGAAGGGGGAACAAAAGAAACAAATGACTTAAAAGCCTGATCTAAATGTTCATTAGTAAATGTTTTGCTTGGTGTCAAATGCCAAATCGGCGTGGGAAGGGTCTCTACTTTTATGTGGTTTGTTACATTTAGTGTTGTCTCTAGCACTGTCATACAGCAGGAGACTCCAAAGTTCTCTGTCATTCGTGGTCAAAGAATGAACTGAGGCAAAAAAGCCACAAATGTTTCAGTAATGAAAACAGAAACAAACCTCAGCTGAAATCTTCCCATAGGATGGAAAGTCTTGGCTTTGCTGGGTAGCCCTGGTCTGTGGGTCTTCAACATTTTAAAAACCATCTTTTTTGAACACATGCACCTCAAACACAGGTGTATGTGTGTGCTGCTCCTAAACAGGCCAGGGCTCTAACGTGAGCCACTGTAACCACATCCACCCAGAGCCACCAAAACCAGCTCCAGCCAAACAAACCAGGTCAGAGAGTTCAGACTGCACCTCAGTCCTAGGACCAGGACCAGGTATCAAAGGCAGCTCGTTCTGTACACGAATCCTTCCTACATGCATCAAAAGCAAGCAGGTTTGGTGCTCTGTCATACAGTGCAGCATAGGTCTTTCACACAGTGTCAAACCACATGGGGTAAAAAAAAAAGGTGCTTAGCTGAAAAACGAAGAGCCAGAAAGGAGAACGCATGAAACACCACAGTGCATTCACGTAACGCCGAATTGCACGGGATGGCTACGTGACACAGTTGAGTGAGTGAAGAGCAGGCTGCCACACAATCCTGCCAACCTTCAATCGCCACATAATGCTCCTTGCAGATTGAAGAGACCTGTGCATCAGATCTTGCCTTCCCTCAACGACAGGAAAAAACAATCATAATGCCAAAAAAATTATTTGATCCAGCATGTAGTTAATGGTGTTGGCCTCCTAAGACTTACAACTTAATAAAATTGATCTCACTGCAGTACTGTAATGAAGAACAGTAGGATAAGGCTACCCTTGAACCATGAAAATTGTATATTGTTACCTCCTCGTGCCCTCCTAGGGCTATGGCCGCTGCAGCCTCTCCAAGCTGTCATTTGTCTGACTCTGACAGCAGACTCACCGACAAGTGGCAACGGTGGCTACAAGAGCTTCTTTTGGAAAGGCAAGGGAAGAGGGAGAGTGCTCAGTGCTAGGTATCTCTCTGGATAATAACTCACAGGATAAAAACACAGATTATACTAATAATACAGTTTTGTGTGAAATATGTTAACAATAAAAGATACAAAAGTCAGAGTCTTTAGGAAGTGCACATTATTAACACTTCACAACAGAGTCTTATTAAATGTCAGTATGTATTAAATCATATTAATTTCTAAATTGGTGGACAGTTGTCAGGATTCTTCTTTAGTTTAGCAAAGAAAACCTATTTTGGTAGGGTACAGCCCCGCCTTCTACATCTGCTTGTACACACACTTTGAGGGCTCCAAGCTAAATGCCCAGCAATAACGAGCTGACTGCTGCCAGTGCCTGCCTCTGCCGGCACTGCACCGCTCACAGAATTGACCATGACAGCCCTGCAACCCCCAGCATCCTTCTATTAACTTACTTACACCAACATTTAACAGGGAAAATGTTCATCTTACTTCACTGATAGGATACAATTTTCCCAAATTAGCAGCTATAATGTTCACAAAATCCTTAAGTGTCCACCTGGAGTGTAAAGGTAGGGGAAGAGCTGGCAGGAGCAAGCGGCAGGGGACTGGCCGCCCATCACACCTTCCTTTGCTGTCCCCCAGCCACAGACATCACACGCAGAACGGATAACCTGTGTAACTTGTTGCCCCACACAGTGCCCTGCTTTCACCTGAGCCCACCTATATCTCTACCTGGTTATCTCTACATGGTATAATTGCCCTGTTTTATCCAGTGAATCCAAGACTTTGCCCTGTGTTGTTCTGCCTCCACGCAAACCCACGCTTGCTGCTGGTACGCGCATAGCAACTGCCAGCACACATGGATGTTTTTATGGACAGTGCTCACGCTCTCTCAGCCAGTGTAACTCTTTACATCCAGCACCTGACCCAAAACCCACCAGCTTTGCTTGGTTTTCATATCGTGCTCACATACACAAACTCACCCTACAACTCTGGTTTTCTTGGATTTCAAGACTTCGTAGTATCCTTTAGTCAACACGATAGAGAAACCTTTTATTAAATACTGCTAATTTTTTTATTGATCAAACTGTGAGCCATTTCATTTTCCATTATAGCAGAAATTTCCTATAGGAGCATTCAGATTAAGTTTCTTTATTCTGCCTCTAGTAGCATGTCACTTTTAATCAGTTTTTAGTTTCATTATTGCTTAAAAATTAGAAAGCAGTCTCTCTGTTCTTTATTGCTTTTTTAAGTTTAGTTACTGAAGGGTTATTAAACTTGGAAAACATACAGACAGGCGTAACGTGCTAAATAAATTCCTCACTGTCTCTAACCAACTTTAACATTAGCTTTTTTTATAATTTTTAGGTTTATTTTCACTGAAAGACTGCTTGTAATTATTACTCATGTTCTCCCCAAACACTTATGTTACTAAAGTGTGAAATGTCTTCTAACACAAAGACAGTTCTCTGGGAAGTAATTACAAAAATGCATTCAGGGGCAATAATTTTATATTAACTGTCAGCAGCATACATCTTCTGAAAAGGCACTTGTTATGAAGGAATTATTTGTGCAGAATTTGAAGGCACTGAAGGCGAAGGAAAACTGCAGAAATGCATTAAACTGAAACTCCAACTCCCTCATCAAGGGTCAGTTTATGTTTAAATCATTACCTTGAAGGCAACCCCACACCTTCCAAAGAGTCTATTAGAAAGATAATTCCAATTTATGCACAAATTGGACACAGTCTCCACTTTTCAGTGTGGAACAATTTACACCCCCTTTTTACAGAAATTTCTGAGTAGCTAATCAAAAAGATGTATGTGAAAATTATGGGCTTCTATAAACCTTTCACTGATGACACTAAAAATACTTGCTAGTGATTTATGGGTAGTAACAAAAATAGTAGCTTCAAAACTGACCAGGTACATTAAAAAGGTATCTGTGTCTGTAACAGATACAAGAAAAGATTTAATGAACATTTTATAGTAACTTTTAGCCTCTGGGCTAATCCCTCAGTCTTTAGGAAAAAGAAATAAGTCCATGAAATTAAAAAAAAATTTTAAAGTGAAACCCAGCAATAGTGATTAAGCATCAGAGCACTTAAAAAAAAAATCAGATAAGAAAATCATAAAACCACCACCAAACAGCAAAATTTCCTCTTACTCATACCTGCAGGTAACGTTTCAGCCTTTCTAGTGCTTTTACTGAAATGATTTAGATGTTACTACGTTACACAACAAATGCATTTACACCCCGAAAAGCGGACAAAGCGGTAAGTTGTTATTATTTATTTGCACGCAAACAGCGGTGGGATTGTACTTGATAGTGTAAACAGCACATAGTGTTTATCAGCTCTTCAGTGTTTGGCAACTGGTTTACCAGTATAAATAAGGGATGTAAACACTTCCCTGCCACAAAAAGCACAGTAAGTGAACGTTAGTGAATGCCTCGAAAGGCAGAGAGCGGAGCAGCCCGGAGCGTGCCAAGTGCTCGCCTACGGAAACAGAGCCCGACTGCAGGACTGGCCCCAGTTACTGCCCTCGGTCCCCGGGGACCCCGGCAAGTGCCCTCCCGCCCCGTCCCCAGGCAGGGCTGTGAGGAGAGCAGCACCCCTCTTTCACAATGGGGTCTCCTCCTGGGAAAGAACGGGCTCAGAATCTGGGGGGAAGGATTCGTTGATGACAGTGGGCTGTGGCGGGGCCTGGCGCTTCGTTAGCAGATGGCAAAGCAAAGGAGGAAGGCACCTCCCCTGTCTGCATCTGACCCCTAAAACAGTCTGCATGAGATCTTACAAGGGACATCTCACTTCCTACCATGGCTTGTTTCTGCTCTGTTTGCTACCAGGGATATTCCACAGCCACGCACAGACAACAGCTACCACCGCTTTTTCCCAGTATCAACACCTCACACTTCTGATGTCAAACAGCAATTTGCCTTTCAGATCTCTGTGGCATTCAAATCAAATAGCATGTTTGCACACAGCTAGCCAAACGTCTCCTCCATCAGCTGCAGAAAACTCTACTCCACTTACCCACGACATGTAATAGTTGTGCGATGGATTATCTGCCTCTGGAAACGAGATGTTATTGCCCACCTCCACTTTCTTAAGGTGCATCTTAATTGTAGCAACTGCCACCTTCATTTCCAATAACGAGGTTCAAATCAAAATTGATCTAAAGTTCATTTATGTGCATGAGGAAATTAGTATGCAGCAAGTATTATCTTCAAAATTAAGTGCACTTCATAAAAACATACTTTCACTCTTTGACATGCAACTATTAAATAATACTGATCATTGTAATCTGATAAAACCATGTAAACTTTCAGCACAAAAATGGCACTGTGATTTTATTTAGGTATGTGAATATTTAATAATGCTCAATTTATTATTTTTCAGGTCTCTGTTGAAGACAAGTGTCTCGTTTCCAGCAGTTCCAGGAAATCCCACTCACACTTAACACAGGATACCTTAATCACATTTTAATCCATAGCCATGGCAAAACTCCTTTTTTTTCTTCTTTTAAGGAAATAGTGTGAACTGTTGGGTTTTTTTTTTTGTTTTTGTTTTTGTTTTTGTTTTTTACTTTAAGGTAAAGCCAGGTATCTGTAAAACTTAAATCTACAGCTCCCTGAACAGACAGAAAATTCAGAAGGCTTAATAAAATTCACATGTGGCTTGTTATTGCAGTTGCATATCAAATGCAAAAATAAGGTATTGACTGGATCGGCTCAGCATAGCAGCTGCTGGAACTCGTGATTAAAATAAACCTGTTGATTTTTAAAGAGAGAAAAATTACAGATGATGTCATTTACTGTAAATGACAAATGCGACTATGCATTTCAATGTTTGAATCCCCTTTGCCTAATTCAAAACGCAGATTCCTTTATTGTTCCTCTGTAGGGTCCAGGACTTTGAATTGTCCCTTCTGCAGGTGAGTTCTGGCCCCTGGAACGTTGCTGTCCTCGGTGTGTAACAGCCTGCAGTGTACGCACCCAGGAGCGAGATGTAACAGGAAAGCAGAGCAAGACCTCAACACAAAATGCCTTCTTATGTCCCTGAATGTATTTCTGTTCAATGTACTTTTCCCATGCTCAGGGTACAGATCTGTCTATAAAACTCTACTGAAGAGGATTGCCTTTCACAAACCAAGCCAATAGGATCCTACAGGTAGCATTTGTGTTCATCTTTTTGTAACTGTAAAATCCCAAAACGCCAGGACTGAGAGGGAGAGAGCCACAGCCCTCTGCAAACCGTCAGGGGGGAACTGATACAAAGGGAGAAGATGGAACAAGAGAAGGGAAAATGCAATGGGGCAGGAAGAAAAATGCTTAGGCAAATTAGAGAAAGCAATAATTATTCCACTGACCTTCTCATGGGTCTTGGTTTGCTTAGAACCTGCCTGGATCGTTTTCCGGTGGGAAAGAGAAATGTGCAGCTGAAGGAGCATGGAAGGGACCCGCTTCTGAGATAACTGTGCCTGGAAGCCTTCAGAACTGTGATTAAAGATCTGAGAGGCTTCTGTGGGGCCAGGATCGTGGAGTTAGTTTCTTAGGTAAAAGTCCTGTTTACAGGCAGGGTATAGAGAAGGTGGATCTGGATCACAACCTGGTTGTGGGGTTTATGGTGTGATTTAACACCAAGGAACATCTTGGAGAAAAAAGCTTGCTAACTACAAATCTGGTTTGCTTTGGAAAAAAGGTTCTTCGAATGCACCTGAGGATAAAGCCACATTTTTCCAAATGTCTGCTCGGGTCCCTTTGCCACCAGGTACCGTTGGTAGAGGGACAGAGGCTCATGCCTCTGCTACACAGGAGGCCTCCAGCAAAACAAGTGCAAATTGGGAACACAGTACCTTACACTGCTCCAGCTCAAGCTGGGGGGGACATCTGTAGGCAGCCCAAGTGAATTAGGAGCCAAATACCCACTGAATGGCAATGGACTGCAGCAAAAACCCATGAAATTGGAAATTAATGAGTGTGAGGCACCTACGTGTCTAAATGGCTTCAGAAGAGTAGGGCTTACAAGCTTTTGGAAGCGTTACCCCCAGGTCTCGTTATGTGTGCGCATCTCTGCACGACCAGCACAGGCTGGGCACGACGTCCTGATGCAGGTATCCAGACCTCAGCAAAAGAATTCAGCTGCCTTGTTTTCACATTCATTAACTTAACAAGATTCTCAACCAGAAAAGAGAGGGAAGCCTGTGCATCTCGCATTATGCAGCACAGGAAAGGGTATTTAACAGGTGGCCAAGCTATTAGAGAAGCATCGGACTCTTCAGACAGTATTACCTTCTGCATGACCGTGGCCAGCCCCTGCTGCACAAACACACACCTCTCCTGCCCAGCAGATACACCAACGACATTAATACAAGCCAACAGGGAAACCAAATTAACAGAATGACTCAAAAAGTTTCCTGCCATTTTTGGCTCATTCTCTCTTCCCCAGTCTTAAAACATAACGTGATTCTGGGCTGTGGGCTCAGTTTTATTTCAGTTTGTATTTAATACAAGCTCACACACAAAAAATTAATGTACCTCAAATTTCCTTTCTCATTTCTTTCCTTAATACCAAACTCTGAAGTCTTACACGTTTCACTTGACAAAGCCATTAATTCAGTAATTTCACATAATTAAATTGAGCAAAGCAGAGTATTTAAATTGGAGCTAAGTGAAATATACTTCTGTGCAGCTCATGCTGCTAGAATTGTGCTGCATGCTATTCTGCTGCTGCTCATTTATTAATTTGGGATCGGCTGAAACGTGACACCACGTAATAAGGAATGCGCTGGCTTCAAGAGAATTAGAAATTTAAAAAATTTCTATAAAAATCAGAGAGGACAGTGAATCAAGCACCAAATGGAATAAGTTAATCCCTCTGAGTGCTCAGCAGAACACTTCTGCACCCAGCTGAAACCTGCACCCAAGTTTGTACTTTCCCTGCAATAACTAATTTTTGGCAAGAGCCATTCTGGCAGCTATTTATCCCTGGAATAAGAAGTGAGCTGCACCAGTCCTCCAGCGCGGTGATCCTTTTAGCAGTAATAACACTTTCTCTCCTAATGTCTTCCTGCATTCTTTCTTCTAGCCCTACGTGGCAAAGAAAGTGTGAAAAGACATTTAAAAGAGTTAAAGCTAAAATGACTTTAAAGTCTTGTCTCCCTCAGACACTCCTCTCATTCAGGAGATCCCAAGAGTCAGAGCAGGAGACAGCCATGAGGTACACAGCATCACAGAGCTGGCAGAGCCCTCAGATCCACCATGAGGAAGATGTATGGTAAAAACAAATGGACAGATAAAATGCTAAGCACAGATTCTTGCTGGTAAACAAATAATAAAGGGGGAAAAAATTAAGACAGAAAATAACCCAAGTAGTGGTAATACTTGATGTAATTAACAAAAGTCTCTCCAGAATATAGCAGTGGTTATTTCCTTTCCATCACTGCTTTCTGCTTCTCAAGTTACTATGAACTACCTTAACTGGGCTCTTCCAGATACACAGAACGTTTCTCCACTTCTTCCCCAGCCTTGAAGGACACCTGTGAAAGGTGCAGCTCTGGACAGCTCACGATAACCCTCACCCCACACAGCTCATAAGGACTCACTCCCACTAATGAAAAAAGGGGAGGAGGGGGAGATAGTGTTGCTGTTGTAATTAAGCTTGTGAAGAGTTTAGTTGGAGAGAAATCTGATTTATTACATGCTACTCTGTTGCTGATGAAGCACCAGCTATTTGGAAGAACTTCTAATTAACCCTAATTTAGTTGATATGCTTTTTAGCAGCCTCATTCCCTGTGCACTTTGCACTAGGTAAAAAGTAGTAATAACAACAGCAATAATTGCAAATTATCTATTTTTAAAAGGCTCATTTCTTTGTGGTGGCCCAATCACAATTTTTTTCCTTAAATTACTGAATTTACATCTTAGTTGCTGGCAAGTAGGAAGACACACACTTGAGAACTTCATCCTACAAAACAGCTTTTTCAACAGCCACAGGCCATGGCTCTCGCGAGCGCGGCCACTGCACCCGCAGCCCCATGCAGCCCCTCTCCCGCCAGCCCCATGGCTGATGCAGAACGAGGGTTTTGGGGTTTACTTCAGATCCTTCCACCTGATTCACAGCTACCACAGCTAGAAGCTTGTTTTTAAAGTGCTTCCACTTCCTACATCCTCAGTCAATTACACATCTGGCCACAACGTTCATTAACCAGATACAGTTTTAAAATATTTCATTAGAGTATGAAGCTAAAAATCACTTAACTCTTATGATGTGTTTTCTCATTTAATAATTCACCGATGGCTCCACCACGCTTCCAGTGCCTGTGGTGTATCTGTGGGTTTCTTTGCAACTCAGACATTTAAAATACAACAGGTTTACAACCTCAGTATATAAAAAGCCCTAAAAATTCACCAATTTTTATAAACCATTTTGGAGGAAAAGCAGCATCAATTCTTATTTCAATTTCACACACAAAACACCATAAACATCAAGAACCACTTTTTGTAAGTAAGGATGAAAAATGAAACATAATTTAATTCTGCTATACAGAAGCATCTATGCTTGCTTGTCATAACACAAACACAAAGATGCAAAGAGCATTTCCAGAAGTGATTTTCCTCACATCTTCAACACTGCAGCTGTCTGCACACACAATGTACAAAGAAAAAATAATTTAAAAGGTGGATTTCTGCAACATCCTGTCCAGAAAATGTTTTACCAATCTGGCTATTAGCTAATGTGTGCAAGATTTCAGCCTGTAACTCATCTTGATCAGAAAAAGTACATTTTTACTGCACAACCTTTTTTTCATAAGATTATAGACCAAATGCTGCTCTCAGTTATACCTGCCTAACCCTGCTGATTTTGTATTTGCTTCTTGGATGTTACTGTGGAAATTTGGCAATAAATGTTTTTTGTTTAATATGACCAAGGAAGAGAAGCCAAATGCTTTTTATACAGAACATTTCTCCTTCATTTAACAGAATAAATGGTCATCTGGACTTGTGTGCTAAATGTAAAGAGAACTATCATACGAACTACTATATGAACTACTATCAAAGTTCAAGTTTCATCAATTTCTTTATGGAACACACATTCTGTACAAATTAATGACAATTAAAAACTGACCATTTTTTCTGCAAATAAAATGTTCATGATTAAATCAACAATACAAAATGGAAATCTTCCCTATTGTCACTGAAAGAACAACAGACCACATACCTCTTTTGAATATTGTCAAAATTATGCAGAGGAAACTTCAATTCAGAACACTGTCTTCAGAATTGCCCAGTAAAAAATTACTTAGAGACTTTGCAATAATTTTTCTGTTGCTACAGTTGTATTTCCTTGATGTTGTCAGCAAGGATAGCTTGACATAGCCCTTCTTGGGAGAAGGCTAATTCAAGTCCGAGTTACACATTTCTTTTAACAAAAAACATACATGAAATCAAGTGAAGATGGAACCAATCAGTCCACCAAAACAATACATTTAAGAACCGTGAAAAGATCTGATTTAAGTCTTTGGACAATAAATGGTTCTCTGATTTTCCTTCTCTACTATCTCCATTTGTGTGCACTTACTTCACAAAATCAGGGCACAGGAATTTAGTATCATTTAATTTAAGTCACCTGTAGCCCCCATCCAAGCTAAATAATACCAATAAGCACACATCTATACCACTGCCAGCTCTGAGGGCTCTAAGCCCCCTCTCTCAATTAAATGAGACCCAGGGAAAACTGTCACTCCTGCTCTCAAGGACACAGATGCCACGCTCCACTTCCCCACTTCGTTTGGGGGCTGCAGGTGAGCAGGTAGCACAGAGCCATGGTCTTTCACCCACTTATCTCCTCCCAATGTTATTTTCTGATAAAGATTCACACAACAGATGAAGATTAAACATACACAGCTAGAGCAACAAATCTAAATTAGAGACCATTGTTGGAGGACTGTTTTCTGCCAGGCTGCTTCAGTTGGCCCCAGCTTGCCATGCTCACACAGAGGCAATGCGACCAGCGAGCGCCTTCCCACCATATTCCTCTCAAATTGAAAATTCTCTCTAGCTCTGATTCAAACAACAGCCAGAGCCTTAAAACATATACACATGCTATGCAGAAAGCCTCATTGTGCCAGTGGTTTTCTTTATCCAAGCAAAAGCTTCCAACCAAGAGGGAAGAAATTTTACTACAGGGTCCCTCCATTTCATGAGAGCAAATAATTTGCTTCAGAAATACTACAGCTTTCAGCATTGAGGTGTTTAGAGGAGAAAGTGGGGGATGAAGTAGGATGTGAAATCCCATTATCCCACTACAAGGAAAAACGCTGTTAAACATCTGAGTTTTCTTTTTGGAGCTTTGATGAGTTTACTAAGAGAATGTAACAGTGGAGTCACTAACTAGGATGCTCAAGTTTAAGAAAAAGCATGTTTTCTTTAGTTATAACAATGCAATGAAATTTCACAGCTCTTGAAAGCACCTCTCAAGTTTGAAACACAAAAGTAACACTTGCACATCAGTTTATTTGTAAAACAAACTTCTCTCTGCTGCAGGAGCCGGGAATTCGAGAGCCAAGAGCTGGGGCTCTTGGCTTTTCCGAAGAGAAACAGGCCTTTCCCCAGACACTGGGCCTGCAAAAGTTTCAGTCCAGCAAGAAAGGTGCTGAACTTCCCATATCCAGAAAATGACATCAGGAAAATCTATTGCACGGATTCATTTCAAATGCATCGAAGCTGCCAACAAGAGGGGTTATTTTCAGCCACATCACCACGCTGCTGCTTTAACACCACTCAGCTGAAGGAGTCCTTCATCAGTCACAAACTGCCAACTTATCCCAAAGAAACGCCAAGCTAAACGCGTACATGTAAATCCACGCGGTGTTCAGCAGCATTCAGAGTAATGTCACTCTGACTTACGTGTTTACATTGTTATTGCTAATTGATTTACCCCTTCTGAAGGAGAGGCCTTGAACAGGAGGCGTCCCTTCCTTCTCCCCTTACCCTCGTGCTCCAGCTTCATTACAGCCCCAGCACTGTTGCCGAAATGAGAGATTGCCTCATTTTTGGTACTGTGCCCTTGAAGGCATCTTATTAGAAAAGACCATTTCTTAATTAACATTTTTGATCTTTAATCTATTACACATCCCTTTAATCCCATACGGAGGAGCTTTTGGCCCACTTCCGCGGCGTGGCGGTGGGAGGCAATAGGCTGGCAATTTGTGCTGAGGGCTCTCTCCCAGCTGGGCTCCAGCGCGGCCGGCTGCTGGGCTGGCTACGCTCTCGCTGGTCAGCAGCAGACATTCGCATTTATTATTTCATTGTAGGGTTTTTTAATAAAGACTTTAGAGAGCCACCGCTCAGCGTTAAAGACAACAGGCAGAACAGCGAGCTTGTGGATGAGATCAGACTTCAGCAAGGGGCTGTTGAGCTTTTAAAATAACCAGCAAAACTCTAAGTGGGAGATTTAGTGGATCACCGACATGTGAAGTGTTAACAAAAGTACAATGTTAAGTCCCTTACATCATTTTACTTGCAAATAATTACAGCAATTACAATGTGCTAACTGGCAATTAACATTACAGGCTTCACAACTCACCAGAATTTTTTAAAACACGCTGTGGCCCTATGTATATTGTCTCTTTGGTGCTTCTGATTTGGTGGCTGTATGAGCTAATGGCTACACATTAGCTCAGCAGATCTCGGAATAGAATTGTCCACGTGCCAGATAATTTAATTAGAGGCTTGATCTTGTCAGAGCTTTATGCAACACAGACAGTGTTTCCAAGCAAAGTGCGGGGTTTTTTTTCTTTCTCTTTAGTGTTTTGTGACTGTCTAATAATTTCTACTAACGAACCCCAAAGCCATCCAAGGGAGAAAGGAGGCGTGGCTGGTAAAACATGCAAGCAGGCAGGCACGTCGGTCCCAAACGTGACAAATTCAAAAATATGTAGAGCAAGAGACATTGAGCACCTCTTCCACGCACACCCCAATCTATTGCCAGGTCTCTGCACACATCTATTAAATCTTCATCGCGCTGCTACTCAGCCCCAAAAAAGACAAAGGTCACTTGTCTCCAAGTGAGAGCCATAGGGTATCTCAAACCTCATTATAAATGGTCTCATTTAATAGTTTTCTCATTTGAATTTATACACAACAAATACAAGATTATGAGATGAGCTTGGTTTATTTTGTCAATGACATCGTAATTCCTTTTAGCAAGATTGGAAATAGGTGACTTTAGACATTAAATGATATAAATACAAATGTACCTTCTATTATGGGAAATTTCAGACTGTATTAACTTTAAAAAAAATCCTTTTTTTTTTTTCCCCATGAGTATTTGGCCTTAATTTCTGTTTTCTACACATTCTTATGCAATAGTAACCATACTTATACTCATGGTCTATGATAAGCTTAACAGTTCAAGACAATTTAACCAAAAATACGGCAGTAACGGTTACAGAAACTTTTACAAGTCAGGTCAATGTTGAGTAAGACCCACTAGAGGTCCCTTCCAACCCAAATGATTCCAGTTTCCTGTACTGAGTAAGCAAAGATTATTTGGGCAACGCATCATAAATTTCATGCAGTTCTTCACTGCAGAGTTTCCTATCAACGTCATTACTCGCCCCAGAAAACAAAGCAGTAGAGCTTGTTTATTCCATTTGTTTTGCTTCTTTTACAATCTTGTTTATAAAACCTCATTCTCATGACTGGCACAATTTGGGGTTTTTTTCTTAAGAAGAATGATTACTGGGAATCCACCACTATGGCATTATTTTTTATTGATTTTTTTCTTCTAAGCAACAGACCGATGTAACCTATTCTGTTATTCCTGGTTTACATTTATTCAGGCTGGGAGTTTTGAGCTATCAGTTACAGTTGCAATGTGTAAACCAGCTGAAGAAGAACAGATGTTACTGTGAAAACCAAAGAAATTGTTCACCAGGAGACTTTCCTTCAACTCTCCAGCTGTCTGATTTCACATTGCTATCGCTTCCTACAGCGGCATGGTTTCAGCTTCCCTCACTCCTACCAGCCAGCCAAAGCAGACCTGGAAAAGCAAAGCCACTGACTTGCAAAAACATCTCAAAGCAAGATGGGCTGACAAGTACCCACGAGTCCCAAAGCTGGAGCCCTCTGGGAAGGTCAACCTGTAACATGGTGCACGCTGCATGATGCAGAGACAAAGTAGTATGGACATGGGGCACAAGGAAGACTTTCTACTAGGTTGAGACGCTTAATTAGCATTTTTTTAAGTACTTTGAGATCCTACACAAACATAGTTAGTGAAATAAGCTCTAGAAAGCACAATTTGCCTGACCATGCAGTCTGTTTCTGTCCTCAAATCTGCAGATTAGCAAATTCGGAGCACAGCAGAATTGGATAAATTAGAGATGAGAAGGATTTATCAGTTGATCTTATCCATCCCTCTGCTAATGTAAGACCATTCCTACAGTCTATTTTCAAGCACTTTGTCCAGTCTGGTTTGAAAATGACCAAAGTGATGGGAGATAATATCAGAGTCTATTAGATCCCACAACTGAGAAATGTTTCCTGATACTCAGCCTAGCATCTCCTTTGCTCTACTTTAGCTCATTACTACTGGTTACACCCCTGAAGGCTATTGTAAACAACAGATACAATTTTCATCTAAAAACACAGAAAATGTTCATGTAATCGCAGCCCTTCACTTGGGCAGCAAGACAGGACAAGGTAGCATCCCTGGAAAGAATCACAGGAAGGAAGTGTGAAGAAGATGGGGAGGTGTTGTGCTGTGCCTTGCTCTTCTCCAGCTCTCCCTCCAGCTCAACAGCAGTGTCCTTCACTGGGATGTTCATACCCATGGGAGACTTGAACACAAGGGATGGAGAGCTGGGAAGGCTGTGCCTGAGGGCCCACCCATGAAGGTGAACAACTTCCTTCAGTCAGTGCAAGGAAGTGACACACAGTGCTACAGTCTCCCAGCAGATAAAGCACCAACAGGCCCACCTTTGAATAACAAGCAAATTTGTTACAGGGAATAAAATGTTGCTGGCAAGACAGTGACACAACCCTGTGGTGGATGCCCCCTGCCAGCCCCAGAAGGATGCACTCACACAGGCAACTGTCCATGCCGATGGCGTATGGGTGTATTTCTGGGCAAGATGACCCTGCCAGAAGACCCTACGGGAACATCCCCCAACCCACAGAGGACCCAGGCCAGCAGACAACACCAAGCTCACAAGACTTCAGATGAGGTTAACCCAATGGTCCCAGAAATACTCCCACATTTGACCAAAGCCTTGCTACCCATCACCAGTCCTGATGCACTGCCAGCATCCCACTGCACGCGAATCCACGGCCCGTTGCTAGCGCAGCCAGGCAGGGGCTGTGACCCCCCAGCCAGCAGAAATCCCCCCCTTTATGGATGTTGCTTGTAGCAATTTAGCGGGGCCTGGCTTTAGGTGCTGTGAAGCTCAACACCACCGATGACACGCTGCAATACACCATGCTTGCTCAGCTTCTCTTAGGCAGACTGGCCTTGCAGCAGACACTGCCTTTAAAAAGCCTGGGAACAGGTGGGTGATGGGGTAGGGGGAGCACGTGGTAGCTCACTTTGAAATGAGCTTTTCTTTCCTCGCCTCTTTACCATGGAAATTAATTCTCCTCCTCTGTGCTATCGCTATGATTTCCCCAATTAACAGTTTTAATAGTAAGTATTTTCCAGGAAATGCCGGAATACACAGGTGTGTGCTGCTAATTTAAATACTGACACCCATGCTGAGTTCACATCTGAAGATCGCTCCTTCCTGCTGGAGATCCCTCCCCAAACAAGGGGCGAACACCTACGGCGCCGCACCACCAGAGACGCCTCGGCAGACTTGGGGCAGGACTGTTTCCATGGCAGATGCTCGTGTCGGTGCTGTGCTGCACCGCACATGCCGAGGAGTCTCATTTGCTACATTTCTCCTGCCCCTCAAGGTGCTACAGCCACAGGATGTCGGTCAGACCTTGGGGACCCTCTGGCACCCCTCATCACTGCAGCCAACAGCTTCCTCCAGCAGCACCACGACCCCCTTCCCACCAGCCCAGGAGCACTGGGAGGAGAGACTTGCACCCAGGAAGCCCTTGCTCCTGCAGACAGAGAGTTGTGCCATGAGCTCCTCCAGACAGAGTAATCTGGCAAGGGTTTATAATTATTTATATTATTTCTCTTTATATTATCCTGGCTCCAAAAGTCTTACATCTGTCTTGGATGTTCACTTACCACTACATCACCTGCGTATCATGTATTTTCTATCACTTCACCTTCTGTTTAGGAAAACACTACCAAAAGTACTTTCTTTAAAAAAAAAACCCCAAAAACATAGTATTTATGAGTAAAATATTCAATTTTAAAAATTAAATTTTATAATTAGGAAAGGAGAATTATTTTTTTTTTTCTCTTCTGAACAGACACATAACTATGTCAAATAATAAAAACTCAGACCTTACAAAAGAACTTCAACAGGGACAGTCCTGGGTACTGTGACACCACAGGGGATGGGGTCCTGCAATGATGGTGGCCTTGGAGGGCACCAAGCAATGGTCTGTGCTCAGGTGTGTAAGCCCAGGCTGCTGGAGGAAGGCTGAGGGGCCAACAAACTGTCTGTGGCCAAAACAAGCCGCCAAAAGAGGAAAGGTGAGGCAGGAAAACTCATTTTCTGTAGCTTATCTGAATAAAAAGAAAAGGGGAAAAAGTTAACGCAGGGGCCAGTCTCTGCTCACTTCATGAGACCCCAGCTTTCTCATCCATTTTGCTCCTTTGGCAGCCAAAATTAATCCCAACTCTACAAAACAGAAAGAGGAGAACAGAAATGCTCAGTGTTTGGGGGTGGACAGCAGCAGTGCCGGGATCAGAAGACTGATGGTGGAGGAGAGCGTGGGGAACAGCCAGGAGGGAATGGGCAGAGAGAGTCCCGAGTGGCAGAGACGGCATTAAAAATGCCCTGGCACAGGCTCCCACAGCCCTGAGGGAAGTAAGTCTCAACTGCATCAAGATGTTCCTCCTCTGAAGATACCAAGTGAAAATTGTGATTTACATAGCTGGGAGATGCCATGCAAAGCGGAAGAGAGGAAAAGGAGAGACCACAGGGTGGTTTCCTTTTATTTTGTGGTTGATTTCTCAAAAGCTGCTGCTTCCCTTTCTTTTCCCTTTTTTCCTCCTTAAAGGAGGGAAACTTTAAAAGAAATTGCAGAAGGCAATTAATAATCTGAAGTAGTGTATTGTATAAAACAAGCATGGGGGAGAACTCTTAATGGCAAAACATCAAATGTCTGTGTCCTAAAATGTTGTGGTGTTTGGTTTTGGGTTTTTTTCCCATGCTCCACTTTGTTAACACGTCCCTTGCATGCGTGCCCAGCTGCTGAGTGAGCTCAGTAGCAGGGACGGGGAACCTGGAGCTATTGGGGGAAGGGGGAAATACCACCCTGTAATTTATTTTCATGATTTCTGGAATGTTATAATACTAATGTTGTGTGCTAACGGCTGGCTGAGCACTGGAGAGGCCCTGCCAGCCATGAACGCTGCGGAGATCCATCCCCCCACATTCTGCAAACAGATGCGCACTGAGACATACCCAGTGCCATCTGTCACCAGCACCCCGGCTATGGGTCCACAGTCCCCTACTTCCCAAAATCTTCCTTGACAGTATCATAACTCAGAGATGAGTTATGAAGAAATAAGATACCTCCAGTTACCTCAAAAGCAGACATGAAAAATCAGGCTTTTAGGTCTGCAGGCTCCTAAGGAGAAGGGACAGAATCTGCTCTGTTTGCCCCAGACAATTCAGCTGAGCTTCCCCGGGGCCTCACAGTCAGGCTAATGAGAAACTCCCCAGCAACCTCCATGTAAAACGCTTTCATAGGTCTTTAAAATGCCTTAAATTCTCCCTATATTTAGTAAGACTTTTTACTTCTTCAAAGTATCCCCTGTTGCTCCTCAAGATAATACTCTCGTGATGTATTACAATAGCAATGCAGCACTGCAAAGCAAGGGTCCAGCCAGACAAACATTGAATCTTATTTTCCTCTTGGGTTCAAAGGAGCAGAAAACCCTTTTGCAAAGCAGAGCTGGGCGCTTGCCTGGCCCCCCAGCAGCCCTGCCCAGCCCACCCTCCCTAACACCTTTGAGGTGAGACAGACAGGCTTCAAGGGCTGCACTTGCTGTTGAAGAGGGAAAAGCAGGAGGAAGGAGCACTTGGCTGTGCTCTTCCACTGGGACAGAAAATGTCTCTGCCTCTTAACACAGCAAAATACTACTGACCTGCTATTTAACAGCAAGTCAAGTCCTCAGATTAAGAGAGGAAAGGAAAAGCTTTTTTTCTTCTTTTTACATTAAGGAAAAAATGTTTACAAGACCTGAAGAGGAAGGAAATTTGCTATGTGCCCATTGTTAAATGGGGCTGGTGGACATCCAGATTATTTACCCTGGCGCGAGGGCTGCCTCTGCCTCCTTATACATTTTCCTGTCTCTCTCAGTTAATACATGCAGCCTTTAAGCTGTGGCCAAAAAAAAAGAAAAAAATTCTAAAACTATTTGTAGCTTTATCTAAAGCACTCAGATAAATTCCTCAGTGAAAGTACGCCAAGGATTGGATTCCTGCAAAGGATTTCACCTTCACAGGTTTTACCAGGATCAAGCAGGTAAGCAACTTGCACACACACCCTACCATAGGAAAAAGGCCGGTGCCTGGTGCTAAGCCATCACTGAACAGACCCATCTGAGTGTGGGATTTGTGTTGCCAACACGTCCACTGCCGAATCTCCACGAGCTGCACTAAGCAGCCCCCGCGAGCAGCCCCTCACCCAGTGCCGTGGCACAGCCAGGGACACACAAACCGTGCACCTTCAGTACACTTCAGTAGTGGAGAAGCCAACCCACCATCAGAGGCAGAACTTGGACATCGGTGTTTGACGTGTCTTGCCCTGCACCTACAAACAGCTATGCCTGACCTGGGGACAGACCGCTCTTATTGCTACATGGACAACCCCACAAGGGCAGATTAAACTCGTACTCACAAAAAAACTTCCAGTATAACTTCTACTGGTTTGATGAACAAAATAAGGTACAGCAGCAAAAGAACCTTCTCTCCACACAACTGCACCTACATAAATACTTTGTCAGTATTAAGAAGTTTACAAAGGACACAGTACCTGCCGTTGCTGTCCCTACCTACTGCACCACCCCGGCACCGCCGCTCCCCTGGCCCACAGCAGCTGTGCAGAGTGCCAACAGAATTTTTCAGAAGTCACTTTGTATGTGTTTGCACACACACAGAGATGTACAAACACACACAGGAGAAGGGAGAGAAATATGTTAATTTGAAACATCTGGCAAATGTTTCAGAGTTAACAAGTCCCGGGTTTGGCCTTTGGTTTTTCTTCTGTTGGGGGGGTCAAAGAAGGGGAGGCAATTTTGTCATTTTGGGCCAAGGGAGGAAGGGGCATTGAAACAAGCAGTTGAAGCGTGTTTTTTCACCCTTTATTGAAGTTCAACATCACACTACTGGAGCTAATGCAAACAGGAAGATCATAAAAGAACATAATGAATGTCTTGCACACTGGGACTGAGGGACTGGTTTCAGTTACTGAATATAGCTTTGGAGGCACACCACACAAGAGCCAGCGACTCCACACAGCCGCACCACTACGTACTAGGACTTTTTAAGCTTTTTCTATGTAGTTCTTCAGTCATATTCCAGCCTGCAACCTGTCTCATACACTGAGCCCTATCTTGATACGCTACTGTACTGCATCTTTATACACATGCAAGATTGAGATCTGTAGCTACTAAATGTATTGAGAGGAAAATCCCCCAGTTAGCACACATTTTCCTTAGGCTGCCATAAATCGCACATACAATACATTTTATCCACATCTGATGTCTTGAATGAGAGCTCTAATTATGGGAGTAAATGAAGAAAAATGGAGGAGACAACTAATTTGAGAAAAGCCCTTCACAAGCTGTCTTTTACTTACAGCACAGTCACCAATACCATTCAGAAATCCCAAATGAACTCCCACTCTCCACAGAAATTATTTTTGTTGTTGTTGTTGCTGTTTTGAACCTCAGCCTGTGTTAAATTTAATCCAATTCAGGATCTGTGATAGATAACACTGGTAACTCCACTCCACTGCTGTTTGAGACGAAGGTCAAGCAAGAGAGCCGGCGAGCGCTCTTTTCATGCGCCGTTAGCTCCAGGCACAAAGGGGCCTTCGACATCGCAGCTGGGGGTTTGCAGCAGCAGCAGCAGCAATATTTGCTATCAAAGACTGGGAAAAACACAAACCCTTCCAAACACCCGTAGTGCCCAGAGAAGATGCACCCAGCACAACTGAGAGTGCAGTTGGTATAAATAAAACGCCACAAAGTGCCACACAAAGGCAGTTTATGCCTTCAAGAGTAGCTAGATGCTGACTTCAGTAACAAAAATCTCCTGTGAGCCAGTCTCCCCGTGACTCTTATAAAACCCATGCTAACCAGGAATGCAGCACCATTGTTAATTTTCATATTACTGCTCAGCTCCTGAGCTGTTTTCACATTGCTGCCGAGCTTCTAAGACAGTACCATCAAGCAGTCCAGTACAAAGAGAGCACAGAAAGGCTCAAAATAATTGATTTGGAAATGGCTTCAAAATAAATACTATTCTCAGAATTTCATAAATGTTAAAGACATAATAGACAGTAAAGTATCTTTACACAGGACACAAACAGTGACTGAATTGTGGCTAGTTATTTTAAACACAAACTAATATTTACCCTCACGTTTGTCTCAGCAATGTGTATTACACAACTACAGACAAACTTGCTTTATCTCATTCAGTTTCTTGAGGCTATTTTTATTCAAATTATCAAGGTAACACAGATGAAAAATGTTTAAGTGTTATTACTATCAAGCAGACCAAAAGCTGGTTCAAACGTTAAATCTTTCTACCATGGCAATGTAGCACTTTGATTCTCCAGCCCTGACAGTACTTTCCAATTTCCTCTGAGAGGAGAAATACACACATTCCAGTTGAGACTGAAGTTTAAAATTCCTATTAAAGCAGCTTTTATGTAATTAGATTGGAATGAATGTGTGACAGTGCCCATTGCAGAAAACTTCAAAGTGGTTAGACTGGAGAAATCACAAACCGTTTCAGTGTGCCCACAAGAAGAAAGAACGGCTCTCCGGAGGATAAGAGTATATTAGTCTCTGTATGTAATAGATTTTATTGACCATATGGAACTGATATAAAAATTGTGTTGCAGTGGGTAGTCTTGGATTTGAGACAGGAATGTGACATACAAAATACAGTTCCTGTAAAAAGCCTGGCAGCTTTCTGGCATTTTTTGCAATCAGAAGAACCTAAAATATTTACCTGATTGAGTCACTGATGAGTCCCAGGTCAAAGCAAAATCGGAAGATTCACCCTCTTCAACTGAAAAAGAACAAAAATATGTTGTGATTGCTAAAACAAACCAACTGGAAAGCAAAACCATCAGAAAACTAGGTCCGCTATGACATTAAGTATTAAAACAGACTTCTGCACTGGTGAAAAAGAACTGCTCTCTATAAAATAATTCATAAGGTGGAAATTTAGTAAAGAGATTTTCCCTACATTTTAACCTAAACATGGGATTTCTGTTTGCAGTTTCTTCCTGAACAGACAAAAGTAAGTTTATATGAAATCTTAATAGAGGTTTAAACACCACTAGCTGCTAAGTACTCACATTTGGAATTTTGGACATCTACAACTTGCATGTGCAAAATTGCCACTGTAAACACAGAGGTCATTTTTGAAGTGTATGCTCTAACAGGTCACAGTGAAGAACTGCACTATAAAGGGAAAATTGCCTGACTTACATCATCTGAACATACTAACATATTAGCCATATTCAGAACCAAGTGATATCTTATGGTTTTTTTTCAGAGTGCAGAATTAAAAAATACCATTATAATGTGCAACCACCCATGTTCTGTAATACAGCAGTCATAAATAACTGCATTTAAGGCTTGCTGATGTGAAAGCTGTCAGAGCCAAGTGCTCAGCACTTACAAGCAACTTATCTATAACCTTCTGCCTGTTAAGAATTATAAAACATCATTTGATTCTTAAAAATAACTAAGAGACCAGCTGACAACAAGCAGAGCCTGATCCTGCTGTTACTAAAATCAATGGCAGTTTTACTAATGTCAGACTGGTCATTTGAAAGCGGCAACTGCAGAAATTCTACTTTTTAATTACAAAAGTTGATCATGTTCACCTGCCTGCTCTGTCACTGGGACACCAGACAAATTTAAATCATGGGTCTTTATTTCCTGATTAAAGTATTTCTTCCACGCACTGAACAATCTCTAACCCTTTTATCTAAATTATGTTGAATTCAAACACAAATTCTACATAATTCTGCAACTGAAATCCAAGACATATCGCAAAGCCACAAGCACAGCCCCTATTGACCAGACGAGACCTGTATGCCAGGCCCTGGACCCTGCTCCAGTGACTACCTACACTGAGAATTTACATTTTCATAACTAGATTCTCGATTTTATGCTTTCTTCCCCTTTTTCTTCAATCTAGTAGGAATTCTGCCATTCTGTAAGCTTATCTATCAGGTTCAAGTCAATGGTGACATCATATGGCATTGGCAACAGAGAAGATAATTTACTCCACAGAAGGGCACAGCTCTGGTCCTGTCAGTCTGCAAGTTTACTGCCAGAGGAGCACAGAATTTGGGCACTTCTCTTGAAAAATCATACTTGAGGCACAGTTATACTTTTTCTAAAACGCCTACATTAGCATAAAGGCTAGGTCACATAATATTAAATTCCAGAATTATAGAGGAAAACAATATAGAAAGCTACGAGCTTATGAGCAGTATTCCCTGACAGTGGCAGAGCAGGCTTGGCTTTCTCCTAGGGGCTCATCTACCATTTTGTGTTCCGTAAACCACCATCTTGTTCCCATCTTGACCCATCTCTGAGTAGAAAAACTGGACATAACTGTCCTAAATACAATTTCGATCTTAAGCAAATATATCTCTTCTTTTAACATTGCAAGCTACACACATTTGGGAGGTTTTTGCCCCAAAACTGAATAAGCTAAATTAGCACTTCATGCACCCTACTCAAAACAGACAAGTGGAATGTTTTAATTTTATTTTATACTTGATCATTTTTTGGTTGGCTTTCTTGGACAGTTTTTTATATTACTACTTTTATGCTGAGTTATTTTCATTTCTTTACATGTTATCTTAGAAAGAAGGGTAAATAAAAAAAAAAGTCAGGCTGCTAAAAATAGATAAAGGCAATAAATTCAATCCTAGTCAAGTAGAAGTATATGAGATCAGTATTGGTCACTGGCAATTTTAGCAACACAGTGTCTTTCATGTTGGTTAAACACTGGAGACTGCTCTAGTCCTTGAGCTGCTGTAGGGCAGCTGGCTCCAGCACATAACAAAACTGCGTTTTTTTGGAATCCCTTAAATGAGGGCAAAGGTTTGAGTCAGCCTCTGTTGGCATTAATTTGCTTTGTTCCCTAATGACTGAAAAGGGGAAAGAGAACATATATGTGAAGATGGTGGCACTTAAATTCACTTTACATTATTGCAGTCATGGTTTCAGGTTCTCCCCCTCTATTTGCACAGACCCACCATGTAGCTGATAGTGCTGCACCTCCACGTACGGAGGAAGCCGGTGAGATGGATCCTCTTGAGCTTAGACACAGACACATCTCACTGCTCACACCACTATTCTCCTTTTTTCTTTTAATTTCTACAACTTTTAAAGCAAACATCATCATACAGTCAACAGTAAGAAAAAGTAGCAGCCGAGCCTCCTCCAAGAGGTATTGCTGTATTGGACTGATGTTCCTCTTGGGCAACAGGACAGCAGGTCAAATTGTCCCCTTGGACAGCAAGCACGGGGCAGAGGCACTGCCAGCAGGGAGCCGAGACCCCAGGCTGCCTGCCACAGTGCTGGCTGGGGGAGCCCACACACAGCCAGGCAGGGCACGACCACTGGGCAAAGCCAGGCTGGCGCTGCTCAGGACCTGTGTTAGGTGGTTTTATGGAGCAGCATGGTCACAGCGATGGCCAGTCAGCAGCCTGGACCCAAGCACTTGGTCCTCACCTGCCTGCCCACCCATTAAGCTGGAGAGCAGGCATACAGAAACAAGGGGCAAAAGCATGACACATCCAAAAAAGAAAGACTGGGTCTATACACCAGTGTAAATAAGAAGCCCCAGAGGTTTGGAGGGGAAGAGTGTCTGTGATGCTGAAGCAAAAAAAAAAAAAACCAAACCCAAAACAACAGGTAATCAGGCTTTGTCACAGGCATCGGGTGTAATTGTGAGGAGACACTTAACTCCACCATGCTTCTGCTCCCTCTCCATAGTGGGCATAAAACCAAGAGCTGAGAGGTTCCTCTGTGGCCACCTTAATCTTCTAGATATAAATTGTTATTTGAGGAGCCGGCATTTGAAGCGGTGTCACTGCTGGCTTCCTCAGCCGCAGCAGCGAGCAGAAGCCACAGACATCAGAGGGAAAGATAATCGGTTTCTTCTTCCCAAACTCAACTCTGACACCCAAGTAGTCACAGCCAAAATTCACCCTCAGTTGCACATGGCTGTTGCTGTACTCACAGGGAAGCAGGAGGAGCTTTCCTGGGCTGGTTGGAGACCAGACACTGGTCCCTGGGGAGAGGAGCCCCACAGATCTCCATCTAGGGACAGACCCCCTGGGGGCTGCCTCAGGGCTTGGCCAACCCTCCTTGGGAGGGGAGGGCGGGTCCAGAACAGATTGGTGATTGCTACAGCTGTGAAGGGACTTCCAGCTCTCGCTACTGAGAATCGAGTCAAAAAACCCCTTAGTCCGTAATATTAGCCAGGGAGTAATTCACTCAAGTTGATTTTTCAGTTAAAGTTTCGGTTTCTTAATATTTTTCTCATCATTCCTTAAAACCTAGGGTGACTCAGTGACCCGTGTGCATTAATGTTCACTTTGTGGGTGCCAGCATTTAAGTGGCAGTAACGGGCAATAAAGCTGGTGAAGAGGTAGGAAGCATTCAACACAATCACTTCCAAAATACGTCGCACGGTAAAATAATCCCTGTTTCATTAACAGGAAAAGATGGTTTCCGAGATACACAAGCCACAATTACAACTACTGAAGCCAAGGACTAGACACTTGTGTCTGTGCTAGTTAATAACTCTGAATGCATGGACACATAAGTCCATATTCAGCATGGGCAGCAGCCACTGGCATACCAGAAGTGTTCTGCAGCTTGGGAACAGCACAGGAAACAGCAGCACAGCTTAAGACAGAGAGCCAGGATTTTATAAAGCAACCAGAGATCTTGTTTTGGTGCTAAGTACTTTACGAGAGTCCTGGTGACATAATGGTGAAGGCTCAGCATTCCATGAAATTCTGGAGGCATTTCATACTGTGCATTGAAAATGAAGACACCAAAAGTCACTGATGTTAAGCTTTGGGCAGGATGTTCACGAGTACACCTCATGTGGTTTTGTTGGATACTGCCATGTTTTCCTCCCAAAGCCACCCTTTTTTCTCCCCAAATTATGTTGTGTGCCTGCACATTAAGAAGCTTCTATGGTTGCAACCATAGAAGTTGCTGTGTAACTACACTCTTGTCTTGATCTGTTGGCTCTATGAGAATGATCATTTTTAAATGCTTTGGAAAAGTGCATTTTACTCCTTCAGTAATACAGAGACAATACAGCAAGAGAACCATTCGGTCCCGCTCTGCTCCATGTGTCATCGACAGCATGGCACCCAAGGTGCAACACAGTGCACCAAGAGAGGGCACACACGCCTCCCAGTCAATTAGAAAAAAAGATGGGCAAGAAACAGTTTTAAAGTCAAGTACTAAACCTTGATATCAACACTCACAGCACTGTATTTCTATTATTAAAACATTAACATTTTTTTTCTTTTTATAAATGGTCCATAGTATTTGCTGGCACACAGAGATAAAATACTGGAAATAAAAACCAGAGACACTTTTAGCTGCATCCTTCAAGGTGATGATTATGAAATAGTTATAGGAAACTCACCCAAGAGTGTGCCTGCTACAACAGCCATGCCCTTTGGTGAAATACGAGGGTATCTATGAAGCTGAAACTCTTCAGAAAGGCTGGGTTTGACTTTAAAATAGCCTTGGTCTGGCAGCATAGAAAATCTGTTTGTTAGTCAACTCAAAGATCAGTAACCTTGTGCACCACTCACCCATGGCCTGGTGGCCACGTCTGCTTTCACCCTCTGCTCTGCCCCAGCCCAGGGGGACTTGCTGCTGTCACGCCTGGAGAAGATTCTGCTCTGCTCCAACTGATTGTGGGACCCAAATGCAAGAGCCAGAGCAAGGACAGGGTCAATGTGGGGAGAAACTGTGGGCAATGGCAACATCACAACACAGCACTTCCACACACACCAAATATTTGCATTTTGCCCGCTCATCTCAGATGATCTCCAAGGATGCTTATTTAATTGCTAAGTCACAAGTGCTGCAGGCGCAAAGATTTTGGTTCTTTGTGCTCAGAGAAACTTCTGAAAGGATTCAGCATCTATTCCCCTAAGAGTGAGAACATCTATTTATGGGGCTACCATTACCTGAACTCCATTCACAGTCACAGTGCTTATTTAACACTTTATCACTCCCAGAAAAGAAGTTAACCTTATCAAAGTAAGACGCTTCTGAACCAAATGTTGATTTCTAGATGCAATCAAGCTTTACAAGTGAGCAACAGCCCCTCAGTAATTCAGACGGCATGTGTACGCTCCCTTATCCTATTACACAGGCTTCAAGGACCACAAGGACCAGTTTAGCACTTCCCATAATATAAAAACTCCATAGTATGCTAACTAAAATGTCAGGAACTGTGACAGTTTGAGAAACTGCTGAGAAATATATTGGGTTACAAGCAAGTCCCTCAGCTCATGGGGGAACTTTCCTGAATCAGGGCTGTTACCAAGAGCTGCATTTGGGACCAGGTCTACTCCCTGGTGGGCAAGCAACTTTTGAAAACACCATGTACAGAGTAGTTCGAGTGCAGAAAACTCTGGTGCCACTTTTTATTTTGCGGGATTTTGTCAGATTTTGTTCGTGACAGAATGCTCCCAGATAAACCTGGGGAAATCTCACCGATGCCTGTGTATTAGCTGTAACGTACGTGTCAAGATTCACAGCTTTCCCTCTAGAGAAATACTCCAGCACCAATCCACACTGTAAGCCAGTCACACAATAATCACATCTTTTCCCTGACCTAGCTGTAGGTATTCGCAAGCAAGAGCTCTGTGATCTTCTGTAATCTTCAGGCTGCTTTGCTTCCTTTCAGGCACCCATCTCTCCATGCTGTCCTCCCCAGCCTTTGCTCCATCCCACCCATCCCACAAAATTACATGCTCTCCAATCAGCACAGGACACAGAATCGCCCCATCCGACCACCATTCACCCACCACGACTCATCCCACAGCACTTGCAGCCTGGGATCCAATACAGCTCTCTTAATCCTGCAAAATGTAGAGCAGCTTCCATTTCCATGGAGTCAAAAGGAGCTAAGGGTGCTCCAAACTTTGTGGACTGAGGATTGTAAATTAGCCAGTTTCCAGCTGCTTGGCATGGCAGGAGCACAAACAGCATTAAGTCTTTACAGTTTAAATAGCCTGGTATTTTCCAGGCACATCTAGAGTCTGTCCTTTGGAGAGGTGCAGCCATGCTTGTTCCTCAATCCAAAAGATGAGGAGAAAGGGCAGGATACCTCTGCTCTCACTCAGCCTACTGCCCAGAGGTGTACGGTCCTGCACAGCACTGCGAGCTGCTATCAGAACTAGCAGTGGCATACAGCAAAAAAATAAAAGTTTGTAAATGGTTACTTTGAGCAGCAGCCAGCTCGTCTCTTCTGTTCAGTTTACCTCCTGGCTGGGTGTAAGGCTTTCCCTCTCTCCTGCTTAGATGTTCCCTGTTAGATTCTCCACCTCCTAACAGCGGTGAGACAGAAGTCTGTAAAACACACAAATCTGCAGAAGAGCAGCAAAGGAAAGTAGTATGAAAAATGGTCACATTTGTTTTTTAAATGAAGCGCCGCTGCAGCAGAGCTGTGGTCCGCTGCCCGGGAACGCAGCGGGGTGCGGAGCCAGCCCCACGCCAGGGCACGCTGCCCCCGAGGAGCTGGGCTGCCTTTCTTTGTCAGCAGGCTGGGGCTTTCTCCCAGCCCCGTGCAGAGGGAAACCTTCAGGTTCAGCAGGAAAATAGGAAGCTTTGTGGGGCTTTGACAGTGTACTGAGAACAGGTGCCTGTGAATGTATCCCGATTCATTACCATGCCCTGCAGCTAGAAGGAAAGGGAAATCCTCCTGGTGCCTCCACACCAACACTGAGGGGAGCAGGAAGGTACCTGGCAGAAGCAGCCAGGTGTGCTTTCCACCAGCCATTCAAGCCGCTTTACTGCTTTTGGAAAATCAGCTTTGCAAGAGACCGCTGCCAGGCCTCCCCATGTTTACATTTTGCTTGTTTGCGTGATCATTTCCATTTCGCTCTAGTAACACTTCGCCATTTTTTCCCCTGGGGGTTGGTGGAAAGGAGCACTGGGACACCCAGGCACCCCCAGAGAGGTGACAGAGTATTCCTCACCTGTGCCCTCGCCCCCGGGACTGCGCGTGGTCCCTCGCAGCTCCCAAGGGCAGCTCCCGAGCCGCCTCCCTTTTCTCGCCCCGGTGCGTGGCCGATTCAGCCATTGGTGGCCCTTGGCCAGAAGGGTTTTTTCCACCTTAAATAGGACCATTATATATTAGTCCTTTCATGGGCCAGCAGGCCAGGGAATAAGACAAGAGAGTTTACTGACATGGCTTATTTTGCTAGTTCAGAGCCTAAATTTGCACAAGTTCTCTAGCTGCTTTTCTCCAAAGTCAGTAACAGGACTTGGCAGAGACTGCGGGTTTTGCTGGCAAAGTCAGCCTTTTTGTGTGAAGGAGGGAGGAGTGGGGAAACCCAGACTGCTCTCTAGGTTAGGGAAAAAAGAAAAAAAAAAAAGGAAAGAAAAAAGGAAGAAGGATGAGACAAATGGGATAGAATTACAAAGGAAAACTGAAAAAAAAAAAAAGATAGTTAGGAACACAAAAAGATGTGAAGGTGATTAAGGAGAACAAGACAAACAACTAAATAAGGTAGCACTAGCAGGTTTATGCAAAGAAGATCTAATTATGGGTGGCTAAATCCTCCAGGACATTAATATTCCATCGTAATGTGTCTAGTTTCCTCCTTTCCAGACATGGCAGGGAGGAAATGAGAATCACTTAGATACACGGTTTAATGAGCAAATGATGGACGATCACCAAACACAGCCTGCCTGATAAGTATCCATTAGCTTAAACTCGCACAGTAAATCTGTGTGCAGCTACCGGGCCTGCCTCTTCAAACGCTACGGCAAAACTTAATGTAGCTGCAACTAGAGAAGGGGACCACTGTAAATACAAATCTTATCTCTGTAAGATAAGAAAGACCGTCAGACATACATAACAGCTAATCACAGCCCTTCCCACGGACCACACACCTGATTCACAAGCCAGAGCATATTTATTCCCAGTGCTCACATTTAGTTTTTGTGTTTCTAATTCACAGACTCCACTGGAGACAGATATTTCCCATCAAAATCTATTATGTAAATAAACACGAGTGTATGGTGTAATAAAACGTAGCCAATGTTTCAGGTTGCTCTCAGACCAACATCTTATACATACAATACATTTAGCTCATGGTTCTTAAAACCAGGCCTGCAGACACCCCATTTCCATACTCTAGGTTATAGATTTGGAATCAATACTCTTACCGACAGTTCTTATAGCTTGTCCCTGAAAGTGAATCCCCAGAGGGCAGGGTAGGGTTTTTTCCTTTTAATTGCAATACATGGTGTTTAACCTGTGAAATATTCAGGAACTTAGAGGTTGACTTGGAAGAGGCACCTGGCCGAGGAGCTCTCCGCTCTGTGCTATGTACAAGACCCGCAGCAGCAGCGCCTCGGCCCCGCAAGGGAACCACGTTTTCCCAGCACACTGGTGCAAAACTGTCCCAGCAGTGGCTGGCATGGGAGATATCCAGTTTTAGGTTCCCCATGTTTCATCAGGAAGCACAGTCCCCTTTGCTGGGTGTGCTGTCAGTCCCTCCTCTGCCCTGCAGTGGCCTGTGCCACCTCCCTAAGTCCCCAGCGCAGGGGACCCACCTCTGGTGCCTCCTGACCCACCTCTTTCCTTTTTGGGCAAAATTCTCTTTCAGTATTGCTTGCTTCCAATTGGTGCTTCCACCTCAGAAATGCAGGAAGGGGACTGGAGTTTGGCAATCCTTCTGCTTTTTCTGCCTGGAGTTTGCCTTGCCATGAGCCTGGTGAGAAACACCCCACCCAGCCCAAGGGACCCATCCCACCGATGGGCCTGTTCATGCCCAGCACAGAGCTCCCACTGCTGTGCTGCACCCCCAGACCCATCGTCTGCAATCAGCTCTGCTGGAAACGGATGGGAGTGCCCAGGTCCCTCCCCTCACCTGCCCACACCACCCCAGCTCTAGTGGGATGAGAGCACATGCGTGGGGCACAGAGATGGGGAGGGAAGCGGAGGTGTGTGAGGATATGGAGTGCAGGATGGCCAGCTCCTGTGGACAGGGATAGGGGATGGCAAGCACCGGCTGCCTGTGACTACGCTCTTCCCTGCATTATTATACGCATTTCTAAGGCAACTGTCACCATAGTGAATGCACCTTCTTTCAAAAATAGATCTACTATGAGTAAACAGGCGCTTCAAAGCTCAAGTGAAACAAAACAGGTGAATCTGGCATTCCCCACATTGCTCAGAAAATCCTGTATTTTACTTCAGCGACCAAGAGTTTAAATATTCCTGCTCCATCTGGAACGCTGCTGGATGACAGAATCACGTACGTGTTGAAAACCTAACAAACCAAAACAAGGAAAGTAGAGAAAGGGGGAACTGATGCACCTACAACTCATGGCCAGGACTTTAATTCCATGGGTCAAGTTTGCAAGTTGTGAAAATATCCCTTGCTCTGCTAAAATGCCAAAAGTGGATTGAAGTTACCCAAAGACAAGATGATGATGTGAGAGATCCATGAAGAGTGACAGACCAGAGGTGGGTTAGCAAGTACAAAGACCAAGCTACTACTCAAGTACTTGCAATTTCTTACACCTTCCTCCAAACTCTGGGTGTAGAAGTTGTACTAGTGAAGGCTCTGCTACCACCCCACGCACTTTTAGCGCAGATACCCGAGTGAAGGTATGCACATCCCAGGTATCACCTAAGACAGTATTTGCAAACACATGGGGCTCTGCATTGGAAGACAGCAGACCCAAGAGCTGCAGTTGGCAGGGACACGGTGCACAAGGCAGAGGGATAAGACTGTCCAAAGGGATGCCAGAAAGGCCTTTATTGTTTCCTGAACATAAAGAAATGGCTACAATTAAATGAAGTTTCAGAAGGAAGCCAAAGCACCATGAAGTTCAAACACTGGGCTTTGCACAGAAGATGCAGGGTCTCACCAAGTCAGATTTACTGCATGCTTTGCTTCTCCGGGGAGAGAGGGGAACAAACAACCAAAAAGAGACAGGAAAGAGCACTATTCTTACATTAGGGCTATAACGTTTCTCTATAAGCAGGACACCTAATAAAATAATTTACATGTGCTGGCCCTGTCTTGAGGCAGCTCATGAGGATGCTGAAGGTCAACATTTAACACAGACTAATGACACAAAGAAAGGGGAATGTTCTAAAATTAATTTACATAAACTTTTACATGGAAACAGGAACCAAACCAGGGAAGAACAGAAGTAGATAACTAGGATCTACAGATGGGCAGTGGGGCCGTAGTTCCTTACTCTACCTCTTGCTCTGGTAAAGCAGGTAGAGATTTCCAAGCACTCACAGACTGAGCGTACCCTACCCTGGCCTGCAGACTGCTACCTATCGCCCTTCTCTGTCCTGTGTTCTGCTTAGTCAACACTACCTGACCAACTGCAGTTCTGTAAGAATCCATTCACTGTCCCACCTGCTATGGTCAGACAAAGAGCCACAGCCCTCCAAACCCTCCTGTTGCAGACAGCAAGTAGCCTTTTCCTTCGGCAAGGAGCTGCCGTCAGGATGCAGTGCTCTCCAGCTCATCTCATCATCGCTGTAAACCAAGTCCCACTTCACAGCCATTCTCCCACTACATATTTCATCCAGACCCAACAGAAGCAGATGCAACATCTCCCATTTCAGGTGGTTCAGGAGTGATATTATTGTCAGTCTCCATCCTGAGATGGGCCAGGTGGTGGGGGGACCCCAATTTTGAAAATTACTTGAACAGCAGCAGTTACCTTGAAGGTCACTGATGAAATGGTAAAGCACACAACAACTCTACTTTTACACATGTTTAAGTCTCTTACTTCAAAATCCTTCAGAGCAGGTTTTACTACGCTATGCCTGAAGCCCTGGTCCCTGGTGCAGTGAGCTGCAGTAGGAGCAGAGCTGCCGTACCAAACCCTTGGTTGGCATCACGCTCCCCTCCACAAACACCCCATTGAGCGCCCAGGGCTGTGCATCGCAGCTGGGGGCAGGGGAGGTGGAATCTTTGACCAGATTTCTACACCTCAGCCTAGAAAAATACACTGATTTTTACTGCTAATCCTTCAAACTTGGAAATTTTTTTTACTGGTGAGCTATGTTTGCAGCGTAGGTAGCACAGGAAAAGGAAAAGAGAGGAGGCTTTTCCTGACCAGCCATTTTAATTGGAGCTACGAGGGCTTGGAAAAACCCAGCTGGTGAGTGGAGTTATTTCCCCCTTTCCCCTCCTCTTTGAGGTTGGTCCCAGCCAGAAAGACCCACATTTCCAGAAGCGTGAGTGCCCGGGCTGTCAGCGTGCCCTTGCTGCCAGCGCAGGGCCCAGCCCGTGACAGCAGAACAAGGAGGGCTCCCGCTCCCCCAGCCAGCGCGGGCTCCCAGGGCCGTCCGGAGGAGTTTGCTCCTCGAGCGAGTCGCTCACTGTGGCTCTTTTGTGCATGCAAGCGTGTGCGTGTGTGTCTGTGTGTGCGCTAATACTCCCCAGGCTCGCTCATTTTAATGCTGCTTTCTCCCCAGATGAAAATATACATATTCTTATTAAGAAAAAAAAATGTGCAAAGTATAAATTTGCATCTGTGATCATTTCTGGTTCATAAATTGTATTTTAATAATAAAACAATATAATCTGCACTGCCTCTTAAATACTAACAGGAAAGTCTATTGTATTTGTACGCAAGCCTGAATATTTTGATGAAGGAACACACAAATTGTATAAAACAAATACTGTAAAGTGAAATATAGCTAAAAGGGTAAATAAAAGCATGTGTAAAGCTAATACATGCAGAATTCAGCACCTCATCCTGCCTCCTTCACCACAAGAAGAGTTTCTTCAGTCACATGGAATGACCCACCCCCCTGGGGCATAGAAGCCCCCCACTTTCCTACTGCAGAATTTTATTGCACAGGTCACGGGAAATTCTCCAGCTGAGATCCTTTCTACTAGAAAGACAGGCTTTGTTGGCTGCATTAAGGTGAAAGAAATTACAATGAGGCAGGGAAAGTTGTATATATCACATATATCTCTTCATAGCGTCAAATTTAATTTGCAGAAAAACCAACTCAGCCACCATAAAGTGGAAACTAATATTTTTTATGACCCCTTAACAACCTGTCCTTAGTGCTAACATACCATAAATAAATTTCAACATCTTGTTATACATGTAGTTTATTTCAAACAAGACTAAAAGGGGAACACAGTTCTTATTGAAAGCTGGCACACGTACAAAGAAAGGGGGAAAGCTGGCTTTTAAAACTTCATCCCAAAGACTACTTTTATTTTCTTATTCCTATTAAACTCACAACTTTTCCACTGAAATGAAACATAGTTTCCAAATATTTTCTAATTCTGAATGGATTTCCCTAGTGTAACAGTAATAATATTTTTACAGTTAAAAGATCCACTGATTTAATAAGTGTGATTTGTGTATTTAGAAAATTCATTAGAGCAGACATTCCCCGACATTTTTAGATTTATTTATTTATTTAGCCTAATTTGGGTACACTACTTCAAAAGAACGCTTAGAGCTTCCCAGTTCCTTAGTCACTCACTAATAACATCTAATAATTAATAAAGACATGTAAATTCTTAACTCCCAGAACTATTCCAAACTTACTATCTGTACGCTTCATGTCATGTCTCACTTATAGATATCTGCATTACTTTGTTTCATAAAATGCTGAAGGGACACGTACTTATCTTGCTCTCCACCACGAGTGAATATTCAGGCACGCTGCAACCCAAGCAAAACAGAACTGAGGCCTGAGCAAACCGCTCCTCCAGGAGCCCACAGAGTTTTCCAGGCAACAGTGAAGCTTTCAGCTGGTTTTACCGCACGTTTGGTCCCTCCTGCAAATGCCCGCTGCCTGCCTGCCTGTGCAAGCGCACACATCTGCGGCAGCTCCGGGGGACACGGCGCTCTTCAGCTGCTGTGCAGAAATGCAGATGTGCTGTCAGGTGAGTACACCAGGACAGGCTCATTAGCGCTAATTTTTACAAGTATTTGGGAGCCAGGAGGGAATGAACCAACCAAATGTATAGCTGTGATATGGGAAGGAAAGGCCCCATTTAAGAGTAAATGCAATGTTCAGGATGGTGACTCTGGAAGTATCTGCAGAAACAAAGAGGGCACAAGCGAACACCCTCATCCCCCTTCATGAGGCCGACAGCCCCTTCTGCCCTGGCCTCCAGAGCTGTTAAAATCCCTATTCTATGGGCAGAGACCATGGGGAATAACATTGGCTCAAACCATCTTCACTTGGAGGCAAATTATATTGTGTCTGCTCCTCTCTGACAAGTGCTCCTGTCAGGGCTTTGTGTTCTATAACATTTCCTTGTCATATTTATTTGCTTGTTTTGATTTCTGGTCTTCTGTCGGGAGGAAGACTGCCAAAACCATAAGTCCTGTCTCGTACAAGTGCTAAAAAGCCTGGGAAACGGGGCGTGAGGATGTCCCCACATGGCTCAAGCCAATACATTGACAGAAGTTTACTTAAAGAAACACAACTTTCATAAAGCTTTGTATTGAAATTTCAGTGCATGAAATGAACGGGACTTGAAAGAAGAATGACAATAGCCCCAGCTCCCTAAATAAAGGTATCACAATAGGTATTATGAAATTACATTCAGAATAAACTTCCCACATCAGAACCACACACAGATGCAAGGTTATTCACACACGAACAAGCTGTAACTGCGCTGGCAGTTTTGCTGCGTGTAAAACAAATCCCAAAAGTCTGAATGGTTTCTGTTATGACTTTGTGCAATCTGCAAATCTCTTCCTCAAACTGAGACAGAAAAAATGCACAAAAGTACCTTTCAAAACAAAGAATTTTCTACCAACCTAACCACTAAGCTCAGATAATTAATTTACACTTGAGGCAAACAGGGTTACTTAGCTGAACTAATGTTTTTTACCAGGCAAATTTCACCCATAGCCAACGGGGCAGCAAAGCAGAGTTCCTCTACAAATTTTTATGACATATGAATATATTTCCTATCCACACTTGTATTTCTCCCTGTTAATGGGATTTCCCGATAGAGTTCCATAATCTTATGGAAATCCTGTGCTAAAAGCTGTGTTTGTGCTTGGTCCGCGCTCACTCACGCTTCATGATGCAGGTGTGCTTTGGGGATGCACGCACCAGTACAGAAACGACTGAGTCACACCGACAAATGAACTGACTGAAGAGCAACACGGCAGAGACGGGATCGACCGCCGACATCCCTTCTGCACCAGTGACAGACACTCTGTGTTCTGGGAAACCTTCAGCCTGTGTTAGTGCTGACTGGTTTTGAGGATGAGCTGTTAAGGTGAACGTCACTCAAGTGTATGTAAAACTTTCTGTTGATCAGAAAGCCAACCCTGTAATCCATAAAGGCACAGACATCCTTTCTCCTCCATCATGCAAGCAATTTGACTAAAAATGTGAAATAATTTCTTTTTGTTAAGACCAGGTTTTGTGATAGTCTGTGTGGCAACTGGCAGACACAAAAATTTACTCACCACACTTGCTCTGGGTTGACAGCCTTGAGCATCCCTCATAGTCTGAAGTTCTCCATCTTGCAGATTACTAAAATAAACTCTTTGATTCAAGTTCAGGGGAATGGAATGTGTTCTTCCACATCTTTTCAGATAAACTGGGAATATTTTACTTCTAATATGAGCAGTATCACATTTACCCACTTCTCACTTCAGACAGCCCAACACCAAGGCAGGACATGCCGGGATTTCTGACTGCTCACAACAATAACACAGCCTCCAACATATGAAAGACTAGAAAGCTTGAGAACTTAAGGTATTTAATGTTACACAGTATCTTAAGTACTACTTAAGAGTCAGGTTTTATTTTTTTGGTAAAGAGAGTTACTAACCAACTTTCAGAAATAAGACATGTAAGTGGCTCCTGTTGAAGCAGGTCTCTGTCCATCTTTCCAGAGTGCAGAACACCTGAAAGAACTGACACTTGCTCTAATTCCTTAAACCTTGGGGAAAAAATAATCTCCTACTCTTAAAATAATGATCTACAGACATTCATTCAAAAAAATTGAACGCATTTTCAGTAAGTTAATACACTGTTGAATAATTTTTAAAATATACCCTTTTTCATATCAGTGCTTATATGATAGATGCTGTTCAAAACCACAAATCAATCTCTTAAAATACCACACTTCTACTCCGTCACCTTAACCTGGAGATCACTTTAAAAAGTCTGTTTTGGGGCTATTGGAGCCAGTGGAATTTGGAGCAAAGCCTCCTCTTCGAACCAGCCTCATCACTCATTTACATGGAAATAACGAGATCATCAACGAGGCACCAGGGTAATGATGTACAGCCTGGACGCTTGCAGGGTACCCACAGAACGTACCTGGCACTCCGAAAGCACCGAGAGGGGAGGGCAGAATCTGAAAAGCAACTCCAGAGCTGACAGGAGGTAGGTCAGCTCGCTCCCAGCTTCCCCTTCCCAGCTTCACCCTTCTTGCCCCACACCTGGGATGTCCCACAGCCAGCCCTGTGGATGAGTGCAGGAATGAATGGGTGAAGTTGGCTACAGACTCCATGGAAAACACTTTTGCCAAACACTTTGTTTTTCAGCCCTCAAACAACAGGGACACACGAAGAAAACAACCTACCATGTTTCTAAATCTATAGCTTCAGTGACAGCTTTTAAAAACCCCTTTGCTTCAGCAGCAGTGAAGGATCATCTTCCATGTGCCTTGTGCATCTGCACTACTTGAAAACAGCCACCCACAACTGGCTTTGTAGGCAACAGCACCTTCTGAAGTGTCACTAGCTGCAGGTTTTGTCCCCAGGTGCACTGACATAGATGGGTTTGGGATTGCAGTATCACATTATTCAAAGACAACTAGTTAAAGTAACTTAAACTAACTGCAAACAAGACAGATTAATACTCCTTCATCTCCATCACTGCTGTGCTGTCATCAAAGCACCAGCCAACAGGTTGGTGATCAGTGAAAAACCCCAAAGTTCTGGCAGCCAGGGCCATTTTGAAAACCAAAATTAAAGGCTTTTAATAACTCAAAAATACAGCGCAATGTGTCCTGAACAACAGCTTCTCATTTCAGCAAGCTGATATTGTAGTATATGTCTCCTTGAACTAAGAGATCATTTGTTTAAATTGCTTGATTATACATAATGATCCTTCTCTTGTAAAACAAGATTCAACATTGCCACTGGGGGAGAGGGTGGAAACGGTACAGAAATTTAACAAGAAAAAAATATCATAGAACTCTTGCAGTAATAAAACATTAGGAGAATTTTCACTTGACTGTTGAAAAAAGCAGAGCTAGAAACATCTTGTTCTATCCCAGCTATCAACCCTAACTCTTCATTCACAGAGTATAAAGTACACCTTTGATCAAGCTATAGGATCCACATGCTCACAAAATATTTAACTTTAAATACATAGCATGGAATTAGTCTCTAACAATTTATGTCATTGCCTCCTGCCACTCTACATTTTCCTAAACCTTGGAGTCCAAATCACATAAGTAAGTCAGATTATTTTATTTTTAACCTAACAGGGATTGGATACGATTTATTTCAAATCTGCCAGAAAGGGTATGGTTTCAAAGCAGTCTTCTGCACTTTATGGACTGAAATGAGAACAAAAATTCAAATTTAATAAAATCTGAGAGGAAGAAAAGTGAAATAATTTACCAGCAAGTTGGAAAGTAGCTTACACATACATTACAAAAGTTTTCTGAAAACATCCCACAGGGCAGACAGGAAAAAATAAGAGCTTACCCTATTCACCTAATTTTTATTCTGTAACTTTTAAAAGGAAAAACATGGATTTTGTCTCTCTACAGTTAGTTGAGCTTAATTGAGGGAAGAAAAGACAAGCCTGCTCCCAAAGAGAAGTGAATGATGGAGAGTGATGCATTTATCCTGTTGAAATCATTTACCACCCTGGATCCTCCCACTGCCTCTCAGAAGTGGCTCCTGGTTGTCCACCCTTGTTAGGCTGATTTCAGCTTTTCCTACCAGCCTGCTGAGGAGGAAGAAGCACATAACCATTACAGACCTTCACCTGCTCGCCAGGTGATGGGTGCTCACCTCCTGCTTGTGGTGGTTTCTGGAGCAGAGGACCTCCAGACTGTGAGTGAGGTGCCCCAACTGCCACTCTCCTGCAGGACACGTTGCCGCTTGCTGCGACCTGGGGACGCACAGCTCCTTTGCAGGAGCAGGTCCTGCCCAGGGGATGCCAGGGAGCAGGAGACAGCAGAAAACACAATGCTGAGAGAGTATCTCAATCTAACAAGAGATTCATTTCTAAAGAGAAAAAAAAACAAACTCAAATACAACATCTCCACCATTCACACTTTATTGTGAACTTAATCCTGAAGTCTTTCTGTTTCTGGAGGCCTAACTAGGTCTTAATAAAAGTTATTTCTCCCTTAGTTAAAGCTAACATTCGTGTATTTGACAGGAAATACTGCTAAATACACCTTCGGACCACCCAGCCAGGCTTATCCACAGCACAGCGGCTGCACTATGAGGAGGGAGAACCACAAGTGAGAAGACTTGAACTTTTGGGGAGAGAGGTCTTGGTGATCTACATTTAAACACACAAACCTGAGGAGAAAGAAACACCCTTCATAGCATCCCTTCATCTACTCATTCCTACAGGTTATCACCACTCCTGAACAACACTCACTGCTTTTGTCCACACGTCTGACACGAGGCGAGAAAAGGACAAAAATGCTCAAGAGCCATGGTGAACATGCATGCACAGAAGGCACGAACCATTCTGAGATGTCAAAGCTTTCACTGATCATTTATGTGGTATCTTAAGAGAACGGAACTGCGATCACAGCTAAATTTATCCCAAACATCGATATTTCTTGTGCTAACCACTCAGGGTATTATTTTTCTAACATATGTCAGCTCAGCGCTCTCTCCAACCAGGCGCTTGTAAAGGGGATGTGCTAACAGACATACGTGGGGTTTGCTCGAGGAGATACACAGATTCCCATGCAGACGTGCACCTTCAGTGCAATATTCAGACATAACACCAGTATCTCTATGTGCATATTTATGTTTGTATGCATATCTGCAACCTCTTATCAGGAAGCATCTGATTTGGGGATCTATGTAACTTTTTTATTTGGCAATCATGTTTTACTCAGTCAACTAACACTTTTTGAAAATTAAAGTCAGATCCTGGCTACAGAGACTTGCTTTTCCAGAGCAATGGTGGCTTGATACTGTGGGTCCTGCCAGGAAGAGGCTGGAACTGCCCACAGGATCATGTTCATCCAGATTTACAGCTGAGAGTCTGTGTGTCACCATGGCAAGGCAGGGCAGTCACCTGGGGCAGACAGATTTTTCTACATTGCCTTGTTTTGACAACTGAAGGCTTCAAAAACAAAAATATTGTCCTTGAAGATTTGCAAATTTTTCAAGTGATTCCCCACCCTATCCTGGCTAAACATTTACACTTTTTGTTTAATAGACAAGAAGGAGTAAATAATAAAGAAAGAAGTACCAAAATACCCCAAACTATAGACAGATATGTTTGCAATCTTAAATAAACCCCTTTTCATCGCTCCCTCAGTTCGACCTCGCTGTGCTGAAACCAAACTGCTGGAAGAAAGCGCCTGGCGCTGCAGTGCCCAGGCAGGACCAGCCGTACGACCCTGTCTGCAATGGGCAGGGGGTGCCATGGGGACAGTGACCAGGCGGTGGGACCGTGCAGCATCCCACCTTCTCATCAATTCCTCACCTACACATTCACACCCATAGTGTGTAACAAACCTAACCCGGCCACTACCCCAGCTAATGTACAAGCACTGCTTATTGTGAGCTAACACACACTCATCCACATCCATACTGACATGGGTATTAATGCTCAAAAGGGCACAGTCTTCCTCTTCCCTTTTAATGCTCTTTTTATCTCAATAAACAGTACTATTAAGCCTGTTTCTAAAAGACCTGTTTGTGTTCTCCAGGTGTTTGAAGGCATATAGCAATTTAATGTAGAGCATAAAACAGAAAAATTAACTATACTGCCAACTTCCCAGCAGCAATGCACATATATACCTTAACAGATATATTCAGGTTTAAAAGCTGATGTATTAGCTAAGGTCAACATACTTTATCTATCTTCATTAAGTTTGACTTCCAAATACTAAAGATGGGAGTAAATCAACCCCTGATGCTGTGGGCAGAGCTGTATTAATTGTAGATGGTGCCTCTCCTTCCTCAGGCAGGGTTCACTTGGAGATGCTGAAGGCCACTCATACGTGGGCCCAGGGCCGTACACAAGTGCCACAGCCAAAGACAGCAGGGTGGGTTCCAGCAGTACCAAGCACAACTAAGGAGTCAGTAAAACACGCTACATTTATTAAAAGTTGCTCTCTTTTAGGTCAGTGTTGTTTAAACCAACACTTCTGGTTTCATGTGCTCACTTGTGTTAGGGGAAGAAGCCCGTCCCTGTGCCTCCAGCCCAGCCAAGCCCTGTGTGCAGGGGTGCTGCAGGCAGCCAAGGTCCTGGGGACAGCAGGGGCTGCTGCAGGGTGACCACGTCCCCCAGGGCCAAGGTCCTCCTTGCCTCACACCCAGCAGCAATGCAGCACAGGCCTGGTCCGGGCTGAACGCCTCTCCCCGGCTCAGAGGGAGCCTGGCGTGTGCAGAGGACGTGTTTTGTAGGTCACATAGCATTCTGCCAAAATACCAAAACTCCCGTTTGTTCCCTCTCTGCCAGTTTGGCCACTCACACCATGTAAGAAGCAAGCGGGGCTGCTGGGCAGATTTTCCCCTCGTGGTGTACAAAGCCAGAAGGCAGCACGTGCCACCAGCGCCCACCTGGCCAGCCACGCTGCCAGCCCCACCGCCCTCGCAGGTGGGCAGTGGAGCAGATTGTTGACCTTCTTCCCCTGGTCACTTTGGGAGCCAGCAGTTGAGTCTCCCCAAGCCAGGGAAGCAGGTCACAGCAGACGGCTGCCAAAAAATCACCCCGCTCCTGGGCGGAACAGGCAGGAAGTTTGCTGCTGTCCCTCAGGAGATGCTCGGGGCTCACGCTGTGGCTCCCTGTCACCCCCCCACCCCAGGACGGGCAGCAGCAGAGCTGCCCAGGGCAAGCATTGGCCCAAATCCCTGGGAACAGCACAAAGCCAAATAAACATAAATCAAAATTAGCAGCACCCAGAGGTGCTTGGCAGGGCTGGAAAGCCCAGGCAGTCACGAGTTCCGTGTGAGTCGGGGACACTTTGAACAGCAGAAGGCACGTCAGCACTCAAGCAGCACTGGATACCAAATCAGTGGTCTTGAACAAAATACAATTTGAGAAATAATTAACTGTGCTGTGAAACACTGTGATATTTTTAAGTATTAAAAATGTAATCTTGCATATTAAAACAAATTTACTAAAAATCAAATCAAGAATTCTGTGTCCTCTATATTTCCACTAGACAACTAATTTATTTAATCTTCTTGTTCACTTGGATATAGATTTTAGATTTGCGTCTTACCATCAGAAAATAGCTAGTGCAATACTACAAGATTTTCACAAAGCAAATACATTTTTACATGGATTGGATTTTATTCCCTCAGCTGAAATTCTGATCACTGAGCAGCAAGAACGCTGCCATAGCACACAGGATGTCACTCAGGATGTGACAGCTTCCTCTTGTTTTAAACTACTTTAAAAAAAAAAAAAAATCCTTCTCAAATTAGAAACAGAGCATTGCTTTGGATCACCAGCAGCAGAGTCTGCGAGCACACTGGGCCCAATCCAGTTACTTAACGAGTTTTACTTTTAACTTTGATGGAAATTAAATGGGAATTCAATTCAGTGCCGCAAAACTGGCTCCCTGAAACATAGTTAAGGTGTTCAGCCTGTGACTGCGTTTGTGCTGCTCCTCCGTCTGTCCCCGCAGAGCCCAGGGCCGCAGGCTGCACCGCGCCGTGCCCGTCCCTACGGCCACGCTGGCACCAGGCCCCCTGCGCCACAAGAGCAGGGATGGGCAGGAGCCCCTCATGCCCAACGGGGCAGGTTTGTTCCCAGAGCTGGACAGGCATGGCCAGAGGAGAAAATACCCTGCCCAGTGCCTTCCAGAGGGGACCACACATCCTTCCCTCTCGTTGAGCTGCCCTGACTTCATTGTTGACTTCTTTTGCAATATGCAAGTGAATACATGCAAATAAAAATCCAGTGGTGCAGAGGTTCAGACCCCACACTGAATTTTGGGAAGAGGACTTGAAAAATTCAGTTCAGACTGCTTTTTCCAGGGTCCTTTCAATGCCATTTTCAAGTGGACCTTAAATCAGCAGCATCTTCTCAACCTGTGCAACCTTGGTAACTGAACTTGAGAGGGTCACATCCTATATTGCTTCAAAACTCACTTACCCTTGACTCTCCTATGTTTGTCTTGGTAGAACTTAGCTAACACTACGTTGGGCTAACACAATGTTTTGCTTGGCGTGTGAGCTCTACCTGGGTAAATGCATATTTCCTCCATTTTACTTTTTGATCGTTTTCTTCAGCAGGCATTTAATTGGCCTCACAAAGATGTTTGCAAAAGTTTAAATAAGGCATAGCTAGAGCTTTCAAAAATACATACAATTACCCACACCTACAATTTCTAAGGAAAAAATAAGGCTACACAAGAACTGATCCTGAAGGACCCAGTGGGAGATTTGAAAAGTTTCAGTTAAACACCAGCAGCTGCGTATTTGGAGCTTATTTGGCAGATAAAGAGACATTGAGAGAACCGGGCAAATAACATTTTCATATTGGTATCGTCGCACTGCTAACCGAATCCACCGCAGCGCTGTCACGACTGAAGCTGGGCAGAGTTTGGGCAGTCCCTCTCCACTTATAAAGCTGGACTTTATCCTCTGCTTCAAGAACCCTTAGTGCATCCACACGACCCATCCCTCTCAGAAACAGAAAGCTCCAGACTAGCAGTGTCACAGGGCAGCCAGCTTCACTCGGGAACTTTTCCAGAACTCACACCAGTGGAAAAGTCCCATAAATGAGTACAGACCAAAGTCCTAAAACTGCCATCACAGAAATGGGCTGTGCCCCCACAAAGCAAGGTGAAAGATCTCATCTGCCTCATGAAAGCAGAGGGGACCATGAAAAAACAGGTCCACTGCAGCAAAATCAATCTCATGGATAGAGGGGCGAAAGGACAGGGTGGGTGGCTCGAAGGGGAGGGACATGCTGACAAGCTTCTCCCAAAAGAAGGGGAAGGCTTTCTTAGGAGCTGGAGAAACCAGGCAAGGGTTGAGGCAGGAGGCAGACTGCATGTCAGATAGGGTGTAAACTATTGCAAAGGGGAAAAAATAAAAATAAAAGGAATGGAAAGGAGGACTTGGCTGGACAAAATCTAATCCTACTACTATTAGGGATTACGGGACCTCTGGGTCAGCAGTAAATTGGGATCAGCTCTACTACAACTACCTGTGCCATGCTGAGAGCTAAAACCAGAGCAAGCAGCAGGTGCCACTTCATCACTCCCAGCCCCTTCCCCACTGAGCCTGGAGCAAGGTGCACAGGAGCACCAAGGCACTCAGGAACCAACTGGGGGGACACCAGCCATCTCCAGGGGACTTTAGCCTACCCTCCACAAACATTTTGCAGCTTAAAAAGTCAGCAGAGCCCATATCTGTCAGCAATCCCTGTAAACAGAAGAGACCTTGACAGGAAGAGGCAGATCTTTTGTCTACATTCAAGAGCCCAAAAGGAGGACACAGGCAGGGTGGCAGGCGAGCCCGGGCTGCCCAGCAGCCCCAGCAACCATCAGCAGACATCTCAGCAGCCCTCCTGCAGCAGCAGCGCTGAGGTTCCGACCCAGGCTGAGAGACGAGGCCCAGGGGGGTTTGCTGCATTGTTCAGACCTCGGGCTGGCTCGCTCGGGAGCAGCAGCTCGGGTACGTGGAGCAATTTGGGCAGAGGCTGGCAGGTGTATGCACATGGACTGAGACAGCAGTGCACCACTGAGGCTGGAGAGGGTCACACTGGTCCAGCTCTTGTCTTTGCAAACACCATTTGAGCCCCTAGCTACATGTGGTGCCGGAGCAGGAGCCCACCACAGTCTCCTCACCCATTCAGGTGTCTGTCTGCATGTGGCTGCTGCAGGCTCCTCCAACCCCACCAGCACCCTTCAGCAGATGGCTGCTCCCCAGCCTCACCCCACCCCTCACAAAAAATACAGACATTTAAACAAGGCAGGGAAGGGAAAAAAAGAAGGAGGAGGGAAAGAAAAAACAAATCCGGATCATTTCAGAGCGCTACAAACAGGAGGCTCCGCTGGCTGCAGAAGTAACCAGCTGATGCAATTATCCCGGCGGCCGCCAGCGGACCATCTGCCCAGCTCCCGGGTTGCTGTTGTTGTGGTCTCAGCAGGGCTCGCTCCCAGAAGAGCGGGGCCCCCACGGCCTGGAGGGAGCCATCTGCCCGGCCCCGGGCTGTTCGTGCCGCAGGGGCCAGCCCGGGAGCCAGCCCGCTGCCCGATGGCCTCTGGGGCTTGGCCACATGTGGCCCATCATGGCCAGGGCTCAGTGGCCAAAATGGGCAGCTGTGCTTTATTTTCTGTAGGGTATTTGCTTGCTCTCCCTTGCTTCCACACAAACCAGTTGGTGTTTTGGAGCATCTCTGTGCCTGTGCATGTTTAGTGTTTACTTGGTGTGCACGCAGGGAGACTGGGACATGCCTTGTCCTCCAAGGAGGTGTGGGGACACTGAGGAACCAGCAGTACCCACCCCACCCCACAGGGCAGCTCCAAGGCTGACCGCCACTTCTGTACCCCATGATCCACACTGCAGTGAGGGCAACGACTGCCTTCATCTCAATTTTGGTGTGTTTGTCATTAAAACACAAATAGAAAATGACACCTCAAGGGGAAGGGACAAGTGCTGACAAGGAAACCTGACAAGCACGGGGTCTGATGACTTTCATCCCCATTGCAGGTAAACTACCCTTGCTAAGGCACAGTGGGTAAATTTGATCTCTCTGGAGTCTTCCTGGCTACAGAGTATGGGAAGTGCCCTCCATCACCCAGGGGCTCGCTGGGCATCGCCCAGCGCCAGGCTTCAACAACAAATCTGCTCTCACTGACGAGGTTTCTGTAAACTTGGCAGGCTCAGACTGAAAGAGGGAAGAAAAGTTGTGGAATTTTTTTTTGCCTTTTTTAACCATATCAAGTATATAAACCTACTGCTGCCCCAGGCTCATTGATCTGCAATCCAGGGTGCCCAAGTGAACTGGTTTTCATTCTGAATTTAAGCTTCCAGTGTATAAGAATCTACACGTTTCCAGCTCTGAACTAATTGCTATTTAGAAAAGAGTTCCTCACCATACTCAAAGGAGGCTTATGGTTACTGCTTCCCTAGCTTATGACAGTGCAGGTCTACAAGTGCACAGGCAAAAATAACTCCAAATTTCATTGTCCTGCATCAACCATGGTACGGCACAATGTATCATGCAGAGGCACAGGGAATCAGGCTCAAATTTCAGGATGTAAATGGTTAACATTGCCCACTAAAAAAGTCCTTCTCACTATAAAGATTCAAGGGATAAAGGGGGTTAAAGTAATTTAAACTGAAACCTTGTTCTCCTGCAGTGATACAGGCTGCTGTTAAAAGAGTGTAAAGGAGATAGGAGACTGACAAATTTTTCTTTACAAGGAAAAACAATAGTTCTGATACCACAGGAAAAGTTGTAGTACTTCCTTCTCTATAGGAAGGAAATTCTGAGGCTTTCTTGGCACCATCCCTGCACTCCCTTCACTCAGCAGTTTCTGTCCTTGGGCCCACTCTGGCAGTTGGGGCAGGCAGGAGGACTCCAGCAAAGGGCAACACCACCAGCTCCTGCTTAGCCCTGGGTGCCCAGGCTGGGTGGGAGTCCCTGCAGCACGCACGGACCATGGGGGCTGAGACCAGGGCAGCAATTCATTTTATTGCACAGATTAGAATTAAAAGCTATTTTAAGACTTTTATATGCCTTCAAAAAATACTCTCAGTGGTGTAGTTACCAAGCATAAACTAAGTAAGAATTGTAATCGTTAAAACACAATACTTTTTTTTTTTTTCCCATAAAGGTGGAAGTGAAGAGGGAAGAATGTAAAAACCAAAACAAACAGGTATATTTCTTGTGGGATCTGCACTACAGATGAAATGCAAAGCAAGTCTCACTCTCCCTAGAGAGTCTTTTTTCAAGAGGGAGAATAATAATAATGTAGTAATAATAAGCACTTATATAGTGCTTTACATTTTCAAAGCACTATGCAAACATCAGCTAATGGGACACAGTAGAATAAGTAGTGTCTAAAATGAGTTTATGTACTGCATTATATTTTTCTACAAAGTGGCTGGGACTGTTTTTAAAATTAAATTCCCCCACATATTGATACTTTGCAAATGGATTTTCTTTAAAGCACAACAAAAACATTTTTGTATTAGTTATACTCCACAGCCTGCGTATTTCCAAATTCTGGCTCAGAGCTAATTGTTTACAGTTTCATACACACAAAACACATTTTGCTTCACGAGAAGAATAAGTGCACTAACTATATCCTTAGGATGATATATCAAGACACATAGATACATTCCAGTGTCTTCTAAGAGAAAGCCACACACCAGATAAGAAGTATTTAATCAAAGGAAGCTTTTAAGAGAGAAACTAAGCAACAGTGGCAGCTCTCTGTGTTTCTGCCTTGTGGACAGAGCAAGGCAACCAGCACCTTCTCAGCAAGGGATCACCTAGCGAGGACAGCAGTCCCTGTACTGTAACTATTAAAAAATCATCACTTTCTAGCTTTTCCTGTTAATTCTAGTCTATAAAACTAATGTTCTACAGTAGGGGAGATTAATCAATCACAAAGTAAACCCAAATATTATGACCTGACCTATAACACTGGTGTTTCATTTCACTTTTACCTATCCAGTATCACACAGCATTTAATAACTTCATGTTCCTCCGCAAGGGAAAAATGTTATACCCCCTTTGCATACAACCAAGATGGAAAAAACTGAGATAAAGAGAGAAAAATTATGTGACACGTGCTTCATTGAGGACCTGTGGCAGAGGCAGAAGAGATGGCAGGAGGGGAGAAATCTGACTCAGTCTCTTCTAACAGCCTGGAGTATCTTCCCAATTTGCAAACTGCCCATTCTTTATTATGAATAATTTGGTTTGTAGCAAACCTAGGTGCTTCTGCCATGAGCCACAGCCCAGCATGCTCCAGCCACGTAAGCACGGAACAAAAAAGCTGCACAAGACTGAAGGGACTGAGGATATTATTTTTTTCCCCGATATTCTCAAGCCAGGAATCAAACGCAAGTCAAACCCGCACGCTGAATGTATCTACCTTTAGGCATGCGCTTAACTGTAAGTATATGAGCAATCCCCACGGTTTCAGTTTTGGGGATTTTAATAGTTGTATGGTTTTCATAACTACAGGAAAAACCCTTTCCAACAAACTGCCAGTGTGACTCCCTGTTGTACTACACCACAATTACTGGAACATATTTGGTATTTCTCAAGAGGTTCAGATAATGAAGAATCCTCCAAATTTTCTATTAGCCCAAACTTAGGAATTCAGCATCAGGGAGTTAACAGCAGAACAGACAATGTATGTTAGGTATTGCAAAAGAAAAAGAGCGACAGAAATATTTATAAAATATAAAGCAACTTTTTTTTTTAAAGTAAGGTTGTTTGAAAGCCCAGACTGCAGCCCAGCCAATGCTGTTGCACAAGCATACCGAGTATTTAAAGATCTTATTCTCGTTTATTTTTTATGAGACAATATTTCTTCATATTTTCACACTACAATGTTTTCCCAAATCTGAACATGATTAATAATAAAGAAGAAAACATGCAAGAAATCACCCCATTTTATTCTTTGATGTACTATTGGTTTAACATTGAATCACAAACTTCTACTAAAAAAAAACACCACCACCAAACAAATAACCCTCCATCACATCAGTAGTTACAACAAATTTTCTTTTTAAAGCAAGGAAAGGTACAATGTTGTAATGTTGCTGTTGTTTTGGGGTTTTTGTTTGGGTTTTTTTTTCCTTCTTGGCACATGACCAATTGTTTTACTTCCTATGCCAAAAAAAAGCAAACAAGAGGAGGGGGGGAAAAAAAAAAAAAAAAAAAAAAAGGAAGATAGCCCTTATAGCCCTTTCCCAGCAAAGAAAGCCTTAAAAATCTGCCACATCAGAAACCCCTGGGGTGAAGCCCAAGGACACTGGATGTTTTGGGCAGCAGAGGCTTTGTCCTTCACAAAGCCCTTGGTACTGACAGGTGAGCCAGCTTATACTTCAGGTTATGGAACATGTTGATATTTGAGTCAACCATTGTCAAAATTCACCAGTAAGAGAAGGGCCTGTATAAAGTTGCAAAAAGAGCTGGGATTTACCATGGGATCTCCTGTCATCCAAGCACGGGAGGCAGATCGTGCCTGCCAGAGCAGCGGCTGGTGTTTAAGTGCCAGGGTTAGTGCCCCGTGGTGCATGGGGACGCGTGCCCCACGGTGACAGCCTATGGTGCAAGCTAAAAGCAGAACAACAAATCTCCCTTTTTCTTGAGATACAAAATCTAATTTCTTAGTGCCATTATTTTCACTCGGTTAGAATAGAGAAGTAAATTGTTCTCCAGCAATGCTGCCTCATGCAAGGCTGCTGCCAGCCACTTCCACCAGCACAGGAGCAGTGACAGACCCCGGCCAGACTCTGATCTCTGGGTGCCTCCCCTCTTCCCCACAACAGAGCTCTCTCTCTGCTTTGCATTGCTTTCAAAGCACGGCTGCCCACTTGGCTGGGTTCCCCATCCAGGAAAGGAATAGGAGCAGTGCCCAGCCACCACAGCCGGGCACCATGGACCACTCCACAGCTCTCATCTTCGCTGGGACACGCAGTTCTCCTTTGAACACGATAAACCACCACATGGTTGTGCAACTTGAGCCTGTTCTTCATCACTTTCAGTGAATTTCAGGCTCTGCTCATGTGGTTTTGCATCCTTCACTTCACCAGATTCAAGCATTTGCTTCAACAGTGATTTCTCAGACATATCTGCAGGGGGTTTGCGACCTGCCCATCAGCCCACTGCAGATGCAGACCCACATCCTGCGTGAGCAGCCATGCTCCAGCCTCCCCAGCACAGGCTCTACCCAGAAAGGTTTGACCCAAACTGATGGCACTTGAGTCCTGCCAAGGACTGCCCTGCCCTGCTCACCCTGCACCAACACACACCAGACCCACCTGCAGGCAGCAGGGAGCTACAGGGTTTCTTTGCCAATGGGCCAAGGGGTAGAATCAGCCCCTGAGAGTCCTTTGCTAGGTGGGCAGTGGGAGAAGGAGCCAGAAACAGAAGGAGCACAAAACCCACTGCAGCAGCGGGCACAGCCACGGGACTGTGCCAGGCAGCCAGGAGGAGAAAACCAGAGTTTCACAGGCTGAGTGTAAGGTAACAGCAGCTCCAAATCAACCAGGGTTCATCGCCACGCTCCCTTCCAGAGCGGTGGGCTTTAACACACTCCGGTTTGCAGGCTGCACCTAAGCCAGGGGCTGCTGTGCATTTTTCCAACATGGCAACACTGAGTTAAAAAACCTTTGAGAAGAGATCAAACCTGTTGGGATGTGCCAGTAAAAGAAAATCTAGTCAATTCAGCAGTAGACAGTAAGAAAGACACAAGAGTGGGTAAATTCCCTCTAATAAGAGCACTGATGTCCCTCAGCTTACCGAAGCAGCGGGATGACTCCACCATGTCCTCTCCCTGCTGTTGCCTCGGCAGGTTCCTGCGAGCTGAGCAGTGGCTGAGACCAGGCTCTGGGCACACCAGCCCGCAGGCAGGCCCTGTCCTGCCCCTTCCTCCCCTGCCTGCTTCCCTCCCCAAAGGCACAACCAACCCAGGGAGCTCTGCTAACATGCTCCAGCATTGTGGTTATGCACAGCTGCATATGCATAACTGCAGGGAGCAAAACCAGCAAAGATTCAAGGGAGGAAAAAAGAGTAAAGAGCTTCTACCTGGAAAGGAAAACCTACCTGCAGGTATTCCCCCAAAGCAAAACACTCTGGAGCTTCCCAAGCTCCAAGGTAGGAGAGATGCTGTGGGAAGGGAAGTAAAGCTGCTAAAGGGACTCCACCAATATTTTCACAGGGTACAGATATTAGGAAGAAAACAGGTGAGAAGGAAGGTGGCCAGTGTCACAAGGTTAGTTATGCACAATAATACCTTCATGTAAGACAGGATTATTTCCTACTATTATTAATTTGCAGTGCCTAATCGATACAGGCACTCAAACACTACAGTGAAGGGCAGCTGCTCTACCTGGCTGGGGCAGCTGTAACAGCAGTGGCTGCTCTGCTGGGTGGAGGGGCACTGGGAACTGCCAGGTTCCCTACTGGTCTCACAGCTGGGCTAGTTTTCCTTCAACCCATCATCATCTGTCCATAGATTAGAAAAATCTTGATTTCTACCTCAAGATAAGCTTTCATTAGCTGGTTTGAGGTTTGCTAGGAGACAAGCTGCATTTGTCAGCTGGGACACCTGCCATCCCTGGTGTTCAGACACATGCATAGGATGTGCAGCCAGACAAGGCACTATTCTCCAAAATAAAATCTAGAACCAATATTGTGTTTCTTAAAGATTAATTTAAATGGGTTTTTCCAACAACTCTCTGAGTCATAGCACAAAAAAACCTATTCTGCTTCCTTTTTCCTGAACATTGCCAGACAGAAAGCTTTGAGCACACCCTGCTCTGGAAGGAGCCAGGACTCCCCAAGCCACTGGAGACAACAGTTTCTCTACCTGCCTTTTTGTTTGCTCAGGTTCTGTGCTGTGTTGGCTTTGCTCACACCAGTCAGACAGCAGCAGGTTTTAAGCCACTGGTCTGATGTCTTCAGCTGTGCCACTGACAGCTACAACACCCAGAACATTTCTTGGATGGCTGTGCGTGGGGATACAAAAGCCTCATTTACAACTTGGCATCTCAAGGAGGACAGGGTGGATCAGCAGCAGGTGACAAATTAAAAGCCCATTTTTCTATGCATTTTCTTTGGAACCACATTTTGAATACAGACCCACTGGCAAGGAGGAAAAATCATAGCAGAGATACCTCTTGATAAAAATACGCATTTGGCATTTGGCTAATTCCTGGTGCATGTCAGAGCACCCTGCAAACCCTGCTCACGGGAGATCAGGCTGCTGCTAGCAGCCCCACCACTGCAGCAGCACCTTTCTGCCAACTGCAGGGGATTTTTGTCCCTCCAGTCTCTGGAGCAGCAGCTCCTGCTGCAGCCAGGGATGTGGGCAGGGCTCTGTGGGCAGGGCCTGGCAGCTCCCCACTCCGCAGCACCCCTCGGTGCGCTGGAAACCAGTCACACCACATCTCTGCCAACCATCTCTCAGGGGTGGGTTTTGTTCAGACCCTCATTTTTAAGTTCAGGTTTATTACTGAGTTTACTTATATCAAGAATAAAAACAGAAGCTCTCTGTTGAGTGTTTATTTAAGACCAAAAATAGCAACCAAAATAAACCAAATGGGAGCTTTAAACCAAATCTCACTTATCTGTTATCAAGAAGGAAAGAAATAAGGAAAGAAAATACCCTTGGAATGAAAGGAATTCAATCAGTGGACTCATACACAAGTATTAGGTGAGACTCGATACAAGATCTGCGGACAAACACTCAGAGTTTCATTTTAAAATGGCTCATAATACATTGTACCATACCTAAAGGATACTCAGAATTAGACTGAAAGTACTTATTTATCATTATCAAGGTATTGACTTTCTCACCCAGAGCTGCCTACTACATTCTCCACAAAGCATCACTGCCAGAAACACACCATTTTTGCAATATAAATCTAGCATAAACATAAATAAAGTGCAATTCACACACAGCTCTTCTTCTCTACTTCTCCATCCCAGTATTTTCAATACTCTGCCACATCCCACATGCCCTCTGGGGGAACAGTCTGGTCAGTAAAAGCAAAGAAATTATGAAGGGCAAGGCATGCCATTTTCCTAGAAATAAAGGAGGCTATGAGCAAATTACCCAACTGAAACACATACACAGAATACAGCAATAAATAACATACAAGCTTGGCATTACTATGTAATCCAGTATATCTTTACTTATGTGAGTAACCTAATGAAGCAAGAGAAATTTGCGTAAGAGCTTGAATAAGTAAATTAAAGCAAAAATGCACTTATCTATCAAGCAAAACAGCCAAAAGACTACTTTTTTCGGAGCAGAAGACAGGCTTGTGCATCAGAAAAACTTCTGTGCATTTTGCAACCATGTTAGTTGGTCTAACAAAAGATATTACCTGTTCCTCTAGACCTTCTCTTTCATGTACATGTAAACACACATCATATATTATATGTATTTGTGTGCATTCACATAAGGAGTGTTGCAAGCCTACTTTTTCCAGTTACCACCCTGACCTGCTCTTCCTTCCAAAACTCCAACAATTTGGAGTCTTCACAGACCCAGTTTAGATGCTGCCATAATCATAAAATAGTTGAAACTTACAGAATTAATTACTGCAATCACACTTGTCCTCTAATTTATCTATATTAAACAGAAAACAACTACAAATCACAACAAATACACTCCACCAGTCAGCAAAGCATGTCACTGTCTATTAAGAGCAGAAAAGCTCCTTTGTTTAGGTGTTTTACATCTCTAGTGTTTTCTTTTCTGCTAACGTTTACTCAGACCCTTTTACATGGAGTTGGAGTCACTTTTCAGATCTGTTCCTTCTCTGCCTTTAAACCAAAAGTTTAAAATACAGATGCAGCTCCAGGTAAGTAAAACCTCTGTGCCAAAACCACATCTCTAATCACGAGGCACGCTCCATACTCAAATGCCAGCAACAGATTTTCTAGTTTCCCTATTTAATTTCCATCTTTCTGTGTTTAGCATTTCTGCTTCCCCAAGTATTGAGTTCATCCTTCTACCATGTGTTTTCTCTACCTCCTTTTAGTTTTCCAGTTTTGGGGACAGGAGGTTGAAAGAATGTAGAATCACAGTCAACTTTGCTCACATAAACCTGCACCTGCTTACATTAACAGATGTTAAACACAACTCGGGTCTCTTGGGTTTCCCACTGTGCCATTGGGGAGCTCCCACAGTGCTGCTGTGTCCTCTGCACCTTGAACCTGCACAGTGCTCTCCTAAAAACCCCACTAGCAGCAATCTCACAGAGCCAGCAGAAGAAGCAGGAGATGCTCTCTGGAGCATTGGATGCCAAGTAACTATTCCCATCAAATCTCTTTGCTTCTCTCACTGTCTCAATAGCAATGCAAGAAATGAGAATAAAATCCCACCCCACTAAGGTCAGTAAGAAACACTACCACCAGAACAAGACAGGGGTTTCACCTCATGGCTGATGCAAGCCTAGGGCTACACACAGGCCTCCAACATCAACAGACATCTTGATTAACACTGTTAGTTCTCCAGCAGATTCAGGGAGCTTGGACATACACTGTTAGGTTACACTTAAACATCCAATCCAGCTCCAATTAGTGTCAAGGGGATGAATTGCACTCACCCTGAAAGCTGCAAAAGTAGGTCCTAGATAGTCACCCAGCGAAGGACTTCATCTCTGCACCACAGCAAACACCCTCTTTCCAAAAGACACAGCAAGTCTGTCCTTATTAACATTCTTTTCATTACCACTCAGTTCCCCACCATGTGAAGCAAGTTCAGCAATCACCAGGTGGAGGCTTGGTCTTCCTACCACCAACACACCACCATGGAACCCAGAGAAACCTCGGCTCAGCCAGGTGAGGATCACCAAGAAATGAGCAGAGCTGCTAATTCAAGTACCAGCCCTGGTGGAGGGTGCCTGGAGCCTCAGCCCCACCTCTAAATTACCTGTGGGCAAATGCTGTGTAAAGCCAGTAACAGCTTTTGAGTCCCATCGATCGAGTGGTTAAACTTGTACAGTCAGCAGACAACCAAGGGAGGCACATATTTTAATGGCAGATGTGGAAACAAAGGAATTTTGATTAGCCTTGGGACTGGAGGGGGTAAAAATACTGGTTTAGGATTTTCCCAGGATATGCATATTAAAGACTTGTCTTTTTGCCCTCTGTGTAATTTTTTTTTAATATTTGGAAAGCAGAATTAGGCCACATTTGACCAAACCTCCAGAGCCTGGCAGGAGCCAACAGAGACTGGAGCACAGCGACTTGTTAACTCTTGTACTTTTACTCATAACAGGATTTCACTAGTGAGCACCGTGTTTTCTGTAGCGCTGTCTGAGGCTGGTACAAACCATTTCTCTACAAGCAGGGACCCTTCCCTCCGCTTTGCTTTAAAACCTGAACACATTGTTTACTTTCTCTAATATGAACTGGAAATAACTTCTGCATACAGAAACTCCAACTGTTACACTTCTGAAGCAGCCTTCGTTATCGGTACCAGACCCAAGGAGAAGACGACTGCAGGTGATGCTACAAATAGAGCCAAGATCAACCCCACTAGAAATTGCCCAGGAGAACACACAAGTAGGGTGGGTTTAAATGAGACCACGACTGAGGTAATTTCACCCCCAGTGTACCCAAGCGAGCCCTTCAGGTCTCCTGAGTGGCGTTTATCCAGCAAAGGAAACACTCCTCTGCCACAAAGGCTGCCTTACACTTGTACTTGCCACTCCGCTGTGGTAGCAATAAGTCCTTTACTGTTTGTTCAGCTCTTGGAAGTCCTGTAAAGCATTCAACATTCACCTGTCACACTGCACAAACTGAGCCCTTTGAAATGAAAATCTAAAAAGTAAACGTGTTAGTCAATGGCTGCTGCTGCAGCAAGCCTGCCCGACACCAGCGCAAGCCTTCAGGCAGGTAATTCACTTCAACACGAGACCAGTGAACAACAGTATGTTTTATTTAATTAGGATGAACAGAAGAGATAAACCTCACAGCAGGGCGGGCAATGACAACATTTCAAAAATAATTCATGCCCAGGTAACGAAAGGGCAAATTGCAATTACATAAAAAGCTAAAAGTTGACTTAATACATCCAAGTGGGAAAAGGAAAAAAAAATTAATAATTGTACTGCATATGATTAACAAGTGGCATTTACAAGCTCTGCAAATTGGTCTTTCCGTTGCCTAATCTGTGGCTAGAAAGGAAAAGGTTTTCTTTCTAAGCAAATGCAAACAATATAATGAAGCTACTCATCGCTAGGTTCAGATGGGTATTGCAGTGCTATCCGAAATAAGTCATACAGTGCAAAGCTAACGCCATCCACCAACTCACTGTACCGCAACGAGATTTGTGAGCCCGCGCCGAACCGCATCACCCAGCTTCTAGCCCCATTGGGTCCCTTTGTTTGCATTTTAGGAAACAAACCACTGCAAGAGGTTGAAGCTCAAGCCTTCTATAGCTGGAAACATCACAAGAGACCATTTAGTCTCTGCACATCCTCCTACTCCCTAGAATAAAGCAACTCCGATAAACCACCATCATTCCCTGCTGCACATACATGTACATCTAGATGTTGTCCAGATGATGTAGTGCTTAAAACTCACATCATCTCACTTGTCTAAGAGAACAAGGAACCAGCTTCTCAACATTTACTAACAGATGTCAAGAAATAAAATGCACAAGAATCTACTTCAGGGCTCTAAAAGAACGTTGAATAAACGCAGGCGCTCCAGAGAGGTCGGAGCTGCTCCTCACTTGGCTCCAGCTCCCACCCGCTCCCTTCGAGTCTGTGCCCACCAAGGCACACACCAGACCTAGGCCCTCCCCTCCACCACCATTTGTCAGCCAGGATTTAGCAGGACTCTCTAATAGGTTTTATATTATTAGTATTTCATTTCTCTAGCACATTTACTAGGATACAAGGGAACATAATAGCCATCCTTTTTCAGAGGCATTTAAGGAGAATACTGATGGAGTGATGAGGGCTAGTAGGCATTTTTATAAGACAGTTCAATTATTGTGGGTAATTAATAATCTTTTGTTTAAGAGAATACTATAATACATGAAGAAATGTATTATCTTTCGCAGACTGCAGGCTAACGCATGAGACCAAGAGATGTTTTATTTAAAAAAAAAAAAAAAGAAACCAACACATGTGTTTTGCCTTTTTCAAATGTTGTAATGAACTAAAACTGATTCCACAAATTGGAATTGGGGGGGGGGGGGAAGGGGGGGGGAGATATAAATGACCTAGTTCAGTAAAAATAACAAAAAAAACTATTAAGCGTGCATTTTTCAAAACAGAAGTAAATAATAATTCTAGAGTACGAGAAAGTATCATTGTTCACAGAGCTAGCAGGTGAGGTAGGCTTTTTAAAATGTTTGCTATAATAACTGATCACTGAGTGCCACTCCAAGCACTTGGCTTAGTTAATTTAACCAGGCTGAAACCATTTACCCAGGTTTAACCTGAAAGTTAATTTGGCACCAAACAATAGATAAAACCAAGCCAAAGCCCTATCTATGATAAGACAATTTGTGTTTACACAAGCTTAACGCATCTACAAAACATCATGTTTATATCCAATTCAGAGGATGGCATGAACATCTGCTTTCACTTCAAGACATTAATTTTCAATTATTGAAGAAAAACAAAATAAATCCTGACAAATTACTGGTAACTGTGGAATCTTTTGTTACTCTATTAGTTTATAATAGTAATTTAGAAATCCTACAATTAACAACCTAACAAGAGCTCTCTGATTATTTTTTTGCACGTGTCATCTGACGCCATTCAGCAGTGAAAGATGTTCTTTAACTTGCACTGATTGTACACAAATATTTTTGAAGAAAAAAAATAGGAGGCGTTCTCCAAGAGCCGTTACCGTTACGTAGTAGTTGTTTTTCATCGATGGCTTTAGACATGGCATCACTAAAAATAGCAGATTTCTATTTTCTCCCCGTTCATATTTAAACCTTTTGCATCACCCCTCCCACCGTTTTCAATTTTTGGCCACATTTATTCGTTATGTTCAACAGGACCAATGGGAACAGGCCACAATTAAAAGGTATTTGCACACAGGCAGGAGTTTCAATCAGTAAAACCAGTTAAATACCACCCAGATCCCATCCAGGAAAGCATACCGGAGGGAGAGGAAAGCAGGAAAATGGGACTTGTGGAGTTCAGGGGAGAACGCTGCAAGGCTTGTAGCAAAATACACAGGCAAAAATTAAAAACTGCAGGCTAATCCCTGAAGGCAGCGCTCGGAACACTGCACGGATTCAAACGCTCTCAGGGCACCCGCCCCACAACGAAACACCAGCATCTCCAATTATTCCTAATCCCCCAAAAGCTACACCTGATAAAGAACAATCAGGAGCATAATCTTATTTGATATGAGTTTTATCAATTTTAGCTGCTGCTTTCACTGTATCAATAAAATTCCACCGAAACTTGAATGAACTGTAAAATTAAAGGATAATCGCACAAGTCTCTTGTATTTGGCAATTATGATTATACTTGTCAAAATTTAATTTGTAGCATGTACTGTTCCAGTACCTTCAGGTTCTTCTCTATCAACTGGGAAAAAAGGAAAATTATATCTTTAAGACAAGTATGAAAGACATTGTTACTTCCACAGTCAACTCTGTAACTGAGCTCCGACATTGTATAATTGACTTTGCAAGCAGAACAACAGCAATATAACAAAGAAAATGTCAGTGTTTTCACAGCGCTAATCTATAGCACTAGGAGGGCCTCCTGCTGTCAGCCAGAGCTGACAATACAATAGCTTTCAAAGGGATATTACCATCACGCTTTTATTCTTGACATCAATCAAGACAAAGAGAATCCTTTTCACAAGACATTCAAAATCAAACCTTTGTACGAGCAGATAGGTAAAACAGCATTCCTTTAAAGAAGATCATTCATAGCAATCAACTAATTGGAACTCGGCAAATGGTTGAAGTATTTTTATTTACTTTGCAGATAACGAAGTAGTGAGCAACCCCCTTTTCTCTCCTTGACTGACACAAATGAGGCAGGTAGGGTGTGAATCAAAAGTTTCTATCAGCAATTTTTGCCAACTGAAAGCAAAAAAATATGACAGCAATTCTGCAACTTCAAGTAGGATAACAAATCTAGACTTAATTAGTGCATTCTTTTGCAAAACAGTTTGATTACCGACAAGGACGTTTATGCACAAAATACCCTTGCAAGCTGACAGCAATTTGCAGAACTGTCAAATTCAGCAACCAAAGTGCATCTGATGCTTAAAACCTTGTGCCAACGCCAGCCCTGTCCTCACAATTGCAGTCGAGTTAATTCCTCAATTACAATTACAGGGGCCTGGAAACCTCCGAGTTCCTGTTACCAGCATCTCAGCACTGCCCTGTACAGAACCGCTTCCAAAGGCCCCACGTTGTAGCCTGAGAAGCTGCAGTTTAATCCCAAGAATGATGAACCCCTGCTTTCCTCAGCCCCCACAGCAGACTGGGTGCCAGCCGCCCCCCAGAGCTGGCAGCACAGAACAAACTTTTAAGGACATCAGAGCTGACATCACTCCCCATCCCTCCTAACAGAGGACAGACAGCGCGTTTTGATGTTCACACCTGGGTTATGGTTCTGGGGTTCAAGGCCACGTGGTTTTTATGACAGAGAAGGTACACCTCCTCCTTACAGACAACTGAAAAAGCCCTCAGCAGATGAGGTTACTGGCAGCCAGGCAAAAGTAGAGTCTGTGCCCAGGAAAATTACTTACATGGGCTTTGTCTGTGACGTGAAGTAAAGCTTCAGAACAGGCCAGTGTTTCACTCCATGACTGCTACCACCACACTGTCACCAAAGCATTTATTTTGTAAGCCAACAAAGACTCAACAACCCCTCCTACTTTTACTCCATCCCCACCGATCTGAAACAACGTTCCTTTAAGCCAAGTAGAACTTTGTCCCCAGCCACCAGCAAACGAGGTTAATAACTTCAAGTCTGCATAAACGAATGGTCAAAACAAATCAGTGTGTGTTGTACTGCAAATCGTAAGCCCCACGTCAGGGGAAGTCCATGGCTACTGGTGGTGTTACAGCTGCAGGAATTACTGCGAGTTTCTGAATTACCAGGCTGAACCTGAGACCTGGTAACAGAGCACAGGGGCCACATGACCCGCAGCTTTGCTGGCATCCAGTTTCGGTTTGCAATCACTTCATTTTAAATAACGTGCATCTCAAGAGTTGTCAACATTTGATACTTCTGTCAAAGTCGGTCGCTTCTGTACTGTCAGACAGCATCGCTCCCAGTTCATGTGCAGGCAACTTGCCTTTTGCATGCAGAATAATCCCTTTCATCATCACAGGCACACACTGACTCTATTTCAGCGTGTGATCTTTCTGAATGAAAAAGGATGCACAAATCTCAGTAGTGGTTAATAAATAGCAAAGCTGCTATATAAAGTGAAGTAAATATATGGAAAAGAGAAAAACGGTAAATTATTTTAAGTTCTAAATGCTACACATATATCCACATAATTTATGCTTGTTTTCTTCTCAGTTGAATTGGGAAACCTGTGACCTCAGAGTGCCTTTATTTATTACATCTCAATTATTTCCATGGAAACGTGTACTGTGGCAATCTACTGGGTTGCCAGCTCCCTAGACCACAAAATGTATATGATGACTTTTTGAAAGCAGATGATACAGATGAATATAAAGAAAAGAAGAAATTTTTTATCTGACATACACGTATGAGTTGCCTCTTATTATCCACAATTTCACCCAGATTCAGCTCATTCCTTAGACTCCCTGTTACTCAGCTCATGCCAAGACCTGTAATTTACAGCCAGTTCATGCTGAAGCTGAAAACACTTTTTTTTTTGGTGCCTAGAGACTACAGAAATATTTAGAATCTTTAAAAACTGGGCTTCACCCAGCTCACTGTTGCAAAGACCTTCTAGATATTTCTACATTACAGGGATAATGTTTCTTAGCTATGACTTGCCTGTAAGTTACCTGCTTCAATTCATAAAAATGCTGTTGTAAATAGTGATGAGTTCTGCATTAGAATTAGGGTCAAAATTTCATTATAAAGTACCAACCCCTTGTGAGAGATATTGCTGCCTAAAAAGTAATGAGGTAGAATGACTAATAAACAGTAAATATCTAATGTTATTAGGGCACGAGATGTCAATGTTTACTAACTGAGCTTCTGGAGCAAATAAGGTTTTTACTGACGTGGAACTATTTCCTGAGTGTTCAATGTGACACTTTAGCACTGAAAAATATTTTAAACTCCAGAGGCCTGGCCACTAAACATGATCCCCTCATCTGAGGGAAGTCATGACCCGAGGCCTACACCACTGTTTTCAAACTGAGATGCTTTTCGTTTCAAACAACATTATTTCAGAGCATCCCTAGAAATAGCTCCAGCTCTGCCCTTTCTTCTGCCCGTGGACTGTAACATTCCTCTATCAATTACTGAAGTAGCTCCTTTAGCAGAGATTGTCCAGGATTGTGGAGGGTCACAACGCCACGCTGCAAACCTGCCCCACAGCACAATGCCAAAGGATACTGTGAGTCTGGGGGAAAAATGATTAAGGGTTTGGTATAAAGATGAAGGACTGACTTTACAAAAACTTCATAAACATTTGAAGCACGTACGACTTACATTGCAATCATCGGTTAAACAGTGGATGTTTCACAAATAATATAAAATGGCCCTGAATGGGTTTTCGATTCCTTCTTTCCCTGGTTGATTAACTGCACGCTAATTTTGTCCACCCGCAAGTTATTTAATTACAAACGCTTTAGATTTTTTTGTTTCATCAGGGGCATTGAAAGTTATGATCCTTTTGTGCTCCTACAACAAAGCCCCCGGACCACTGAGTTTGCGACTCCTGCTTTGTGCAGAGAGGACAATAAAACCCTACCCGAGATCAGCTAACCTCCTCGTGGCCGGGAGCGAAAGGCTTCGGAAATCACGCCTTCCCCTCTCACACCGATTCACTGAACAGTCAAAAAGCTGGCAAGGCGTGCGATAGAGCGCGGGGCTGGTCCCGGCCCTCCCTTCACGTTTCAGCAGCAGCTGTTTTCTTACGGAGGTAAACAGGAGGTTTCAAACACCCCTCTGCTGTGCATGGCGGAGGATACATGAAGTTTAATGTTTAATCTTTATTAATGCAGCTCTTATTAAATTTGGCTATTGTTTCTTCAAGCCCAAGCAAGTTTTCAACCCTTATCTACCAAATCGGTTTTAATTCTCCCCTTCCTTCACCACCCTCACGCGCATTGGACAGCGGGAGGAAACAGACGGCGCTGCTATTCCCAATCATAAAGAACCATTAATTTCAAGGTAACCGGCTAAAACACGCGTGTGCTCCATCCTTCCCTTCCCCAGCCCGCACCCGAGCATCACCGCCAAACTTTCCTCTCTCCCTCCCTCCCTGTCTGTTTCAGCGATGCCACCGGCTTCTTTCATCAATTATCGCGACACGTGTCGCCAGCGAGTCCCGGCCGGCACCGCGGTACCCACACACCCACCCACGGAACGGGCGGCGGGGTCCCCACGCGGGGCGGATGAACAGACCGCCCGTTCCGGGGGGGCTCCGCCAGCACCGGCCCGTTCCGGGGGGGGATTTGCAATCCCCGCCAAGCCGGGACCCGGCCCTGATTGGCCGCCTCGCAGCGGCGGAGGCGGCAGCGGCGGCTGCCCGGGGCCGGGCGGCGGGGGCCGGCGGAGGATGCCTTACCTTTCACCGAGCGGGGCTTGGCTTGCTTCCTCCTGGACATGTCCGGGCGCCGTGACTCGTCCTCCTTCTCCTCGGCTTCCTCCCGTCCCTGCCTTCCCTTCCTCTCCCTGCTTTCTCTCTCTTCCCCCCCCCCCGCTCCAAACTTTGCGAGGCGAAGCGGCAGCAGCAGCAGCGGGATCGATTATTTGATTTTCTCACTTCTTTTGCCTGTTGCAATGCGGCAAGTTCAACTCCTCTTTCCACCCCCTCGGGCACCTTCCCCCCGGGGAAAAAAAAAAAAATAAAAAACCAAAATCACAGGCGCAACAGTTGCAGTATTTTTTTTCTTTGTTGTTTTTTTCTTTTTTCCTTCCTCCCCCCCCTTGGATGTGCAAATACTACCGTCGCAAAGCAAGCCCGGCCCGCGCCCCCACCCGCCTTTTTGTTCTCTTTAAAGTTTGCAGGCGCCCTGCGGCTCTCAGTCCGGCTCGCACTTTCGGAATAATAATTTTTTTAAAAAGGGAAAAAAAAAAAAGGCAAAAAAAAAAAAAAGCAGAGCCCTGCGCGGAGTCCCTGGGTCCGGGGTGGGGGAGGGCGCGCGGGGACAATTAAGTGTCTAAACCCAGGAGGAGCGGCGGCCCCGGCAGCCCGGGGCGCTCCGGGGCTGCGACCTTGCTGCGATTTTCCTAAATCCTCCCCCGGCCGCGCTCGGCCCCCTCCCTCCCTCTCTGCCCGCTCGCCCCCGGCCGCCGCTCCCTCCCTCGCCCCCGCCGCTGGCCGGGGAGGGCGACGAGTCCTTTTTTACGCTGGCTGAGGGGCGCCCGCCCCGTGTCCCCGGTGCGGCGCGACCGGCCGTGCGCGGCGCGGAGCTGGGCGGGCGGGCGGGTGGGCTCCCCGCGGCCGGCCGCGCTGGCCGCCGCCTTCCCCTGCACGCACGCACTTCGCGGAACAAGGTGAGTGCTTCTTTGCATCGGTGCCGGGGCCGCTAGCTGCCTCCATGGGTTATTCGCTGGAAGGTGGCACCGCTCCCGCCTTCATTGCTGCCGCTGCTGCCGCTGCTGCCCTGGGTTTTTATTTTCTTTAGCTCTCGCCAGCCTCCCTCTCTTTTCTTTGTCCTGGCTCCTTTTCCTCCTCCTGATCTTGCTGCTGGGGCTGCAGTGCAGACACACATAATAAAGCCAGGCTTGGCTGGAAATGTAGCTGAGTCCCAGCAGGAGGATGTGAGGAGTGGAGTCCCGGCGGGGGAGCGCTCTGATCCCGTAGGGAGCCCCGCGCAGCCTGCGCCGATCAGACGGAGAGAGAGCCAACAGCACCGAGCCATGGACGGCCCGGGAAATACAGCGGCCGCCCGCAAAACGCGGACTCGCCGCCGCGGACCGGACTCGCCGCCGCCGCCGCGCGGAGCGGTGCGGAGCGGTGCGGAACCGCGCGGAGCCGCCTCTCCCTCCCCCCCCGCCCCGCCCCGTCCGGCCGGTCCCGCAGCACGCACCCCCCGCGGTGGCGGATTGAGCTGCCTTTGATCTGCAGCGGGGGGCGGCGAAATCCCCCCCGAACGCGAAGGGCTCAGCGGCCGCGGGAAAACTTGGGGGGGGGGGTCCTAAATCACCCCCCTCCCTGCCGCTCGCCCGCAGAGCCGAAGGGAAGGTTTAGTTACTCTGCCTTTCCCAACGTGTTAAATTTAGCAGGAGCTGGAGTCGCCCCCGCCTCTCTGCTGGGAAGGGTTCTTCTAGAAAAATCCAAAGTGTTTTAAACTTGTTACCCCGGGGAGCACTCGCAGCCAAGCGACGAACGAGAGTGCTCGGGACAAACACTCCAGGAGCTTCTGCTCCGGGGCTCGTTCGTCCCGCACAGCCCCTCCTGCTTGCTGAGAACAAGGCACCGCGGACGCTTCACCTGCCCTACGCTGACCAGCGTGTTTGGAACCGCGTCTGTGAGCATCTGCGATGGGCCCGTGCCATCAAGAGAGCCCCGGCGATGGCACGTCCAGACACCAAAGAGAAGGGGTCTCTGCTGGAAGGAATCTGGGGGTTTATTTGCAGGTACTGTGAAAACAGCCCTGGCAGAAGCACCCCGATCTGGCCTCCTGGGCTTAGATGGGGATGCAGGAGGCTGTGTGAAGTCACCGCTTTCCTGCCAGTGATCTTCACCTGGAAAACATCTTCCTCTTTTCTTTACTTTTTTTTCTCCTCACACCAAAAGAAACTCAAACCACTCATGAATGAGTTTGTCATTGGATCAAGTGAATTCAGTATGGAACTGTGAAGATTTTTCTTAATGGCAGCATCACTTTTGAATGGATGTTTAGTGGTGATTTTCTGGTTTCTTAAGGTCTGACAGAAACTATTGGGTTTATTAATGTCATAATAAAGGTTTACTGTTCCCTCCTACTGTATGACTCCAGATTACCACCATGCATTGGACATCTAGTAAAAAATGCTTCCTATAACACTGCTATAATCAAGATATCCTTCCTCTGTGTCACTGCACTAAGTATCAAATTGGGGGTTCAGAAAGGCTAACCCAGGACAAAGATGGATTGCTGGAGAGCCTGTGGCCCCGATTCTGATCCCAGTGAAAAATGGGGATGACTCTGCTCAGCTGAGATTCACTGTTACAAAAGCCAATGAGATACCAGTTTCTATAAAGACATAAGCAGGGTTGACAAGGGAAAAAAAAAATGTGATATTGATATACAGACAAATGCAGCCAGGATTGTTGGTAAATTTGGTCAGCGTGACCCTAGATTCGTATCCGTTCAGCATCAGAGTCAGATCAGGAACTGAATTACTTCTGTATCCTCATCTTATTGGAGAGGCTTAATCCCCAGGCTATCAAATTGTTTCTGTTCTCTCACTGGCCCAATGAATATTTAATTATTCTTACAAAGCAGAACAGCTTCAGCAGGACAGATTCTCATCCCAGAATGTGCCAGCGGTTGGGCACTCTCAGAGGAGTTCAGAGACCCAAATTCAAATCCCCATGCAATCAGGCAAGGAGGGGATTTCAGCCTTAGTTTTACACATTCCACTTGGCAAGTAATTCCCAAGCCCTGTTGCCATCCCGAGCCCCTTTGCCATCCAGCCCTCTGCCTCCACATTTTCTACACTTATAAAAAAATAATTTTAAATGCCACAATTAAAACAAACCATTTCTACAACTTTTACCCCCTTTTTCAATTTGCTAATAAATCTTTTAATTTTTTTTTTTTTTACCTTTTATTTTGCCAGAGGGCCAGTGAGAAGGTTTATTTGCAAGACCCTACCTGGTTTGGAGCAGCTGCTGGCAAGGTGCAGAGCTCTGGTCTGAGCATCCCGAACCCCTCCCATGAAAATGGTCCAAGCTCACTCTCACCGCTGTCGTCAGAGCAGCAGCACCCTTGAAGCCACTGCTTTCCATGCTGGCATCTGTTGGAAAATACCCAGTTTATAGCCAGAGATAAAGAAAGCAGGAAGGCAGGTTTGACATTAAAAAAATGAAACACATGCATAAATCTGTCTTTAAATGTAGTGCACACATATATAATTTTTAATTCATCCCTCTATTATTGTCAAACCCAGCGATACAGAGTTTTCCTCCAGGCCCTTCTCTGTAAGTACATCTCTGTTCCACAGAGTTTTTCAACATGTGCCTAAATGCTTTGCTGCTCTATTGTCACAACACATGGTTTGTGTGTCTCCTCCAGATACACGTACAGGGAGTTTATGTGGGTCCCCTAGCCTCTGGTCTCACAGCCGCTCCTGAGCAAAGAGAGCCCTGAAACCCTGCCGAGCCCCTCAGAGAAATGCAGAGTTCACCCATCCCAGCTCTCTTCCCAAAGCCAGAACTTAAACTCCCATTGTCATTTAAATAGATACATTCCAAGAGTGCTAATAACAAGGGAAGACTTCACAGGCTTTATTAAAATATTTAAGGCAAATGACACCAGCCTGTGTGCTAATTTAATAAAAATACATTTAATAATTTAATTTAGTTATGGTAATTTAAGAATGCAATAAAAATACATTTTGAATCTATTATCAATCTTGTTTCCTCACAGATGCCTTTCTTTTTTATTCTGGGGAATTTTAATAAAAGCACAAAGCCGAGAGTGCCAAAGTGCAGAGCTGTTCTCTCCGGGAGAGAACCAAGAGCCCTCCTGCAGCTCCAGATGACATCTCCGTCTCATCAGGTCGCTAGGGCAATTTGGATGCTGGATTCTCTGCTTGGAACCCCTTTTGGGGATGTCACTGTCCTATATCATACATGACACAGCTCCTATTCTATACACAATGGAGCTGCTGGTGAGAGGGAACCAGCACCGAGATGCAGCAGAGACCCCAGCGCTCAGCATGGCTTGTCTGGAGATGGGATTTGCTGGTGGAGGCAACCAACAGCTTCACAGCATCCTCCACCTCCTCCATCAGATTTCTCATCCGAGTCCTGTGAGGGTGACACCAGAGGCACCAAGCCCTGATCCGGGGGGACATGGTGAGCCCTGCCCCTCCGCTCGCTGCCACGCTCCTCAAAGACACCAGCACTTGTACAAATACTCTCCCTTTACATGCACCAGCTTTTCATGCCAACTGTCTTGAGATGATGATTTTACTCTGCTCTGCTCTCTTCTGCCACGTGCTTGCACAGTGAACATAAGTTTTAAAGTTTGATGACATTTTCAGGAAGATTCTACCCATAGCAATACTAACAACGAGCTCTTTTCTCTTTAGGAAGTGGTTACACCACCCTGCTATCTCAGGATATATTCCATCCACAGTGAACGGAGAGCATCCAGAATATTAGCACTTTGGCTTGAGTTTTCCCCAAATGATTATGTTTAAGACAGAGAGCTGGCACAGTCAATGTTATCTCAGGTAGTTCCACCCTGGCAGCATTATAGGAAACTGATGGTTTGGCTTTGGGAAATGCAAGCAGGACTACCAGCTTCTCCATAACTTAAAGATTTATTGGCATTCAATACTGAGAGCAAAACCCTATATATTTCTATATATAGACATAATTATTTTGAAAGTGTTTCAGAATCAGTTTGAATTTACAAGCTACATAAAAATAGCACAGTTGTATAAAGGCAAAAATAAAAGCTTCATGATAACTGGGATTTTCAATGAGGACTGAGGGCATTAGGCACCCAGTGGACCAAGTCTGCTTTGAGAAATCCAGCCTCAGTAAGGATTTAAAGTTTCTAAAATCAAAAAGAAAAGTATCTTCAACACACAAAAGGATAGATCTGGTGGATGCTGAATGACCAGGCAGCACAGGGAAGATCACCTTAATTGTGGAGCAGCCACGAACAGAATCAACCTTAAAGACTATATCATATGCATAGACGCAATTAAGGGATGCCACATAGTATCTAAATGAAATGTGGCAAAATGCTAATGCCCAGGAAAAGCTGTACAGCACATTTGATCAGAGGGTTTATGGGCAGCTACAAAGACCACACGAAACAGGAGTCAACCCGTGCGGAGACCTGGTGCCCACAGCACCTCCACCCTTGCCAGCCCTCAGCATGGCAGGAACCCGTCTGGCTGAGGTTTGACAGAGGTGGGTGAACACCTGAGCTCTCTGCATCTGCAAAGGAATACAGGCACTTACAGGAAACTATTAAAGGACTGGATTATTTCTTAAAAAGAGGTAATGTTTCCAAAGCACACGGCACAATGCTCTCATTCAGCAGAGTCAAATGTCACAGTGGATACAGCTGCAAGACAGTGTCGCTCTTTATTTACAGTAAAATATGTCAAATAGGGACAAAAGGCATCGTCAGGATAAACATGGGACTGGAGCACACAAAGGCAGGCGGCATCCACTGCGCATCAGACAACCTCAATAAAAGCCCCGACTACAATACCAGCCCAGTTTCTATGGTGTTCTTGAGTTAATGCCTCCGAATACTTTACATAAATAACTGGCATCCCACATTTCAGTCATAAGAGAGTACTGACATCGCCTGAAATTCGGGCTACAGAGCAGCAGAAGCCAGAGGCGCTCCGGAGGGAGGATGTGCACAGAAAGGAAAGGCTTCACGTGCCGTTGGTGTGTCTGTGGGCAGGAGCCAGCCAGAGCACCCGAGTTTATATTTTGAGAAGTCACGGTGAAAAGGGACTGAGAAGTTATCCAAGAGCACTGAAAAACAAAGGAAAAGTTTCACTGTGAAACAGATTTTATTATATGCAGGATTATAAGCCTGTTCCTATGGCTCGGCATGCATGCCATGTGCACCAGCATTAGCATTCATACATCTCTAATAATCATGGTGATTTTAAATTCCTTTTCACTTGTGTACAGCACTTACTTCTATCAATCATTTTTCCTTGTGTTAAAGAAGACATATGATAGTCTGAAATCAAGGCAGAGTAAGTGGTGCAGTTAGTGATACTTTTTGAAAAATACTATCATACACTGGAGCTGAATTTAGCTCAAATATCACAAAATACCCATCTGTAGAGGAATAGCACACTCACACCCCTGCACAGTTACAGGAAAACAATCATTACTGATAACAGTGCTAAAGATACAGGCCGTGCAACACCCTACAAATACGAGCAGGTATTTTTCCCTTTCCGTGGTTCATGGAGAAAAGTATTCATTTTGGCCTCTGTTCCAATTAGATGCCGCAGGAAACGGTGTGGGAGTCAGGCAGAGGATCTGCACTTCATGACAAAATCGCCTTTAGCACAAAGAATTTTCCAGGCCCTGCATCTGCCTTTTGAATATTCCCGTAAAGATAACTTATAGCATTATAATGTTACTTAATAACTTACAACGTTTAGTATAAGTATCACGTTTCCATATGTTTAACACAGCTCAGAGAAAGTGATCGACTTATTCAGGGTTCCTTTTGTCCCTGCTAGCCATGGGTCTGTACTGCTTCTCAAAAGACATAACAAATAAAACCCACATTCCCAATCTGAATTAGCTGAAAGGGGGTGAAGCCCTGGTGTACACCAGGTGCTCGATGGCTCTGGGGTGAGCTGGCTGGTGGAAGTACATCAAGGTATCTCCAGCTGCTGGCTCTAGCACAAGCCCCTGGCCCTCACCCACTCCTCGACATCAACTCAGCCGTGCCGAGCTCTGACAAGGCATTTCTGCAATGAGGATGGGTCACTGCATCTCTTTCCCCATGAGAGCTGTTCACTGTGCTCACTGAGACCCTTTCTTACCAGGGTTGTGATCAAAGAGCTCATTCAGTTTCTGGGGCTTTGTTACTTGAGTGGAAGCTCCCCTGGTACTCAACAGGCATCTTCACTGCTGTCTGACTAGCAGCCATGGCAAAAATCACCATATAGGATTTATAATTTTATTCACATCTCTGCCAGCGTTGCTGACTGGGATAATGTTGAGGTATGGAGACAGGAAGTCAGCTAAAATGGCAAGGGCAGTGGGCGAAGCGTGGAGAGGCCAGAGGAGAGCAGAGGCAGAGGAGAGCAGGGCAGCACCAGGAGCTCGGCAAGGGGCTCCAGGGCAAACCATGGCAGCAGCCTTGAGGGGTCTTCATTCCCCGCCAGTACAAAGCCTTTTAAGCACACTCTTTAAGCTGAATGCTGTGTACTTTTACATAACTGAAGGAGAACAAATACCCCATTAGCAGATAATTAGCACTTGGACTCAGACTGCTTATTTAAGGAATTGTGGATCGACCTCCAGCATTGGGAGTGATTCATGTCCCCCATATATTCAGGCATCCTTGTTTCTTTTTATGATCATGAATACCTGTGACATATATCTGTGTAATGTTTATTAGATGTTCAGAACCACACTCCGGAGACAAAAGATTTCTCCTTATCCAGAGAAAAGGTTTAGCAAGGTTAATAACAGTGGGCCCATTGCTTTTCCTTGCACCTTGCAGTCAAGAAGTCCCGTTCATGCTAGAGGGGGGCCGTCTCTAGAAGTGCAAGGTAGATTTCCAAAGCCCTTGAACCTGGTCCCAGCAGGGTGTTAGGAAATTCTGGGATGCCTCGGGGCAAACTCACTCGGGGAACTGGACCTGGCAGCACCCACACCGTGGAAACTGTCTCAAAATGTGGTATCAAAGACCGCCAAACACAAACGGGGCTGCTGCCATCTGGACCAGTCTCCCAACAGCAGCCAAAGAGCAACCTGTCACCAGGGTCTAGGCTCTTACAAGCATTTTACACGGGGAAGCACACGGGGAAGTCTAAAAATTCCTACATTTCTGAAGGCTTCCACTCCACTGTTAAATTCCCAGAAAAATAATTGAGAGAAGCAATAGGAATGAAAGGACCTGTGGTCCGTTCCTGCTCTGCCATGTGTAAGAAGTAGTCTTGGACAATCCATTTAACTTCTCCCAACCTCTGTTTCCTTGTAAACTAAACAAAAATAGTAATCCTTGCCCATATTTCTACTCCTGCCAGCATCAGCCTGCCATCTACTACTACTGCTGCTTCTTAAGAAAGTATGACCAAGTAGAGATGCTCACCCTTTGCACCAAAACCTTCTCACCATGGTAGAGATCATCTCTACCATGAAAACCATCACCAACAGCTTTTGGGGGCCTCTTGTGTTTAACCCCAGCAGTATGAGGCCAGTGCTCACAACTGCACTGTACTGCGTCCCAGCTCAGCCCAGATCTGTTCATGGCTTCAGGAAAGCACAGTCCAAACAGTGGCTTCATGTAAACCAAGTGGCTTGAGGACAGGCAGCCAAACTGCTGCTGTCACCTCCTCTTCCAGCTCCTTCCCACTGCACTAAAGAAAAGAAAACTGAAACACAAATCAAGTCCTATTCTACAAAATTAACAGTTTCCTCTTGCTGCTTTTCTGTGTCTGCTTTCACTCTGTAATTACGCAAAAAGACACAGCATACTGTGTGGTGCTATTGATTAACAAACCCCACAGCGGCACAGGCAGACCCCCAGGCAGTTTTAAAAGCAGCATTTTAAAGAAAGTTTATTCTTTAATATTGAGATATTTATGGTCCCCCTCCGAATTGGTGTGATAACATGAATGAGCTTGTGGTGGGGAGCAGGTGGCAGTGTGAGAACATGCAGTTTTTATTCTTGTGAAAAACTTCTAGAGAAATTAATAGAAAATTACCTCCTCAGTATTGAATAATGTGGGATGGTGCAAAAAACCCAGGGAAAAGATCTCATTCTCTGTTAAATTCAGGAAGATTTGTCAAACAGTTTCTATAGAATCTGCCCAGGTTTTTACAGAACTCTCTCGGTTTCATCCCTCCACAGGGGTTTTGGAAGGGTCACAGAATATTTTCCTATTATCAGCCCTGCTGATGTCCTGTTTAAAAATCCTATGATTGGCAGTGTTTATTAGGATTATTAGGATTCCTTTCTTAGATAGAATGAAATGAGCCATATCAGTGCTAAGGCTGACAGTGAGCTGGGCAAAATAGGATTGGCCAGAGGATATTAAGAGAGCTGGGTTTGTTTACATCTATTTTTAGTTTGTTTTTTTAAAACCCTAAAGCACATTTTCAAATACAGCAGTGCAAATTGTCAAAAGAGGTATAACAATACCACTTTAAAAATTGCCCTGCTGTTTGTTTATTTTATTTGGTTATCTTGCTATGCTGCCCAATATTACTGTTGTGTCCTCCAAGCAGGCACCAAACGCCCAGGGCCCAGGGATGCGGCACAAACATCCAAGAGAGCAACAAAAAATTCCCACACCTGAAGCCTCTGCACCTCTCTGGGCAACCACCACTGCTCTCTTGGGGCGAGCCTGTGCCACAGGACCAGCCTCCCAGGGACTGCTGGGTGGCTCTGGGCTTTCTTGCGTTGGCACTGCCATGAGGGTCTTTGTCACGTCCTGGTGTGGCCTGGCACAGCACAGCACAGCACAGTTCAGCAGCATCAGGGCAGTTTGAACACAGCCACGCTGCTGCCCAGGGTGGTGGGCACAGTGAGGCAGGCTCTGGCCAGCAGCAGCAGTGAGCTGCAGTGCTGAGCACCCAAGCCTGCAGCTCCTGGGGAAAAACCAAGCCCAAAGTGGCTGTTGGCATGTGAGCCATCTCTGCTCGGGGAACAGCACGATGCCACCTCCCAGCACGTCTCCTTGAGAAGAGAAAACCCACATTGCCATGAAGACACGCTGCAGGAAAGGAGCCCGGTGCATTTCTGAGGCTGTGGGCAGCAGTGGTGGCACAGCCAGGGGCGTGGGGGCCACGCTGGGAGCAGCCGGTCAGGCTACAGATTCCTGCCGGCGGCCGGCCCGGCGGGACATAGCAACGGGAGCTGGGGAGGAACGTGACGCAGCGGGAGCTGTGAGAAAGCAAGCGGCGCGGCAGGGGCTCGGGCGGGGGGACGGAAGGGGGAGGCGAGTGGCGGAGGCAGGGGTGGGGAGGCCGGGGGTGCGCAGTGCTGGCAGCCCAGACTCTCCCACTGGCAGCCCGGAGCAGCCAGCCTCCCTGGAACGAGTTTTTCACCATCCTAACTCACCGACGCGTGTACCACTGCCAGCCCACGCCCGGGCTCTGTCCCCTCGTGACAACTCACAGCCTCTCCTGAGCACAAAAGAGGCCGGGTTCACGCAGCACACGTGTCTGCTACGTGTAGGAAACCCAAATGTCACCGACACCTTCCCAAGGAAGGCAGCTGAAGCCGAGAGCACACGATGGTGCTGGTGACCGTGAGCGCAGCCCGGGATCTGCTGCCAGCCCTGGCTCTGTGGGGGCCCCGGCCCTGCTCTGTGTGTGTGTGGGGCGGTGGTGGGGGCCTCGTGCTCGGCCTGAGCCAGCCAGGGCAGGACATGGCCACCGAACAACCACCTATGGCCCCACAGAGCTTCCTCCACAGGCACGTGCTCGCTGCCGCCAGCCCTGCAGTGGGGGCCAGGGGCCGCCCGCTGCTCTCCCCACCGAATCCCACTGCTCCCAGCCTGATTAACGCACAGATTAACTCTCCCCCCACCCCGTTTTTGGGCTGCCAGGCTTTCACAGCCCCATTTGCTTGGCCAAGGCTTTGTAACGGCATTGCTGCCAGGCGCAGCCTGCATGGCCGCAGCGCTGCTCCCCGAGCACACAGCTGGCGTTGGCAGCGCCCTGGAGCTGGGGCGGCTCCTCTGCTCAGCACAGCCATTGCTGTTTGGCACCGAGTCCAGCTCCCAAGATGAACTTGCCCTCGCTGGGCACAGTCACTGCTCTGACACAAGATTTTGTGTCAGAAAAGATGTTTTACTGCACGTGAGTGTTGTTCCTCAGTGTAAAGAAAATGTTAATCAAACTGCAGAGAAGACACAATAGCTACACAGATACAATAGCTGCACAGATACATTAAATATCTAGTTACTATGTGATAAATAATTAATAAAGTTAATCTATTTGACCATACTCTGCTCAAGTCATAGCCTTACAACCAATCAATAGCAATAAGACATAATGTTTGCATGAGGCTTCACTTTCTCCAAGTGTGTGTCATTATTAACAACCAACGCTGAGTGCTCCCAATACCGCACAGGCCAGCAAAAACTTCAGGAAGTTTTGATTACATCAATGATTCTGCTTTTAGTTTGTGAAATGCTACTGAAGTGCCCTGGCATATCTAGCAGGCACATAGGCTGGGGTTTCCCAATGAAGTTAGGCAAGGTAATTGCAGGGCTCCTGTTGACTTTCAGTGGAAATTAATTCCCAGCAAATTGAGGCCTTTTCATTTTGAAAGCTACGCATACATAGTGCCAAGTTTTATCACTTCCCTAATTTTAGCCATGAATGTGGTCCTCTGCTATGTAAGAAAGAAAAAAGACAAAAGAACCTGGCTTAGAAACTGCAAAAGACTCTGTAATTGTATGAAGTTTACAAAACTTGTACAAAGTTTACAAAAGCCATCACTACTATTTCTGTTTCAGCATTAGCAGACTTCTGTACCTGAAAGAGCTCTCGGCTTGAGGCTACCACAGGGCTGTGAGTCATTTCAGACAGTAGCAACATCCATCCTGCTTTCCTCTGGAATTAAATTAAAATACTTCCTACACACAGCAGTTTGTTTCTTCTCCAGCGATTTGGAGAGGGAGATTTGCCCTGTGCAGGATGAGACACGGTGCATGAGGTTGGTGCTCCTCCCAGGCCACTTGCCTCACTTCCCTGGGTGGGCACACACATGATGCAGGACCACCAGCCCCTCGGAGGCAGTGACAGACCTGAAGCCAAGACACTGAGATTTCCTGCAGACCACCTCCTTCCAGTTGGTCTGGGCTGTCCCTGGCCACAGCTGCCCCCAGGCTTTCAGTGGGGTCCGCCACACTGCAGGCTGTGCCTCAGGCACTGCCACTGCAGGAGGAAAAAGATGGATTGTCCCTCTGAGGTCCCTGGCACCCACTCTGGGATGGCTGCAGAGATCTGCCTGCAGGTTTCGTCCCCCTGCTCTCTGTTTCAGGGAGCCACACACCCCATCCAGCACCACCACCCTGCCATGGAGCTCCCATCCTGGTCAGGGTGACATCAGGGCAGGTGAGCTTGCCTTTTGGGGGCATTTTTAGCAGTTACCTGTGCAACGACTGCAGGATAAAGGCAGCCTGGCTGGATGGGAACAGGTCTGCTGCTCCTAAAGCCCAGGCTGTTGCCCAAGCCCATCCTCCCCGTGTGGCTAGTTCCAACAGTGTACATGAGCAGGCTCGCGGTGCAGCCACACTCACACACACGTGCACACCCCGCTGCCGCCCATCCCGCTGCGGCCCTGTGCTCACACGGCGCAGATGGCCATCCCCAGCACCCGGGCCACGCTTGGGCTGCTGAGCTAAAGAGGAAGAAGAACACAAGAGCTTTGTAGAAATATGTATTTTAAAATAATTTTAATTTTAAAATGTTCTTTGTATATTAAAAAAATCCCACCCTGCTGTGCTAGGAGAAAAAAATCCTGTGGGCATTTCAGACCAACCTATTTTATTAATGCAAACTGCCAGATTCCACATATGAGCCAGCCTGGAAAACCAGAGGATGGGAAGGAGGAATGCATCCACGGGAAGCACTCGGCAGGCCCATGGATCACATCACCCAGAAATAGAGGTGGGCAAGTGACAGCCTGCGAAACAAAGATGTCTGTAATCTGCAGTAGGTTTTGCCAGCTCTGCCTGGGGCTGTACTGTACCTACTTACTGGTCAAATGACCTGAGTGTTCCTGGGCAAAACAGTAACAGCAAGCATGTTTTGGGTGGGGAAAATGTTCAGGGCAACTACTGCCTGCATTTGCACACCTGAGCATGTACACTCGAAACATGGCTGCGTGCACCCTGGACACATCTGTCTGTGACACCACAGGCATTACATGGCCAGTTACTAACTGCCTGGATGGTCTCGGTGTGAAATATTCATTTAATAGTCTAGTCTACAATTTCAGGAGATTTCAAATGATTCCAGAACAACCACATTCAGAAAATGTCTGTAAAATGAATTCTCAAGAAAAGACACGTGAAGACTTTAAACCCTAACTCATTAAATATTCACAGTAATGTATTTGCTCAGCTCTAATCAGCATCCAAAGAGGAATGATAAACGCTGCTTCCGAGCAGCTCAAACAGCAGGATGGGTCAAAGTAAAAAAGAAAGTGAAATCCCAGGGTATCAGCAGTCAGTACAGGGAATTAGTTGTCCAACAACAGGAAAAAAAAAAAGGTTGGGATAAAAGGCTTTCCCAGATAAACAGAAACTGCCTCATTCTGATGGCTTACTCTGGAGGTGCAGACACCAAAGGCCACCCAGGAAGAGCGAGACCTCCGGGTGCTCTCCCCAGGGACATGCAGCAAGGAGGCACCCATCTGCCCTCACAGAGCGCTCTCATTCTCCCCTCATCTGAAGAAACTGGGTGCCTTTGAGGTCTCTGCCTCTCTAATGCTGTCAGAAGTTGGTACAGATATGCACACATGGAAGAAAACTGCAGAGTCCTGTTTCACTACGAAACCACGCTGGAAAATCCTCTCTCTGTTTTTAGTGAGCAGAAATTATGCCCATGCGGGCGGGGCACAGAGGACCAGAGCAATACGGGCAGAGGCGGGAGCAGGAGCACAGACAGAAGTTGGGCTCTGGAGCCAAGAGAAGCGTGACCAGGTTTTCAGTGAATATTGTACGGCCTCAGGGCAGCACTGCAGGACTTGGGCTCTGTGTCCATGTGAAGTGCAGTTACCTCTAAAAACTGCACATTTGAGCATATACTGGGAGGAAAACAAGGCTCTGGAATCACTCTGACTCAGTTTCACCACTGAGCAAACGGAGCTGATAACTGCTGCGTCTCTCCGGGGAATGCTCCACAACTCAGACTGTATTTGGGTCATAAGAGACTTCAAAGGTCCTTTGAGCAAAAGCACTAAAATGTTGCAAAATATGACAGGCACTGGTAGACAGTGACCTGGCAGGAAGGCATGCCACAACGACAAAATTCTTCTAATCTTTCCTCCCCAGCTAATTCTACCAGCCCTGCAATCCCTTTTGCAAGTCTCCCTTGAACGCTTCCCTGCTCTCGGTAATTTTTTTGTGCACAATGGGATGCCCAGACCCACCATGCTGTGACCCTGATGAGATCCCAACACATCCAGGTGGTCCCAGAGGGGTGTGAGCCCCGGCCCCACTGGCACCCCCAGCTCCCGGCGCCTGCAGGCTGTGATGACGAGCTGTGTGTCCCTCAGGAGCCCAAGACCTCACATCAGGAAGAAAAAAAAATTGAAAACGATGCAAAAGGCTTGGACACCGTCAGAAACCAAGCCATGGAAAGAGCTGGCAAAGAGTTAGTTACTGAATATTTTAAAACTAAATAAACCTGACGTTTTAGAGGGCTCTCTGGTCTGTTATTTTTGTTCAAATTACATATGCATCCTCTGCTGTATACCTCCACAGCCATAAACACAAAACATGAGAGGGACAGAGAAAGAAAAATCTTGCTGAACAAGGGAGTTACATACTGTAGGAATGCAGGAGCCTGTGATCTGCGTTATTTCTTTGCTTAAGGCCACCTAGCAACAGCGCATAGGTTAATCCTCCACAGACTGAACAGACAGCATCAGCCAACAGGAAAACAAAACATCTCTGCTAGAAAAAAAATCAGAACAAGAATTACCCATTTGCAAGAGTGTTGTAGGAACAGGCAGCAACAAATAAGAAAGAGGTATAAATGATACTCCTGTAAAAGGAAGATTTCCCTGTAAATAGAGTTATTGTCCAACTCATTATTAAAAATACAGAAAGAGCTTTACAACATTTACAGAAAACCTCTGTGGGAGCTGCAGGAGCCCTGCTCTGCAGGGAGCTGGGAGGATGAGCTGGACCGTGGTCAAGGCTGGTTGCCATCTTAGAGAGTGCCTTTAGATGATAGAGTGTCCTCTAACACAATAAATAAACCTCTGGAGCTGTAACCCTTCTGCCAGGGGTTAGCAGCACCTGCAAGGCTAGTTTCCTATCTCTGTGAGCATCTCTTGGACATTAAGACATACCATCATCTTCTTAAAGCCGTTGTTCACAGCGGCTCAGCTTCCCCTTTGCAGCTCTGCCAGGGTCCCCTGCACCAGGACAATCTGCTGAAGGGGCCTGGAGATACAGAAGTAACTCACCAGGAGATGCCCACCATGCCAGGGCTGCCCCACACAGCCACTGTGCCCTGGAGAAGACACCCCGTGGGGCTTGCTGGCACCAACACCCCCTGTGTCTGCAGTGCCTGCACTTGGGGTGGGCCTGGCAAGGCTGCAGCCCAGGAGCTGTGCTGTCCCCCCAGCACTGCCCCTGCTTGCACTTCCCCTCCCACTCCCCCAAGGGGCAGCCACCAGGAATGGGATTTTGGAGGAGGACATGGTGGGAGGCCACTGCTCCTCTCCAGCCTGCAGCAGTGTGCCACCTGCCTTCCCACAGCCCCAAGCTGTGTCACCTGCTGCTCGCCAGTGCTAGCACAGCCGGCACTGTCCCCAGGGAAGCTTCTGACCCAGCTTTTCTGAGGGGGCTTTGTGGCACAGCACACCTTCCCGTGTTCGCTGAGGGATGGTGGCCAACGTGATGCCACACATACCTGCGTGTCTGGGATGTGATTTATTAAGGGGTTTATTGTTGTTCCTTTGCTGCTGTTCACCAACAGATGGTAGCAGCAGTGCTGCTGTCACACCAGGCCAGGAGCTGCTCGCAGGAGATGACTTCTGCTCAGAAAGTTTTCCTGCCTGATGAAAAGTCATGCCTGCCTGTTGCCTTGCAACTCAGTAGCTGTGTTTCCAGAGCCAGCTCAGGGAACAAAGTAAGTATCTCCCAGCACAGCGTATTCCCAGTTCAAGGCTCTAGGGAGGGACATGGGCAGCTGTCGGGGTTGTGGCTGTGTTCACTGAGGCTGGTAAATCAAACCATGTTCAAGTACATCAGTGACACCTGGGCTGGATGCCCCACATAGTGACTCTGCGTGGGGCTGCAGCAGGGCACCCTGCCTGGCTCTGCCCACAACGATCCATTCCCAAATGGTGAGCAACACCCTGCTTGAAGACAGGCACCAGCAAGGCCCAAATTAATTACTTCATTTCTTATGTACAAATTTAATTATTGGGCAAAGTCTGAGCATTTCCTACCACTGGCTGCACTGGCCGCTCACATCGGATGGGGCCCCGAGCTGCTTGCTGCCTTTGCTGGGTGAGCACTGAAGCCAGCTGGAGCTTTGCCTAAGCGAGGTTTGGCTAAGACAGAGCTAAGTCCAAACCTCAGGCTTTGGTCTGCGGCAAAGCTGCTCCGTGGAGGAAAAACAAACAAACAAAAATTCTGCTCTAGAGGCTTCCCCTAATTCTGTAAAGTGCTTTGAGGCTTGCAAGCGGCTCTGTATAATCAATAACACCATTAACAAAAAGATGGCCGGACAGCAGCTACCTCTGATTAAAATAGAGCCCTTGGTGTATCGCAGCAAACAGCCATGTAGCCATTGCTCCGATCAGAAGCAGGTCTTTCCTAGTGTCATATAATTCATGTTAAAATCACAGCAATAAGGCAGACTTCCTTGCAGCTGTTCAGAAGTCTTTGGAGGCTGCCATTATACTTCACCTTTTTAATGCTTTATGTATTACAGCTTTATTTTCACCTAAGGCTGTGATCCTAAGCTGCCTCACAGCCTTATCTACAACTCATATTTCAAAGCCTAATTTTCCTGCCCCCAAATGTAGAATAAAATAGCTTCTAAAAAGGGCTGCAAGGAAGCTGCAAGTTCTGCGGTTTTACAGCCCTTCTCCATCGGATCTGTATAGGTACTATTCCTCACGGAGCCAAAAACTTCCTGGAGAAGTACTGTAGCTAGAAGATATTTCGTGACCTGGTGTAACACTCTGTCCACCCCAGCTAGTGCAGAGATTATGAAATTTTAATTGGACTGAGAGCAAGATATCACTATAATTGGAGCCCAAGTGCCTGCACGAGCCTGAGAGCTAGGACTTGCTGGAAATCCTCGACAGCCGCCAGCGGCCCCAGTGCCCAAACATGCCTGTGCCCCTGCGTGGAGGCGATACGCATCCTCCTCTCCACTTGTGCTGCAGCCACTGGCTCCCTTCCAGAAATAAAAGGTTCTGCAAGGGAAGGATGCTCAGGTCTGTCCAGGTTTCCACCTCCCGTGTGCTGGCATGAGCAGCAGCATGAGGGACAGCGAGCATATCCCAGCTCATCCCAGCATGAGCTGAAGTCTGCCCTGGGGAACACAAGCTCCCTGTCACACAATGACCCTCTGCTGCAGCACTGGCAGCAGTCTCTTGCTCTGCTGAGCTGTGGTCCCCCTCTCCAGTGCCTGGCTGGCCAGACGAGCCTGCCGCGGCTGTGTGTGCACGGCAGCCCCACAGCGGGCACAGCTCACCCCACAGCGAGGCATCCCGGGTCTCTGTACCGGCTGGGTTTGTACCACCGCCTGGTAGGACATAAACCAACTGCCAACTCTGACCATCTCCGAAAGGCAGGCAGGGGCAGTTGGTTGGAAAAGGTGGGCATGCTGAAGGAATGCAAATGGGGGGATTATTTATTGTTCATACTGATGCTCAGCCTGTAGTGTGTCGCCTGGCTCCATGTAATTGTACAGATCACTCAGCTGAGTCAGTGATCTAACTGTAGATCCTACAGCTCAGGGACTCCAGCGATCCCAGAAGGACCATGTTCAAACACTCCTGCCCAGATGACACTCGCTCCCACGCACACTTTTTAAATATTTGCCAGACATGGTGAGCGATCATTCTGCATACGTCACGCATAAAATAAGATCTTAGTTTTACCAGGAAACCCACACTGAAGAATCTTTAGGAAAGCAACGTGCCACCACAAAATAACACCCTGAATGCTTAGCAAAGATTGTCTTCATCTAAAGGTCAAAGCAAACCTCCCTTGCATAACACACTTTTTTCCCTAGGTAAGTACAAATCCAAGCTCTGAGGTAGCCAAGTGCTCCCCCTTCCTAACAGCCACCTGCTAACAGAGCGGCCGCAGCTCTCCCCGCTCTGGCCACCCGCACTGCGAAGCGCTTACCGCATTACTGCATCTCCGCGAACTCTCGACTCCTGACATCGGCACTACGATGGCTGTTGATGAAGCACTGTCACTTTACAGTCCAGCTCAGCAAAACCTTTGGCTTAATTTCTACCTGTAATGTCATAAACCCTCAATGGCCGAACAGCCCCACGTCAGGGCAAGGAACCAGCCCTGTCAAGTGATTTCACTGGCAATAGTTTTCATTTATGCTGGTGTGAGGGACAGGAGATCAGGACCTTCTCGACTCTCCGTGGTTGCTGTACCAAGGCCACCTCTGCATTGCTGCCTGGTTCGTGCTACCCATGGGACAGGCACTGCCACGGGAAGGCCCCGACACTACTGATGGGCTGTGCAGGTTGTTCATTGTCCTAAGGAAAGGAGTATTTTAGAAAATGTAACAATGAACCCAGGAAGCAGTTGCATTGGGCAGAGGCATCCCAGGGGACACCTGAGCATGCTTTCTGCTGCAAACTGCTGTTTCAACTGCTGGGCAAGTTCCTGGCCCCAACTAGAGACAATAGCACAACTGGGGTTTGCTTTGGTCAGGTCTCTGGCATTGGTGCCAGAGCATGCTCACGGACTAAGGATGTAATTTAATGTGGTTTATGGGCCTGATCTCCTTCAGCATCAGGACTGCAGAACAGAAAAAATAGTTTAAAAAAATAAGCACTTGAAGGATGGACTATTTGAGATATAGCATTCACTGAGGCAGAGGTGGGAACAGCGTGTGTGACCCTAAGAGACATGGCATCCCGTTTACTGTCAGGCTCCTCCCCATGCTCTCTCACCTCCCCTTGGTCCACATCTCCCATCACTCCCCAGCAGAGCTGCAAACCTGTGCCCCTGCGCACAGCAGGGCCAGGCCACGCCCTGCCCAATGCCCCCAGCCAGCCTTCAGCCCACCCGCACAGGAACCACAAAGGGAAAGCAAACAAAATAACCAGCAGGAAAACACTTCAGATTTTTGTAGCAGTTTTCATCTGAGCAGAGCATTTTGCAAGCCATGCTGAATTCAATTTACAAACCCTTCATTTCTTAATTCATTAAGAAACAAGAGTCTGCTTTATGATCTCATAATTGAAATCAAGCTGCAAAGTATTGACTATATTCAATTTTTTCTCTTCTGTGAGAAAGTTAATAAAAAGGAATATTTAAAACCTCAGTCTGTATTGAGTGGGAAGAGAAGGAAATCCACTTCTTTGTTATAACAAGCTATCTACATTTCTGCTTAAACACTTTCCAGTCATGCCATCCAGCAAGTGTACTCTGCGAACCTGAAGCCAGAACGAAGTCCCTGCCCCGGGAGAGCAGTACGTCATTTTGGGAAGAAAGTGGCCTGGAAGCTCTGATCTGCAGCCAGTGCTCATCCTGCAGTGACGGGGTGGCCCAGGAACAGACCTGCCCAAGCAACTGGAGACCAAAGTCAAACAGTACCAACCCCTCAGTTAGCATAAATAATTGGTTTTCCAACATGAAGGCCCCCATGGTGACTTTCCCATCAAGGAACCATGCGCTACTAAGAAAATTAAAGGTTTAAGGTTCATTACTGGGACAAGTAGAGCACGAACTTTTGCAAAATGCCTCATCGATTAGCATCATCTCTTGACCTAAAAGAGAAACTCGAAGGAGAGCTGATAGGAAGTTGATTCCTGCTGGGGTTTATTGCTATTAAGTATTATTATTATTGATTTTGGCTCATTATTTTCTTTTATTTAAAAAAAAAAAAAAAAAAAAAAGGAAAGAAAGATAAGTTCAATGGGCTTTCCATCAGCCTGGCTCCAGGTAAGGCTATTCACACTGCAAGGCAAAATAGAGTTGCACATACAGATGCTATTAATACTTCCTTTCTAATTAAATTCCACAAGAAATTGTGCAGGATATTTCTGTCCCCATACTCATTCTAGTCCCATCATCTTTTGATTAACTATCCTCATGCACTAAGAATTAAGGTGTGACCTCTAACTTTTTTTGAGAGAGATGTGCTGTTTTTAATATTAACAGCTCCATCTTTTCATTGTTCCTTGAACAGGGTTGGGAGGAGAAACATAATTACACACAATGGGGGTATAATTCATGCATTAAAAGTGACATTAAAATGATAGGTAGCAAAATATAACAATATAACAGCTTGTCTGTCACTCTTTTATGGATTGCTGGCACCCTCCAACCCCATTACAAACACATCCCTGGAGGGAGCGCAGCAGGAAGACGTGGGCGAGATTAACGCCAGCGCAGACCTCGGGGCACTCGGTGCCGCAGGGCTCCCTTGGCAGGGATATCCGATTTAAACTCCTCTCAGGTCCCTGCTTCCCGCGGGCACCCCGTCCACGAGCCGGCTGCCGCAGCCCGCGCCACTGGCACCCGTGGGTCCCACTCTCCTGGTGAGGATCCGCCCCAACACTGCAGATTCCTGAAGCAGAGTCCCAGCACTCCCATTAGGAGATAACGTTATGCGGTTTGATGTATCTGGGGCACAGGAGGCCCTCCTACGCAGCACGCAGGAGAGCAGCTCTGCTGCCCGCAACGTCCCCTCCTTCCCAGAAAAAGGAGCTGGCCCTGGCAGCAAGGAAGCCAGGCACCCAGCGGCGGGGAGGCACATGGAAAGGGCTGTTTGCCTGGAGCCAGGCTGAGGGCACCAGCTGCCTCTGGGGCAGGGGATGCCCAGGCCCAGCTATGGCTCTGCCGCTGGTGACTCGCCTGGCCTGGCAAATCGCTTGGGCTTTGCCTGCCTGTGGAAGCTGCAGCCCAGCTTCACTTACACTGCTTGTACGCGGCTGCAGAGAAACCCGTGCAAACCCATGCACATGCAAATGTAGGGATTTTTTCTGCTTAGCTGCGGGGTGCTCCCTGTCAGCATAACCTAAATGCAAAATGCTGTTTGGAAACTGAATTAGGGCATCATCTGCTGAATGCACCAACGTCCAGCATCCTTCCCCTCCACGTGGCTGCTGGACACCCCTCCAGGGCTCCTGCTCCAGCTCACAAGAGGACAGGTTTGTGCACAGCCCCAGCCAGCCAGGCTGTTGATCTGCCCTAACACGACCCATTTGGGCTGAAGCGCATTAGAAAACACCGCGCTGGTGGGAGCTGTCTTCCCTGGCGGGGAGGTGCAGCCTCCCCACAAGCCCAGCTGCCTCTGGAGGAGGATGCTGCCCATGGGCAGGCAAATTCCAGCTCAAACAGTTTTGCCATACACCTTCCTCAGACTGCAGAGAGCTTTCATCTGAATGCGAGTGCTTTGGTCAATGAGCACCATGCTTTATCTAGTATGAAAATCAAGTTAACTTCAGCACAGGCTTATATTTAAGTGTAACTGACTCCTTGGTTAATCCCCATAAAGCTAAATCTGCAACCACTCCTCTCTCAATAACCTTCTTGTGACACTGGGGTCATGCTGCATCACCTGCTTGAGCTTCGCAAAGTCTTGGTCTTCACACTCCTCAAACACAAACAGTAAACACTGCTTCTGACAGCAATTAGCTAATGTTCAATTACGTTTTTTTTTCAGGTCCAGTTTTGAGACCAGAAGATCCTGATGTGAAATACAAGTGCAAAAACTTCAGTGGAAATTGCATCTAGGGCTGTAACTGGGGGAGTCTGAAAAGATGCAGTTCCACATGGGAAGGAAGGTGAAAATCCAGAAACATCCAGCCTGAAACCTTAACACAGCAGCCAGCGAAAGTCCAGCAGCAGGAGCTTCGCTAGACTCACAATATTCTAGTTAAAATATGCAAATCATTCATTTTTGCCTGGATAGTAAAATGTGTATTTTGAGATAGGGTTGTTTTGGAGAGCATCAGCCCTTCCTGCTCCCCACTTCTTACAGCCGCAAGTCTCCTTTAGACACTAGTTAACAAACAGGGAGCTGAGGTTGTTGGGGTCCTGCTGCAGCAAGCAGGGTTTCCTTGCCCTAAGCCACCCTGCAAATTTTACTGCAGGAGTTTTGCCATCATTGTCTTTGTTTTCAGGAAAATGGATGATGGGAGGCCTCCGTGCCCAGGGTGCACACCTTGCTATCTCCAAACCCCTCCCAGTTACTGCCCTGTGCATTGGGCCTGCCAATACAGCCGTTATCTCAGTGCTCAGGAGCTGGTTTCATCCCAGATTCATCCCAGATTCTTTTTTTTTTTTCCTTTATTTTCCCTTTTCCTTTTTTTTTTTCCTTTTTCTTTTTTTTTTCTTTTTTAAACATAGAATATATTAGTTCATCTTTTAGCACTCCTCACCGCACAAACGTAAAGAATTAGCTGACACCAGAAGCAAGGTTTTGCTCCGTTAATTACAGCAGCCCCAGTTCTTTTGGAGCTGCATGGAGCAGCGCGCATCGCAGCAGCCCCTGTGGAAAACAGATCACCGACACCGCGCTGCGCTTTCTCAGGCTGCGGCACTGAAAGCAACCCGAAGGAATTAGGTTTTCTTCATGTCTAAAATTAACTGGGAAAAATAGTACTTGCTGTGGTGGCTACCTCAAGTAAAAGCATCAGATGCTTTTTGTGGCAGAAATTTAAACCGGTTTGATCCATAATATCCAGATCAAGGAAATGAGTTGTCATCGTGGTGCAGGATGGGGCGTGGCTGCTTCAGCACCCGTCCCTCTCCTGAGATCCCCTTCCCATGTGGGGTCTCACTTTCACTCTTGACTCAACCTGCAGGCCAAGGCCAAGCACCCATCCCAAAACAGGGAATGAATCTCAGTCCTCAAGTACACTCAGCATTAAAATCACTTTTGATGTCACTGTAAATTTCAAGTCAGCTGGCAAATTGTGGTTGTACAGATTGAGCAGTCACAGATGTGCCATTTCAGGCAGCACAAATATAGAAAGTAAACCAATTTTTTAACCACACCTCATTGTCATAAATGGACATCATGTTAATCTCTGACAACTCTCAGAATGGTAAATATAAGTCTGAAAAATAATGCACTCTTGGAAAATGTAGGACAGCTGGGATGTGAGGTAAAAACTACAGCCAGCTGTAGTTTTATACAGTCTTTGAGTCACGTTCTATTTTCTTTGGGCTGCTGGTTACTGAGGCCTGCTTCTTTGTTGGCCAAAAAGGTAAAAAGAGGGTGGATCATCTTGAGCCTTTCTGGGAGTAAGCTGTTTTCAAAACAACAAAAATGTAAAATATTAGGGTACGCATTTATCCTAAAGTATTTGCTGTTCTTTTTCCCCATGCAGTCATACCCACAGCTACCATTTCACATCCCTGAATCCTGCACAGCCTGAAGAAAGGCTATTTAATGGTACCCATACTATGGACAGACCTTCCAAGCGCTGTGCCACCATCTGGTGCTGGTGCCCCAGGAAGCCCTGTGCGATGGGCAGCCCAGTCTGATTGCACTGCACGGGGAGTAACAAACTAGAAAATCACTCCAACACCACAGCTTTAAGAAGCTCTTTTACAATTAAATGCTAAATCTGTCTGTCTGCCTACCTAGCAACTATGCCAAGATTACCACCATGGCACTCGAGAAAAGAGGCTGCTACAAAGTCCTTTGTAGATTATACATATCTATATATAACTACCCTTGTATTAAACAAAATATTTATACAGTTATTTTTGAGCTTCATGCTTCCATTCTTCATGAAGCCTTTACCTGGATATGCACATTGTCACGTTTTATTGCTAACATAAGATTTAAAGGCATATCTAAGGGTTTAGGCAGTGGAACTGGAAAGCTCTCCATGGACTGTGAGTTGATAACTGCAGCTTACAGCAGCCGAGCACTGAGCCTTTGGAGTGAAAAACAGGGGACTGAGTTTATTTAGGATGGCCCACAAGCACTGGGGGGGAGCAGTGCCATGGGGCACGGGTCTGGCCCTGATGCATGAGCACCAAGGGGTCATGTGGTGTCCTGGACACTCAGAGTTGCTGCATCATCACTATGCTGGCATGGCACCCCATAGCTTTATTTATTAAATAGCATCTTAGCATTTATTCTTTCTGCACACCCTAACATCCTTAAACGACTTGAGAGGGCTGTTCAATATATATGGCCTGGCAGAAAATAAAAGCTGGAAAAGAAGATGTAGCGCTCTCTTTTTCTGAGACAGCCCCGGGTCAGCCTCTACGCTTGTTCATTTGGGTGTTTTTCTATACACCTTCCACTTGCACTTTCTGTCTCTGGCACGGTCATGCTGTTCACCCAGGTACTTGCGAGAGCAATTTCAGTGCCCAGATTTAAAGGCTGCTTTTGAAAACAGGTCTAGCAAGACTGATGTGCAATGTCCCCAGTAGGGCCAGGCAAAGCTCTTGCAAGCTACTGACAAGCATAAGTGTTAGACTAAATATCTTACAAATGTCATTTAAATACATCAGGGTTTCTGTGCAAGAAGATGGTGCTGGAGCACAAAGAGCACAAGAGCTGGAGGTGGACGCAGCCAACAGGCTTCGTACCTACACAACAGCCCACTGCCTGTGGAGGGGATCAGATTCGTTTCACCTCTGTGCAGCTGGAAGAAGCCAGCTCTGATGGCAGCAACGCCAGCCGCAGGCAAGGCTGGGTCCCCTCACTCCCTTGCAGTGCGGGGTGGCAGCCAGCATGTGCCCAGGAAGCACGAGGGTGCAGGTCCAGCCCCAGCCACACTCTTGGTTGAACTGCTGGCACCTTCTTCAGTGAGAGTGAGGTGAGACCTTTGAAAAAGAGCTTGAAGGAGGTGAGGGGAGGCCCAGACACAGCGCCTATCCCTGATGAACAATGCGAGTGAAGTCAGCAGTGGGGTACAGCCGCCAGCAGCAGCAATGCCAAGCACCAGCACAACCGCCACCCACCATGAGCTGCATAAAGTCCAGAGAAGAACAGCAAAAACCATGAGCAGCTTAAAAAAATGACCTAGGAGGACAGGTTTAATGGTGTGACTGTATTTGTTCTACAGAAGAGGCTTGGGGAGGTCACAGTTAAAATTTCCCAGCAGGTGAAGGGTTTTGCAAAGAGGACTGAACCAGTCTTGCTCCAGGTCCAGGGCAAGGATGATGCACTCTGACAGCAGAAGGGGAGACTCAAGCCTAGCACTGAGGAAGAACTTTTCCACAAGAAGCACAGGAATAAGCCGTCTCCAGAGACACTGCAGCCCTTTTCTCTTTGTTTTTGCCTATCAGGTGAGGCATGGAGCTAGCGATAGTTGAGTTATGCCTGGTCCTGTTTCCCAGCAGGGAGACAGACTGAGCTGTTCCCAAGATCCCCTCCAAACCTGTGCCCCTGTGGTTATCTGGTCCTAAAGCTTCCCAAACCCTATCATGTCAAAGTTTATCAACACAACTGTTTAAGTTTTAAGTGGATAATCTGTTCAGCTCTGCCAAGCCAAGTAGTGCACTTCAGAGAGTTACAGGCTCCTCGTTCGGGAGTTTTTAAGATTGGCAGGTTTGTATGCTGTCTGGTTAAACAGGGTGGCAGAGACAGACAGCCCTGTGATATGAGGGCATCACCAGAAATGAGCTCCAGAGCTCAACTCACACAATTTACACTTCCCTGCAAAATTCAGGTGCAGCCCCAGGTAGCCAGAGCACCCCACTGCCATCACCTGCCAGGAGCCAAGGCTTCACAAAAGGAAGGGATCCCGAGGTGGCTGGGAAGCTGCACATGCTCAAAGGCAATGGGCAGAAATGTCAAATTTGGAAAGAGCTGTTAAACCCTCCTCTGTGGAGACAGCATGGTTTTCTGTTTTGCCTTTGCAAGCTCCAGTAGACCACCTCTCACATACAGTAGAAATGAGTCTGCATTTTGGGGAGGATCACTGCAAATGAGCTGAGCATCTGGATCTCCCAGGAGAGTCAATGGCAATCACAAGCACTCGGCTCCTCTGGAAATGGATGGTGCTTTACCTTTCACTCATAAGGGCAAGAAGTTAACAGGGAAACCAAGAGGATAGTCCTTCCATGCTCCAAAACGCATTTACAACCTGATGGACAGGGAGTGGACACAGAGGACCCCCAGCCCCAAGGTGCCCACAGAGGAGGGGCTGCAGCCGTCACTGCCAGCAGTCCTGCCGCAGGAGGGGAGAACACGCTGCCCACCCACCCCAGCCCTTCTCACTGAACAGCACGGCACCTTGCTGCTGGCAGCAACCCAGCCCCTGGGCCAGCACAGCCATACACCTACCGGGGACATCCCCCAGCTTCTTCTAGCTGCAATAGATCTGTTCTAAAAACACATTTCCTCTTTACAGAACTGTTTAGTGGTTCTGAGTAATTATTCCCTGTGATACTATTTTCCATAGTTTTAAGAGCCAGTGATTTATTTTACTGCTGTCCATCTATTAGATTTTCATCTCCTTAGGAAAACAAGTGCCAAGAAAGGAGACAATGCAGACTCCCTGTGATTGTACATGAAGCATCAGCAATAAAAACTTGCAGCAAGTTTTCATTTTCTGCTTTCTTGAGCTAAGTTTCCGGAGAACTAACATCCATTTGTCAAAAGGCATTATTATGAAGCGATACCTATAAGTGCCGATATTGACTTACTGTCTCTGTGAAACTTCTTCTCATCTCTTTCCAACAGAGCTGAACACAAAGCTGGCACCGTCTCCAGGGAGCAATTCAAATAAACTTTTAAGCTAGTACCAATGCCCAATGCACCTCCTTCCAGGACTGGCAAGACTTCAAGAAACTTGCTGGGAAAAGCTGAGCAAGTGCCGCTGCAGAGCGCCGAGAGACGCGCTCCCCTTGTTCTGAAGAGGATGTTGCTCCGGGAGCCATCGTATGACGCCTGGGCAATGGTCACCCAGGGGACAAGTTACCACTTTCAACCACATGCAGCTCTCCCAGGAAACACCAAAGCACCCTCTGCAGCACAAAAACACCCTCTAAATCAAGAAATGGAGCTGAAAAGGGACACAGCATTTCCAGGACCTGCAGCCAAAGGAGGCAACCAGGCAGCAGAGGGCAGGGCTGGCTCACAGCACACAAGTGGGCATTTTCCCCCCTTTTTCTATTTGGCAGAGCAGCCCAATGCCTTGGCAGAGGGACAGAAAGTCAAGAATGGGGCAAACCTAAGCTTGCCATCTGCTCCAGGCAGGCGGGGCTAACTGGGGTGTGTAATGCCCTGCACCTTCTGCCATGTCCTCTGCACAGGCAGGCTGCCGGCCCCGGCAGGCAGCAGTGAGGAGCCAACGCACCGAGAGCCCGTGTTAGAGAAATGGCACTCTGTGACCATAGGCAGTGTCCTGCCACGGGGGCAGGAAAAGTTTTGGCCATCTTTTTCCCTTGTCATCTCCGCCTGCCATTAGCCCTCCTTGCACTGGACTAAGGAGGTCAGCCAGACCCACACAATTAGAGGAAATTGTATAAGGTTGACCTCGTACCCTGCCAGGTCCTTTTAAGCGTGGGCAGTCTTTATCAGTAGCAGCATAGAAAACACAGAAGAGATGTGCTTATAGGCGGGAGAATCAGACTGTTAAGACATTTTTTCCCTCACTCTCCACAAACTAAGACAGTACCTCTGCCACTTGGGTGAACTTAGGTTATTCCTGCTCATATCTGGCAGCCCGTGGTTCCCTCCTTCATCTTGACTTTTGCTATTTTCATTCTGTGATGTCTGTACTTTTGCACTATTGGGAGTGGATTGTGTGTGGATCACTAACTTTTGGACAGGTCAGCTCTCTCAGCCTGAGCACCACTAGATGGATACTAATAAGAGGAAATGAATACATCAAAGAAAATTCTCTCTTTTTCTCCTCATATCCCTCTCCCAGGCACACTGCTTTCTTCTGCTCTTGTTGTTGCTGCCCTTTCTCACTCTGCATTTGTGCTCTGATTTCTGCAGATGGTGCTGTACCAAGACGAGGTGAAGCCTGACTTTTCCAGGTCTGCTGGAACTACCCAAATGAGCCGGCGTGGAGCCTCCCCTTCAAAAGGGACGACGTAAAAGGGATAATGGACACTACAAACTGTGTGCAAAATTTAACAAAACAATTAGAGCCATGGCTGTTAGGAGATGAGTGACAGCGCTGTGGGGAACGCATCGGTGGAGTGTGGAAGCGGGTGTTTGAAGGAGAGATCTAAACTCTGCAGCACACGAGGGCCTCCGGTCCAATTAAGTCATCTGACAGCTGGACATGGCTGTAGCTAATATTTGGCCCAGATGGATGTAGATAAGCATGGTACGTTTGTCACTTCCTTGGCAGGAAATGAGGTGCGGGAGCCCTGTAAGAGCTGAGCAAACACCCCTTCATTTTGCACAGCTTAGGAAACCTGAGAGGGAAACCTGAGAGTGAAACCTGGAGGGTCACTGTGGTTGCTGTAATACCTTTTCTGAGGACATTGTCCAAACATAATTCCTTTTTATTTGTAAGTGATGGAATCTGGTAAAGAACATAGCTGACCATTTATCCATAACAACTGTACACTTGCCCTATATGCCAATAGACTGTATGTAACTCAACCCTGTGACACGAGAGAGTTGGTCATGCAGAAGTGCTGGGGACCAGAGTCTCTCTGGCCACACTGCTCACAGCTGGAGATGTGCACGTGTCTCAGCTGCATTGGCGTAGCTGTCTCTGAGGGCCTAATTTGGCCAGCAAAATCTTTGCTACCGATGGCAACCCCTGAAAAGGAATTGCTCCAGCCTGACTGCTGGGTTGGCTCACAACGTCCACAGTTAGGAAAAAACATCCCTTTACCAGTAAAAGGAGTAAACTGGATTTGGAATCAGCAGGATACAATAGATCTGAATTCCCAAAACACTGTTTGTACAGCGCCAGCACTTTGAGGACTTCCAGGGCAAAAAGCAAGTATCTCCCATAGCAGCAGGACTGTGCTGGGCAAGCGCTTCTGTTTCCGCTGCACTGGCAGATTACAGGAGACCAGGCTCTAAAGATGAGACATTTGGTGGTTTGGACTGGTGAAATCAAAGTAGTTGGGCCCTGGGAGCTTTGTGGAAGCCCACCTGCATGGGGACTCAGGACGCTCTCTCAGAGCAGTTTGGGCTACCTCCTTTGGAAACACATGAAGCCAAGTATTCCCCACATGGCAAAGGTCTGCCAGGCCGCTGAGCACTTGGTATGGCCTGGGGAGCAGGGTGGCAAACCTGCCGATTTCCGGCAGCGGAGTCCGTTTGTGGGGTAGTTAAGGATGTGCAGAACACTTGGCTAACCCCTTCCTCATCTCTCCTGGCTTTTTTTTTTTTCCTCCCCAAATTGCCCACATTATTAATGGGCCTGGGCACAGCAAGCAGTTGCTGGAGATGCCACGACCTGCAAAGGAGCCCCGAGACACAGATCACACCAGAGAGGTGTTCCCAAGCTTGTGATTAGACACAGTGAAGAGAAGCAAACCAGAAGTGCATGACAAATTAATGATTTTGCAATTTGTCACTACAGCAGTGGTGCGAATTCGAGTGTGCAGACCAGCCTGGTACCAGCCTCAAGGCACTCTGGGCAGATAATATATGCAACACGTGCTTGAAAGACAGACTTTCAGAAATAGCTCTCAAATCTGTTTTCAAAAAGCATAAGCCCTTATTCAACTAATTCTTTAAATTAGTTAAGCATCATTTGTACTATTTTAGCAAACAAGCCAGTGCAGAAACCCTAAGGTTTGGTGCCCGGTTGCTTCCTAGACTCCTTTTTGAGCAGAGTATTTGTTTAAAGCTGTTTTAATGACCATCCCTGCCTGTGCTAAGTAAAATGGAATGATCCTTCCATTAGTGCAACTTGGGGATGGTATCTCACTTGTGGTTTCCATTTTTCAGATGCATTAATAACTACAGCCCATATTAAATCCCAGCACCAAGGACTTGCTCCAGGTTTGGTTATTAACAAGCCAGTGGGAAGCTGCGACGACTCCTGCTAAGACAGCCTGACCCTCATGCACACAGGCAGTGGGAGATGCACCCAGGGCTGGTCCATGCAGCCCTGTGCCCTCAGGGCAGTGCCAGGGATGGGAGTGGGCTGCCAGGGTGAACTTGGCTGTCTCCTTGTCTCCTCACAGAGCTACATGTCACCTCACGGACATACCCTTCAACAGGCAGTGTGTATATGGTTCTATACACACGGGTCAAACACCCGCATGACCTGTGGCAGTGCAGGCTGGCACAGGCACAACCATGGATCAGGGCACTGGCTGTGCTCCCAAGGAAGGCACTGCCAGCATGTCCCCTGGTGCCAGGGAGACTTTACAAGGACTGGACCTCAGATGGAAAACCACCTCTGATCCAGCAGTACCTGCAGGAAGCACAGCCGGCCTCGGCTGTCACCATGTCACCATATGAGGCTGCCAGCCACCACCGTCCCTCACTGCCCAGGCAGAGACAAAACTGATGAAAACGAACCCAATCCACTTTGCCTTCCCATACACTATTGGGTCCCCTCTGTGGGAGAAAAGGGACATCAGGGAGCAGGAAAACAGTCCCCATTATAAGGAGATGTCACCTGGGATTTCCCCTATCTTACTGAACCACAGGTCACCGCCTCCAGCAGTCATTTTTGGAGGAACTGGCTGTCTCAGGGCTGCCCATAGCAAGCCCCCGCATCCTGCCAAGCCCCCGTGGTGGCACAGCCCTCCCAACGGCCCGTGCTTGGCCACCCCCGCGTCTCCAAGCTCACCCTGTTTGCTAACATCCCCATTAGCTGGTAATGACTAACATTTAGAAAACATATTTCCTCCCACATGGTTCCAGAGGGGTTTGCAAACTGAGTGACAAGAGCTCAGCGCAGGGACTGCTCTGCTCTCTGGGGTGAAGCGTTGCAGCAGCTCCAGGGTGCACCGTGGCCCAGGAGAAGCCCCACGCACCAGCGCTGCTGTGGGATGGTGGTGGTGCCAGAGAGGGCCTTGGCACTGAGGACAGATACCTGCACACAGAGCTGCCCCGGTGGGGGAGGTAGCCCCCAAACCAGGCCAGTATCTCCTAGGCATCAGCAGTCACTGGTGTCCCCTGGCAGCACTGCATCCCGGCATGGTCATGTCTGGTGGGCGAAGGCTGCCCAGGGACCACCAGCACTGTGAGGGGCTTTGCACCACCGGCACCCGCTGCCCCACACCTGCCGTGGGTGCTGGGAAAGCCGGTGGAGACAACAACTGTGACAAATTTCTGCTACTTTCCTCATTTTCTAAATGTCCGGTCATTAGGTGTTTATTTCAAATTCCTCGCCACAGAATCATTACGCATTCAGGTGGAGAGGAAAGTGAGCTCCACAGGAGGCTGACAGTAATTCTGCATTAGTTAAGCATTAGCTGACAGATGTACAAAGCAAAGCCATTACTCCCGTCAGCCGCTCTGCCCCGACTCCCTTCCCCATTGTGGGGCTCCTCCAACCAACAGCTCCGGAGGGCCGCACAAACGCGGGGGACGAAAGCCTGGTAAGAGGGGGGGTCAGTCATAATTAGAGGTGAATGAAAGGTGGGGGAAGGCTTTTGTCTGGAACACAGTTTGGCAAAGTGTTACCGTTGCGTTTATTTATTTCAGTGCTTTTCTGTTGAAGGAATGTCAGAGATACAAGCCATTCCAAACACACACAGACCATCTAGAGTGAGCGTGCCAGAAGTAATGCTTGCGTAAACTTCAGATTGCTAAATTAACCAAATCTGAATTCATTTGAAATCCACTCATTAGTAATGATACTGTGAAACTGCAAGAACTCCCTAGAAAATCTGGCCTCCAAATAGCTTTTACTAAACCACTCACGACACACTAATCACTAAGTACTATTAATAGGAAAAGAAATACGTCAAGAGATCACTGGGTACCTTGCACTGAAACAGCCAGGATTCAGAACTGTGTAAGAGATCAATGCTGCTTTTCTACAGAGTAAACTCTAAAAAACATGAAATATATAGAAAATCAATGCAAATTAAAATTCCCTACGATTACTTGTTGTGTGCAAAATCAAAGATACATGGAGCAAATAAATTCAGTCTCTGTGGTATATCTGTACCTCCACCATCAGCCTGAGCACTGTCCCATCACCAGAGACAGAGACCTGGCAGTTAAGAAACGTGCTCAGGGCTATTAGGGAGAAATTTTCAGTGCAACAGAAAAATTAAACTGGTGTCTCAGACATGTCTGACAGGCAGACCAAGTCCTTCCTATCACATATTACTTAATGTAAAATTATGCCCAGGAACCTAAATAGCATGTTAAAAAGTGATTAAAGATACCATAAACCAAAAAACCCCCACAGCCCTCTATTCTTGCTGTTTACCAGACAATGCCCATGTTAAAGGCTTTTGCACAGCAAGTGCAAAGACACAGTGAGAACAGGACCCACACTCCCTGTATGTCAGTCTGTGTGCAGTCCCCCGCACATACAAAAAATAAGGTTCAGAAAGAGTTAAATTTTACCACTTTTTATGATCCTGATGAGACTCAGCTGAATACTTATTTACAAACATCTGAACAAGATCTGCACCACCTGAGTGGGTGGTGCCTCGATGGCTGTGTATGCCCGAGCCCCTGACAGCACTGGGCTGCTTTGGGGATGCTCTGCCCCAAGCCCAGCAGCTCAAGCCAAACCAAACCCTTTTTGTGAACTAAACTATCAGCAGAAGAAAAAAGAATGACAAACTTTGAGAACTAGAATGTCCTTTTGTATCTCTTCAGTTTTAAGTTTAAAATTAATTCACAGATGAAAGACCCTATAAGGTCATCATTCCCTTTAGGATCTGCATAGAAAGGCACAGAACAACAAAGTTCACATCCAATGGACTTTCTAACAGCCCTGCAGTTTCTTGCCCAACACATAAAGCCTGTCTCACCTTCTCTCTCTCCTGTCTTTAACTACTTGGACACCACCCACCTTTTAATGACTGGCTTTGATATTTTATTGCCCTGTACTGCTTTCTGTTAAAACATCCTTTATAATTTCCCTCTCGCCTGTTAGGCACTCCCCCTTAATAAATTATTAAAGCACACATTTAGATCACAGAAGCAAAGAAATTAGATTACATTGATCCACGGCAATTTGCTCCCACACTGTTACTTCATGAAACAACACCCCTGCCACGGTTCATTCACATCAGACCTCAACACCAAACTCTCATCTCCAACATTTTCACCAGCTCAGCGTGTGGCTAACCTGGGAGCTGGGGTGGGCAGAGGGCAGGGGACACTGCATGCTGAGGGTCCCCGGGGCCTGGCACAGCCACATTCCCACTGGGCAGATGCTCTGCAGGACAAAAGGAGGCCCCCCCAGAGGTGGCTATCAAACTCGAGAAGGCATATTTCCTCCTTCGTGCATTCCTTTTCTCTTTGGCAGCATTTTTCTTATAGAAGAGACTGGATAGATTTTTAATTATTTTCAAGACTTTCCTGAAATACCAGCATCTCTGTACAGCCCTGTGCACCCGCACAGGCGGCTGTGGTACCCTCCCAGGGACAGTGTGTTGCCACAGGGCTGTGATAGTGGTGGGATAACTGAATCCCATGGCACTGCAGTGGGGACATGCAGCTGTGGAAGGGGCTCCCAAATGCAAATGCATTGGGAAGAGGTTGTAAGGCAACTTCTATCCATGTTTACCCACAGACAAAAAATTTTTAAACTCCCTTGCCCCCAAACCTGATCCTTCTCCAAAACACTTCAGTTATCTCATCCTGCGACACAACAATTTAATTTCAAATGGAAACCAACAGAACACCCAGATAAGTGTCACGGGCAGGGCACTACAGTTAACACTACCGGTACCAAAACCAGTCTGCACCTCGGATTGCTCATAGTTCTACCATCAAGAGAGGCAGAGGTACCCCATGCCATGACTGGCAGGCAGGTTGGGGTGACCGCTGGGGGCCCCTGGCTCTTTCTGCACGGGATGGGGACCCACAGGGGTGCTGAGAAGCACAGCTGAGCCCAGCGCCAGCTCCTGAGTGAGCACTGCCCTTCTGGCTAATTGCAGATGACACATAACACGGGCAAAACCTGCTTAAACAACTCACCTCAGTGGGGAAATCCAGCTCGGTGTATTCAAAGCAGAATAACTCTTTCTGACCCCCTGAATCCATTATCATCCTTATTCCAAGCTCTAAAATTAGTCCAGGCAGAAAGTACAGATGGACACTAACATTAATCAGGTAACTTGGTTTGTGCCTAAGCACAGGAGCTGACTTTGCATACCAGTGGGATGGAGGATTGTTTTCCACAGTGAAAAACTGTTCCACTTCTGAGACGATGCAGTCTCCCCAGGCAAACGGAACCAGGATGTTGGCATGAGGCACTCTGCTCTTCCCAGGCCAGCACCAGCAGCAGAGGGAAGGCCTGCCTTGGCGGGACTGTGGTGCCAGGTCTTGACCCTTTGCAAGGGGGACGTTGGATGTGTCAACCTCCCTGGCAGCCTCAGTGCACCCCTCGACCAGGCGACCTCCCAGCCACAGCCGTGCTCCACCCTGTGGAGGAAGGGGCACATATTTTTCTCCTAAGACTTCTCAGTTTCCCAATAGGATATTAAAAGGGATCCATTTAATTATCAAAATCAGCAAGAACAGTTGCATAGCTGTACAAAATAGCAGCAGTGGGGGCACCCCGCTTGCACAGAGCCCAGCACCATGTGGCTGGCTGCCCCATGCCATGCTCGTGCTGCAGAGACTACTAATGCTAATTTTGTTAACTTCTTACATCAAAAAATGAAACTAAACTCTTTCCTTCAGAGTCTCATTTGGGGCTTGTAAGCAAAGCATTTTGAAGTCCACTTTGCCACTGTGAGAAGGCAAGAGAGAGCCTGATGTGCGAAGAGGGCTTTTCTAACTTGGAGACATTTGGAAAAAGTCAGCTGTTTAAGTGCTGTTACATTTATCAAATCTTTCAGTAGATGTTTGGGAGATTCTTAATGGATGAGCCAGCCTGCATTTGCCATGAGTTATCACAGCAAATCAAAGCAATGCACAATTTTCTACAGGTTCCATAATGTCTAGGTGGGCACAGCGCTTTCTGCACAGGGGGTGTGGAGCTCCTGGATACCCGTCTGTTGGTCCCACTGCCCTTAAACACTTGTGTCACCCGCTCAGGGTGGCCTGTGGCAGTGGGCAGAGGCAGGGGTGTCCGTTTCTGATTTTGGGGCATTTTTGTTTGCTTGTTTTTAAAACAGTCAGCTGGCAAAGAGCATTTCCCTTTCTGACCCAAATCCATTTCAGTGTTTGAATGGAAATTTCCATTTTTTTAACCAAATTTTTCATTTCATTACATGTCCTCTTATAAACCATCCAGGTAGGAAACAGAACAAAGAAACAGCAAGGAAACCCAGAAACAACTTTCTGCCCTTCTCCTCCCCAGTTCAGCTATGCAAGCTTTCAGTGGCAGCACAGAGATGGAGCACGGATGCAGAGACAGAAGACAACCTTTTTTTCCCCCCAGATAAACAACTTTAAATCAAAACTCCAGTTTTAATGAAGAAAGTGAGGGCTGGTGATTTTCCTAGCCTGGTGCTATTACTGAGTCTTCATGTGCCTTTTCCTGCCAAAGCGTGGGTGTGGGCTGCCTTGGAGCACAGCTCCCCGCAAAGCCGCTCCTCTGCGCCTTGCCCCAAGGCTGCGGCCGCTGTCTGCCCTGCCCGGCTCTCACCCACCGCACCCACCACGCACGGCCCCGGCCGTTCAGATTGCTGCTTTCAAACGCAGGGGAAGGGGATTGTGCGAGGCACCCCTCAGTCTGTCACACGGCTCTGCTTTTCCTTCTTTCCTCCACCATCTGCCAGAACAGGCTCGGTACCGAACGGATAAAAACACTGCGGAACAGGGTACTCGTACAGACTGGCATCCGTGGAGCGATCAAGAACTTCCAGTGTATTTTTCTAACATCAACATCCCGACCTACATGACAAACGTCCCTACCCAGCTCCGGAAGACTCAGCCGCGTTATTTTAATTTCTCTTCTTGCTTTCCCCCTCCTTTCTCTTTTTGAAGCCTTCTAGAAGCAAACTCCGACCTACAAAGCCGGGTCCCTCGCACCCTGCAGATCCGACCCGGCCCTGCCCGCCCTTCCTTCCCCGCGCTGTGCGCCGCCCCGGTCGTCGCCGCCGCCCGCCCGGACACACTTCCCGCAGTGCTGCCGGGAAACACGAGGTTTTACCCGCGCCATTTAAAATCCCGCAGCCGCCGGCCAGCCCGGGCCCCGGGGCCGCGCACGGAGCGGCTCCGCCCCCCGCCCCGCTCCGCCGCGCGCTCCCCGGTGCGCCGCTGCCCCCTGGCGGACAGAGGCTGCAGCGCCGCGCCCCGCTCGCCGCAGCGCTCCCCGCGGAGGCAGCGCGGACGGAGGGGCCGCGGGGCGGGAAGGAGCGGGGATTAACCCTGTCAGCGCCAGCACCGCCCTGCCCGCCCGGGCAGGAGGCTGTGGGGCCGGGGAAGGAGGCAGGAGGAGCACGGCTTTAGAGCCAGCACACCCACCTGCGGGGGCTCTGCGCTTCGCGCAGGTCTCTGCTCTGGCTCCACCAGCAACAGCTGGGACATCTCAGCCTCCTTGGGCTTCAAACCCCCACGGCACAGCCGAGCCCACGCGGGTGCTGCTCCAGCCTGGGAACACTGTCAAAAACTTTACAATAACCCTCAAGCTTCCCCCGTGTCCGAGCGAGCCACCACCATCTCCCACTCACGTGTAAGGCACAGCTTTCCCAACCCTCACCGCCCTTCCCACCAAGCCGGGGAAGCCGCACCGGGCCCTGCCAGCAGCTCAGCCAGGGCAGCCGAGCACAGAGACCTACACTTCTGGGGGGACAAGTTGAATAGCCATGGAGCAGAGTTTGGTGTACAAAGGGCTGGCTTTCCCCTCCCTCACCCTCACATCACTGCTTCAGGACTCAAGGCACACAGAAGCACCTCGAAGGAAAAGCTCAGCGCTGGAAAAAACAAAGGTGCTGAAGGAACCGTTCAGCACACCCAGGAGAGGTGTGACAACCCCGACAGGAAAGGCAGGAGCTGCAGGCGAAGGCGCTAACTGGGATTGCTAACCAATGGCAGGAGTAATTAATAACACCAGCTTGGCTATTGCCAGGGACATAAGCCCAGAATCGTTAGACTATCTACTCTGCCCATTCATTTGGATGACTTCTCTAAAGCAATTAACCCCTTGGAGCTCTAAACTGTAGAAAAAGCATCAGAGAAACCAACATATCGACAGTGGTTTTGGCAAGTCCCTACAGGGATGGAAGGGGGGAAAAAATTTGTTGATTCAGTGGGCAAACCCTGGAACCTGGGGCACATTACATCCTTGTCAGCAAGGGTAAATAGCTTCCCAGTTATTACACACCTTTCCTCTGCCAAGGTACCTGGACACTCATATCACATCCAATCATTTTTTGGTGAGAAAAATCAATCTCTTAAAACTTAACAGCATGAGGCGTGTTTTCACAGCCATGGCTTGTTTCTGCGGTCTCTAATAGGGTCCCAATGTATCTCCAAATCCTCCCTAAAATACGGACTCAAAACAGGCAGTTCTAGGTTTTTACTTTCTCTGAAAACAGCAGCAGTAAAAGTGTTCTTCCCTGTACTAATGGAACCAAAAGAAAAATAAGCCATGCAATGATTGTATTTATTTCTCTCCCTGCAGCACAGCACTAAGTCTTCCAGCCACAGCTCCAGAGCATCATCTCCCATCTGAAACACAACTGGCCTTCTTTGTACCCAGATGTGCAGCAAGAGCCAGCTCTTGCTTTTGGCTGTGTTTGCTGATTGACTCCACTTAGCCAACCGAGTCAAACAGAAACAAAGTCTTTGTTATTTACTACCGTGCTGCTTTGCCACTTGAAATTTTCACCAGAAAGAAAAAAAAAAAAAAAAAAAAAAAAGGGTTTCTATCACTGAGAAGTGCTCAATCTGCAGCACGCAGGCTGTGCTGGGCTTGACAGACCAACTCATCCTGCCCACAGCCTGCTCTGCATCCGGCCTTTCCACACAGTTGTCAGCAGCAGAAATTTCAGTGAGATTTAACCCAAGATCCTAAATGCTTACAGTGAAAGACGAAGAGGATTGAAATCTCACAGCTTCCAGCAGAAACAAGTTATCCGCTGTTGCAATTTCAGTGTAGCTCACAAGAGGCAGCAGATACATTTCCAAGAAAGTTTCTATTTCCATTCATCCCATTTGCTTTACATGTCTTGCTTCAATGCATCTAATTATTTTATACAAATTACACAATCTAGCACTCTTCCCTCCAAAAGTCAGAGAGAAGACCCAAGCACACATTATTAAACTGTTCCATGGCTGGTTTGCACTGAACCGCATAGGAAAGCGCTATGAAATAAAGCAATATAGTAAAGCAATACACTGATGCTTCAATTTGCTTTTCATACCCTAAGAAACCTCGCAAAGCTCTACAAATGGAAAACAAAGTGTTCAGGCATTAGGACATGTCTGAGTTGAAGGTGTATGGTCCATTACAAGGTCTCCCCAACACCCATGTGTAGTATGGCACACTCTGATTACAAGATTGCATATTTCAATAAAGATGCACCACTTCTCTAATTGAGTAACTATCTATTTGATAAGGAGCAATACATCATTTTATTTGCCATCAGTTTGTTTGGGTTTTGGTGTTGTTTTGGTGTATGTTTGTTTTTTACTATAGAAGTCTAACTAAGGGAGTGCCTTTAAGTTACCACCCAGCATTTAGCACACACTGCATGCAGCCTCCTGTTTCCTCCAACATTTGTTCCTTGTCACTGAGGTCGAAAGAGTCAGAGGATTTGGGGCACCCATTGCCAGCACACCAAATTGAATACTCAAAATAAAAAAAAAATCTTATATCAGCAGCACCTAGTTTCAGGCATTTTTTACACAGTTTGCTCAAACTTACACAGAAAAGCTATGACAGGCAAGAAACTCCAGGAAGAGCATTGTGATTTTTGTGATCTCTCAGCTCTCAGGCTTAACACAGCCTTAGAGGATTGGAGTCTGTTGCTGACTTTTATCTATGAGGAGCCTTCCAACTTCTGCAATACCCTCTGCCTCTATTACATAAGAAGGCTTTGATTTTAAAACACCCCAGATATATTGAGACAGACATCCTGTGCAAATAAGTGAACAATAATCAAACACAACAGAAGACAACCATAACTGAGGAATACTGCATAATCGTCATGCACATCAGGGAAGGGATTGAACTGGAACCTCAGTTCAGCACCTTCTAAATGTTTGATATTGCAGCTTTAGCATTGTTAATGTAGCCCCAACACAGGGTACATACCTTTAATCAGTCAGAACTCAACAGTTCTCAGTTACCAACATTTGAGTCTAAAATTTACCTTGGAAATCAGGAATTATAATTACAGAGGATGCCAGAATTTGGCAGTGAGCATTTCTGAACAATTAGTTCTCACTGAGGGGATATTAAGAAGCTGCTAAGACATCAAAGTAGTTTAAGTACTGTCAAGCCAACACTGTACATAATTTTATTCATAACAGACCTGAGAATGGAAAATTTCTTCCCTCTACATGTTCCACTTACAACACCAACAGTGTTGCATCCCATTATAAACTATAAAAGTATGATAAGGAAGAAGTACCAAAGAGGAAAATACCCAATAAAGTATATACTTTTACAAGCATCATCAGAAAATTTACAACACACAAATGAACACAAAAGAAAGGATAAGGGCTTTAGGCTCTCACCATTTATTCAGCCCATAGACTAAGGAAAACCAAGTACCACGTAAATAACACTATCACAAGGGGAAACAGCTTCTTGCCTGGTACCATGCAGCACTCTCATCTTTAGCAAAACTCATTAAAACAAAAAAGGCAAACTAGAAACATATCAAAGTATTTGTGTATGCCCAGCCCTAAGTATCACAGGTAACTGTGAAAAAAACGTTTGTGAAAGAATACAGAATTAGGAAACGCTTAGAACTGTATCTAGAAACACTGAGATAGTTAATCATCAAACTTTCATCATCATGTACTCAGACACTAAGCAACAGCACTCATCACTCAGCAATTAGCAAACCAACCAATATTTGTATTTTTCAACACATCTGTTGCAAAGACCAAAGTTTACTGCCACCACACCATGGTCAGGTGCACAACCCCCAGCCTCCCTACTCACACTCTGCATTTGGAGAACACTAGAAGTCACCTTCATAAACCAGTAACTTTTTCTTAATCCCAGGGGTCATTGTAAGTGCTTGAGGGGGACTGAGCAGACAGGTTTCCCCACAGCCCACCAAGGATTCAGACCATGCCTGGGCACCACAAGGCATGGAAACAGCTAAGCCCACTGCACTCAGGTTTTACACATAACCTTTTAATGACATGCACAAGCAAAACTGCATTAATTGAAGCCTGCTTTTGCAGTTTATAGATTAGACAAACGTATCATAAAAAAGCTCTTACCTGCAGCAAGGCCCTCCTCCCGACACACTGCTGGCAGCAGGCAGCCCTACCAGGTGGAGCAGGTGAGCTGCCCGCCCCTAGCACGAGGCTCACCTACTCATCCCTAGCTGCCAGCTGGTGAAACAACAGGATAAAAGAAAAGGCAAGCAAAAGGAGCAGTGCACTCTCCTCCCTGGTCTGCAGTAGATGGAGAACACGCCATGCTCATTTTGCCCATAAAAATAAAAGGAAAAGCAGGGGTACTGTTTCCCCTACCCTGGCTGGGCTGCAGCAGCTACTGGGCTCTGCCAGCTCCTGCAGCACTTTGATCTGCACAGGCAAGAGAGCAGCTTCAGGTGCTTCTTTGCCCTCCATGATTTGTGTTTAATTCCCAGGCTCCTGGTGAAGGGCTGCCTGTGAGAGATGTTTTCCCACCTCAGCAGCTCTGACCAGCAAGGCACAGCACGGCCAGGGAGCTGGGCAGCCTCCAGCTCCTCTTCACTTGGTAGGATCCAACACTCCTTTTTCCACCTTAGGTGTGTGGCACCTTGCAAAGTATCAGACTGATATGCAGCCATGCCGATGATGGTACACTGCAAAAAGTTCTGTGCCCCAAAGTACACATTTTAAATGAGGAAGTCACTTTCTCTTGCCTTGGTTACTCAAACTTTGCCAGACCTCTGCAGAAGGACTACTGCTCAACAGCAACGTTTTCATCTACTCCAGATACAACATTTAAGTTCAAAAGCAGGTCAGAGTAACACTGGTGTTTGTCTGAAAAATACTTTAAATCCAAGCTTTCTGTCAGAAAAGTAAATCCAGCTAAAGATGTAAGAGCGCAAGATGAAAAACACAGTGCCTTTAAAATGTATCACCACATGAGCCCTGAGGACATCTAAATCAACGGTAGTACTGGTGGTATGAAAAGCATTCAATAATTCAAACACTCTGGGCCATATGTCAGCCTTAACTACAGATGAAAGTTATCTTTCCTTTTTCTACTTGATCACTGGAGCAGAATTCTAGTTAAAATCTCATTTGATGTGTTTTCTTCTTTGTAAAACACAACATAGGCCTCAAGTGACTACTGCACAACTAAGCAGTTCGTAAAATAAACAGCAGATTGATCAAAGGATGCGATGAGAGTGAGCTGGTGTCCACAACACGCCTCCCGCGGGCCTCTGACACTGGCCATGCTTCACATTTATTCCCCTCCTCAGGTGTAACATGAAGTTTTGAAGACCACGAGACAGACAACTGGTAAGGTTTCCACCTCTTCCCGCCCAGGCCTCAGCGAGTCGGCTGCTCCACACAGCCCTACACTCCACACACAACCAGCAGAAAACTCCAGAAACTCACAGGCGACTGGAAAACAAGCAGTGAAAGCAGCCAAGTGGGATCTTATCTCTGTCCTTCACAACCAGCAGCCTAACTCTGCCTGGGCCGCAGCCACCCTGCTCCCAGCCCCGCGGAGCCCCATGTTAAATGTCGCTGGCAGGGCCTGGCACTGGGTCAGGACATGGCCGCCCTGCGGCAACAGGCAGCGACAGGCTCCCCAGGCCCTGCCTCAGCTGCTTCTTCCATAGGCAAAGCAGCGTCAGCTGTTTTAAAACACAGTCAGACTTCAATATTTACCTGGTCAAGGTTCAGTTTGCTGGTTTTTGGGTTTTTTTCTCTTTACTCGCCTGTACGGCTTTGCGTGCTGCACACCAGCACTCTGTCCCTGCACACTCCCCAGTACTCTGAATGTTTGTTAAGGGCCATTGGCCTTTTAAACCAATTTAAAATTGAGTATACCTCACCAAAACACCTCATTCAAAGAGAAACAAGCATTTTAATTTGTAATAAAGTTTAAGAGCACTTCTGAGAGTCTGAAAATAGCAGGTTAGTGAAAGAAGTATCTGAACTACTCTAAGCTGCTCAGAAGTCTCCTTGGGAAAATAAAGTAAAAGTTCACATTTCATTTAGCTGACAGTGTTCTACAAGACTTGAGTTTGGGTTTTTGTGTTTCAGGGATTTTGTTGTTTTGTTGTCTGTTTTGGGTTGGTTGGTTTGTGGGTTTTCTTCTCTACACTTAAATTAGTAAAGTTTCAAATATTATTTCCTTGTGCCCAGGCACACTGTTTTATTTTCCTTTGATTTCACATCAGTAAGGCTATTAATTTAAATTTAATTCTCTAGAAAAGTAAACATCTACAGAAATGCCTCACTTGTACCCAAACACAGGTGTAAACTGGTTTTGCTTTGCTTAGCTCCCTTAAATTTCCTTTTCACATGTGAAGTTAGAGGCTCAAGCTGACTCCTAAAGTCCCAACCTAACACCCCTTTTTGCTTTCTTTTACACACCTCATGCCTGTTCTCCAGAGTACAGGTAGGTACCTCTTTCACTCTTTATTCCCTTAGGATATTTATTTTTAGCACCTTCCCAGGACACAGAGGGATTAGGGTTTGTGGGCATAAGGTACCAGCTCTCCACCCACGGCTGCAGCCCACTGCGGGGACAGCAGGACCTGGTCAATCCTCACACACACCACAGCAGCGCCCCAGCTTCCCACTCTCTGCCTTTGAAAAGAAAGATTTTACACCACAACAGATAATTCTTTAGCAAAGTTCACCTCAAAACCTCAACCTCACATGTTAAAAAAAAAAGAAAAACCCTTAAGTGATACAAGTTATTACATTTAATCCTTTTGGGGGAAGTGGGGAATGATCTTGTGATTAAGGACCTACTTTGGGGCTCAAGAGAATTAGTTCAATTCCAGGCTCTGAAACAAGCTTCCAGGTTCCCCTGGGAGAGCCTATGCAATCTCCTATCTCACATGGACTGCAGCAAGGTAATTTTTAAGTGTGGGCAGCCCTCAGACATTGTAGTATCAACAGCCAAATAAATACATAGGTAGTAGTTAGGTGCACTGCAATCATTTTGAGGACAAGTTAGCTATCCAAAGAAGGCACTACCATTAGATTATAACTTACCATGGAAGTATTTTTTATTATTATTAGAGGGAGTTTTGAAAAATAGCAAATTATATTATTACTCTTGGGCTGACAGCTAGTTCCTAACAGTTTTAGTTAGTGCATTAAGTGAATGAAAAGCACTGCAAGATAAAAACACACTGACAGGCACTGCAGAAAGACACCACTTCGTTCTCAAGCACAGTATTTTCCACTGTTTGCACTGCAGGGAAATTTTGTCCAATTAAGGTCTATAGTTGGTATTGCTTCTTGGTACAATTAAATCTATGAATTGATTTAATTCATAAAATGAACAAATTCAGTAATGAAAACTCATTTGACAACGAGTTATGACAGAGCAAATCAAGCAAGCACTATCAGAAAAACATAATACTGAAGTCACTGTGTAACCTTCTAGACAGTAAAGTGCTTCACTACACACAGTGAAAACATTGGTCTTGCAAAAAGAACAAAAAGATTTAATTACTCTAAGCCCACAGTTCTTCACTAAGCACTATCTGCAGAAATTTTCCCCTACAATTATGAAAAGCAGCTGTCATATATCCAATACCAGAAATATACAAAATAACTACTTCCCATTTTTAAAGACACTACAATCATTTAAAAATTTGCCTCCTTCCTGAAAATGTACTGTGCAAGTAATACCTATGAGGTATTTAATGCATTACAGAACTTACTTTCAGTAACTTAATGTGTGCTTCATATACATCTGAATTATTTTCTCCAAGTAATTGCCCTTTCAGAAAGTATAAAAATCCACACAATTTTAAGATCAGTGTTTCTAGTATTGTTTCTTTATGTTCAAACTATAACCAATAATTTAACCTTGATACTAAGTATTCTTGCAGAGCAGCTACCATTTATTTTGTATGCATTAAACACAAGTAGACTTAATATTTCAGCAGAATGGCTGTTAAATATTTTTTAAATCTGGAATTTGATTGGTTTGTATGTAACTACAGATTAAGGTGGTTCCTCACATTAATGTACTTGCCTGCTTTTCTAGCTACAATTATTTCAATATTTTCATTAATTTTTCCACTGTTATAACTTCAAGTTATAATGGAAGTGTAAACAGCTGAAAATACAAAAAACCCCAATCTCAAGCAAATAATAGCCACGAGACCAATATAAAAGTGTTTCAGAGCTGACAGTTACTAGATGAGCAAGTAACACCAACAATTCTGGTTGAGGCTAAGTCAGTCCTTTCACCTTCATTGCTCTATAAGGTAAAATGCAAAAACAACTTACAGACTTTCCATTAATTCAGAGAAATTCCATCTATCCCATCCAACATGCACTGGAACCCAGGTCTGACCAGACCTGCCCATTCTAACTTGAATAGTGAGACAAAGTTCAACCACAAAGTTAAATTGGTGACAACTGTATAAAACAGGTAACTTTATTTTGTGACTATTCAGCAGCTTCTAATTTAAAATTACAAAGGTACAACAATGACATTCATGAACATTTGTTTTAACAGAAAAGCCTCCTTAAATTTTTCAGAAGTCCTCACAGGCTGGAGCACACAGAAGGTGTGATGCATGTGTGGTTACAGGACTCCCACTGTTTCCAATGGTGTCAGCAGTGTCTTCTCAGACCATGTCTTCACATTCTGTGGTTCTGTGATTCTCAGTTAAGCTCCCCATTGGTGCTGTACTGGTTTAACATGGATAGCTGTGACAAAATAAAACAAATACTGTAAGACAATTGTAGTTTCTGTATTTGGTCACACTCCCCACATCTACTTATATAAAAATCACTTCCCTTGTTCCATCAGTGAAAGGCTAATTGTCATCTCAATCTTTCATTTTAATGTATTTTCAAACCTAATGATTTGCTATGAAATTGATTGTTCCATGTCCTCAAATATTAACATTTAACTTCTCACTTTAATGCAAAATATAGTCCAAAATCCTATTCCTTTTAAGTATCCTACATACTTGAATCAGGCAAGGACCCACTGCAAAGCTAACATACTCCTCCAGCTGATACTGTGCTGCAGAATACCATTAAAATTAAAAGGTATGTCCTGTCCTAATGTCTGACACAGAATCATGTAAACCTGTATTACCACTGGTGGGTGCATGTCTCACCAATTCTTGTTCCTGTCCAGGCAATGTGTTTCAATATGAATAGGTCACACACTTCACCCTCATACCAAACCTAAATCATCTTAATTACAAATTAAAGCAATTACTTATTATTCTATCTACAATGAACACAGAGAAAAGTTATCTCCTCTTTAAAACCCTTAAAGAATCAATCTGTACTCTTGAAAGAATCAACCCATGCCAAGAGGAAGAGCTTTGAAAAAACACACAATTCCTCTAATAACTTTTTATAGTTCTGGTAACACTTTTCAGACTACATCAGCTCACAGCTATTACACACTCTCAGGTAACTCTATAGCACTGCATGTCTAATAAGCACCAAAACCATCCACTTTACTTCACAACTAGAGAAGCAAATCAGTATATTTTTATGTTTTATATTTTATAAGTCTATAAAATACAGGTATGGCAAATTACTCACACATTTAACCATCATGCTTGGTTATTACTGTGACTCCTACCAAGGAGGAAAACCTTCAGTCCCTTAAAGGCTGAAAAATACACTCAAAGCAACAATCACCTTGCCTTGCAAATGAAATCAATGTGAAATGTCACTGTCTGCTCCTCCCTAAGGAGGACACTCTAAGGCTGCCAGAATACAAGCTCAAGATAACTCTAAGCCCCTTCCCTCCTCGTCCTGCCCTTGTAACCATGGCTGCTCCAAAACCTCTGTTCTAACACAACAGCCAATTTATTGACCAAAACCAAGAAGCTCACAAGTAGAGAGAGCAGCTCTGCCAGGCACTGTAGCTAGATCACCAGAAACCATTACCTGCAAGAGATCAATCACCATGTGTCTAATACCCTTTTAAATTAGTGGAGAAAATTGCTTTCAGTGTCTCATTTTCCTTCTCCCCCCTGCCCCATGTCTACAAAAACAAAGGCAAAGCCCTACAGAAAATCTAGCCAGCCTTCCTATAGGTCAGAAGGCATTTCCCTCTCAAGGTCTGCAACTCTGCAAGCAGGGCAGATGACTGCTTTGCTAGAGTCATTAAGTAATTAATTTAAACCAACTGTGATCTACCTTTTCAAATCTACTCTCAGTGAACTGTGAGGATTTAGAAAATTATTTTTTCCACCCTGTAAGAGTTTAAAATAAGAACTTTAAACTCAAATGGTGATGTAAGAAAACTACTTCCAGTTTAGCTTTCATTTATTTCTCCAGTTGTCTTAGAAATCAGGTCTTCTCTCTCAATAAAAAAAAAATAAACCAGGAAGTATGAATTATTATTTTTATTTTACATCTACAGCAATATCTACTAAATTTTTCTACCTTTTAAAAATTCTAAATATTCTAATTACTAAAGTTACATTACTGTATTTCTACTGTAATGTTTTTTTTCTTGGATTACAACAGTAACAATCACACAGACAACTATGTGGTAAGTATCCTGGTTATTATCAAAAAGCCAAAGAAACTCACTGGACGTGTATACTTTTAGAAAGCAGTACCAAATTATTCCAATATAGAAACAGTATCCTTAAGGCCAAGACTAGCTTGATGAAAGATGGTTATTGTTTTTGTTATTTAAATAATATAAAGTTTTCCTGCAAGAATAGATGCATGTGTGTCAGCACTGGGAAGGTTTTACCTAGAAGTAATTTACAATTATTAAACCAAACAGCTACAGAGCTTTGTCATTCTCACCTGACACTGGCAAAAGGCCAGGTGTCCCTCCAAGCAGTGGCCATTTTGCAGGTTGATGTCAAGAATATTCCAGAAGTCTAAATCCTTTAGCAGGTGCTAAAAGAGGAGGTGGAAGATTATCCTCTGCAGCTGACAGTCCTGTTTGGAAATGGCTTCTTTTTTTTATTGTCAACTGTTTTAAAACAAACAGTTAAATCTGCTTTTGTTTGCACAGGACACTCTTAACTATGAGGGTCTAAAGGCACCATGCTGAAGAAATACCAGTTGCCTCTCTGAAAACAGGCATAGAAACAAGCACTGTAGACAAAGCAGTGACACCCCACCAACAGCTACGAATACCTCAGCCTTTACCATTCATAGTGCCCTACTTTAAATGATGTACAACCACTAGGCTACAAGTATAACCTTCCTATACTGTATTTAACAGTAGAGCACACTGACCTGCAGTGTTACTAAGCTTAGCATGCTCACACTACAAAGTAAAACTCCCCCTGATATTAATGTTAACCTGTGCATGCAAGTTAAAACACAAGCTGCCAAATAAAGTACAATTGGTACGGAAAGGTACAGCCAGATTTTATTTGAGTGATTTTGTCATGACAAACACCTTGGATGTCATCTAAGGCTGGTTCTAAACAAGGATTTAATCCATAACCATAATATAGGTCACTAGTTTTGTTACAGTTTGTGCCTAGTATTCATTCCAAGGAATCAGACTCAGCATTAACATCAAGAGTGTAGTGTGTGGTTTTTTCTACACTACCTTTTAATGAAAAAAAAAGTCTATTAAGCAGATATAATTTTTTTTTTGCTGACTTCCCTATTTCAATCATTAAAACAGTATTTAACTTACAAAGCACCATACTCTAATCCTATGCATCCAAGAATATTCATGTTTAAAACCTGAACCGCCCTCACTGTTTCTGTTGCCCTTTTGGTTTTCAATGAGCTTCAGTAACTCAAAAGAATTGCAACCAACTCGATAACTAAAAGAGAAAGCTTTGTAGAATGGGAAAAGTTCACAACAGGGGAGGAAAGAAAGCCTTTCTAAAATAGCCAGGTGTTCACCTCAACCCATACCAACTTCAAATAGATGCAAGGACAGTAGCTGAATCCAATTTCAGTCTAAGGACATGAAAGATGAGCTTTATATTCTTATGCTTTTATAATGTTAGAATGAATTCATTTTTAGATAAAGAATGGTATACTCCCCTACTCTCCTATGCTTTCACATAAAGTTTGCTCAGAAAATAGAATGGCTGAGTTCCAGTCTTTCAACTATTATTTGATCACTGCCAAATATTTGCAAGTTCAGATTTTTCCACATCCCACTCACCTACTTGATTGTAGTTCATACAGTATCTACCACATTTTGTTCTACTTTTCTGAGTAAATGTACTGTGGCAAGTGATCAAGTCAGTCATTAAACCAGAATATATTACTCTGAGCAAAAGTACAAAGCTGAAACAGTGTTGGGAGATCAGCCCCTGACAGTCTATCACCTAAGTGAAGGTTTGAGGAATGGGTGACCAGCTTAAGAGAGCAATCCTGCTTGGCAGTGGAAGAGGTGGAGGTTTACTTAAGGTATGGGTGGCAGTTCCCGTACACAGCCTTGCATTCTCATGACACATGTCCTCAACTTCAGCTGAAGGATCATTTTGTTCAACAAAGCTTAGTTTAAATGAACTAAAGTGGTAAGCAATTCTTCAAAACACATTAAGAGCACAAGTAGAAACTTCCAAGAATCTCACTATCCTCTTATTGCAAGGGGATCCAAGAATTTCCCACATTGTATCTCCCAAGATCAAAATGGCCCAAATATTCCAAGCCTATAATTTACACAAGTGGCTAGGTTTGGTTTTTTCTTTCAGAGATGTTCCACTGGATTTAAAACTTTTTAATTAAAATAAGTTTATATACTAATGTATTATTGATTTCTGTTAAAACAAGAGTTGCATTTTGCTTAATGGACTGATGGATATCACTAACTTAAACGCATTTATGTATACAATGTTATTAAAACTTAAATACTCAACAGCATTAGCAGATGATCAGATCCTCACTTTGCAAACATAACCTGTGACAGAGCAGCTGCCCATTAGGGCACTTGTGCATATGTCCTTATAACATATGTCCAGTTCTGTGAGGAATACACACACCCTACTTCATGACACACATGCCCATTAATACTCACACTGGCATTTTATAATGAACTTTTAATCTCTAGTGCCTATCATTTATTTACAGATCATTTATGTGGAATGTACCCAAACTCATTTATATAAAATTTAAGAGGCTTGAAGTTGTATTTCAGTGGGGAAAAGTATCAATACCTTCAACCATATTTCTTCTGGTCTTGACATAGTCACTTACTGAGTTCAAATCCACCCAATCCAAGTGCTTCCCCACACTTAACAGAAAGCTGTCCAGTGCCCAGAGGCACACTGTACATCTCACAGAGCTCCCACACCAGGCAGCCATCCAGCAGATCAGCTGCCCTGTGTGAACTCCTGGTACACTCCTGTTGCTCACACTTAGAACACATATTCCCAAAGCTTTAACTGTGAGGGCCAGTGCATCCTGCACAGGCATGTTACAATGCAGTTCAGAGAAGAGGGAGTGCTGGCTTTATCAAGCTTGGGTTTTTATCAATTTCATACATTTACAAAAAGATAGGAAAATACAGCTGTTCAATTCATGCAGTGTAACTGACAGATTTTTAAAGCCTTCAGTTTGGTATTGATATAGCCTGCCTGTAGCTGCAGAGGTTACCTTTGATTTAGCATCAGTATATGAACTTCCTTTGAAATATAAATGAAAAGTTGTAATTTCTCCTTCCTACTGTCAAAACATTGATCTACAGCTAAAACTGAGATAAAGATTCCTAATTCCATACAAAGACTTTCAAGCACCTATACTCAAAATAGAATTAGTACAGATTTTTCTTAATTTCACAAGACTTTTTAATTAACCAGAGAACAGAGCAGCTACTTTCCCTGCAGGAGAAAATGCCTTTTTACTATTGCATTCTTGATACATAAAAAGACACAGAATTATTAAGTTTACAATAAAAAGTTCTGAAATAAAGATAAAAACTTTCACGGGTTTTATTGATTCATTTACGTGGAATCTATACAAGGAGAAATTTTAATTAAGCAATTTCTATATAGCTCCCTATCATTAATTATTATTCTGACAGTTTGTTGCATGCATTTTATGTCATTTACACAACGATCCAGGACAGATGTTTAATCACTCCATGTATCATGATTTATTATAAATTAATTCACTGAACTATTTCAAAGCTGTCCCATTTTAACTAGGTCAAATTTTGTTACCAAGTGCAATGAAACAGTGTTTAAAATTTTAATGAGTTGAAGAATTTAAACTGCAGTTCTGAATGGGGATTATTTTAAGAGATGTCTCTCAAACAAGCTAAACTTTCTTTTGAGAGAATAATGAAGCATTATTACAGTGCAAGAGGAAAGTGCTACATTGGGCTGTTCAAGAATACAAACCCATAATTTTTAACTTCTTGGAGTGCATATGAGATTCAACATATTATTTCCACCACAAGACCAGCTTCTTGTAACAGATTGCCTGTAACTCCAGCACACTCCCCTGAATAAATAGAGAAGTTCATTACATTTGAACAAAAGTCTGTGTCATTGTTTCCCATGGCTGTGCTGTTGTTGCCATCTTGTTCATGCCAAAAGCCACAAGTATCAAGTCTGGTGTTGAGGTGTGAAAACCCCACAAACCAGCATGTTCATTGATCAGATACATACTTTCTACAGTATCAGGAAGTAACTGATCTCTGTTTTAAACCACATGGACCAAAGTTTGATATTATCTGTTAAAGTATAGTAGGAAGCTGTTGTATACATAAAAGGAATTTTAGTTAGCAATTCCTGCTTGATCATGTTTCAGTGGCAGATTTGAGAGTGAAATACATTCTTGAAATTATATATATTTAGCATTTAATTCTATCATCAAAGGATAACATGGAACAGTCAACTGAAGAGAATATAGTCTGTTATGAACTATTACATTGGCATTAGCATAATTTTGTTAGTAGCTTGTTTTTTGAAAAAATACTGAAAATAGAGGGCACAAAAATAAAGAGCAGTGATTGATATGTTCTGAGGATAGATGCTACACATTATCCTTCAATAATTTTACTGATATCTTGATTTTAGTCTTTTAGACTTGGAAGATCATGTCTTTTACTGATAGCAATATGGAGAGATGACAGTCACAAGCTTTATTTGCTTCACCAACAAAAAAGCTTGCTAACACTGATCATGAAGTTACCAAGTGACAGTAGACAGTCAAGGAAGAACTGTGGCTTATTTTTCATACACTGTAGTACAACTACTTTTTTTAAACAGTTCTAAGAGTGTTTCATTTACATATTAATGAAACATATTTGGGCTTAAAACAACTGAAAACAAATTGATTTGTCAGCTTCAATTATTTTTAATTTTTAAAAAGAATTAGAAGTGAATTTACAACTTGCTGATGATCCTACATGATGTTCGTATTTCAGGCACATTAACCAACCCAGTTGCAGCAGCTGGAGCTTTCCCCTATCTGGATTTCAAGTCTCTCTACTACTGATTAAACATTTCAATAGCATATTAAGCCATGAGAGTGGCAGAGAACTTCTAACTCACATTATAAGATATTATGTACCCATACACTTCAACACTCCCAAGAACTGAAACAAAAATCTCTGGTGTATCCCAAATCATATTTGAGCATCAGGAGGGGATATGTCAAATACAGAGGTCAGTGAGGAGTAAGGGAATGAAATATTGTATTTACAGCACCAGAATTCAACACAAAAGCAACTGTCTCTGCTTAAAATGATTTTTTTTGATTCTGTTATTAGAAGATGTGAAGACAGAATATATGGTCTACATTTCCTAGAAGTTTCAAATTGATTAAACACATAGGCAAGCAATACCAATAACAAATTTCATATAGAACACTTTGCTATGAGGTACAAGAGAGAAAATAAAGTTAGAATATCAAAGCAGCAATAAGGAATTCAAAGGAGCCACAGTTTATATTTCCAGTTCTCAACATAGCCCTCTTACAAGAATGAATTGTGTATTTGAGTGGTTAAGATCTCCACATTCAAGTTGACCCAGCTCACCTCCAGAACAGCAATATAATGAAAAATAACTCTTTTCCAGGATTAGAGACACGTACTCATGATAGAAGTTTGTCTTCTGTTGACGAGAATGTTACCTTTATTTTTTCCAGAGTATTCTAGTTTTGCTTCAAGTGCTTAACTAAGAACTAGAGACCAGACAAAATAAAGTTCTGTACACTTGAAAGTCTTTTATACAGCCAACTTCCATTAGAAAGGTATCTGACATCCATCAAAACCTGCAAAGATTACTCAGGCAAAAACAGTATCTGAAACTACTTTTAGTATGTCTAGATTAAGAGATCACAAAAATCAAACCAAATGCTGCAAGGTGCCCTCTAAAACAAAAAAGAATTGTGATTGGATGAAGATTAGACTTAATTCTTTTTTTTTTTTAAGAACCTAGACAGGTCCTTCATGGCTGTCATGCTTCAAAGCCTGGGAGATGCATAAGAAATTTTAGGACTAACTGGAAGTATTGAGGAGATCAGAAACTAATTAAAGAGGCATGATTTTCAAACTTTATCTACATATCTGCAGGGTCACATTTCTGAACTGGGTTTCACTTACCTATGTAATTACCACCTCTAATAGAATTAGCTGAAAGTCTGAAGAGAAACCTACTTTTGCTCCTTGCTGATAGCAACAACGACAGTCAGAAGGCATCTCATTCTTTCTCTGTTGGTAAAACTGCAGGTATAACTTCTCTCTACAGTCATCCCCGGTGCAGTCACCTGTAACCAAGTGAAAAATGAATTAAGCAACAGCACAGACTGCAGAACTACATTAGAACATCACCAAGCCTTCACTACTTTACCATTTAACAATACTCCGCAAAATTATAGAAATAGTTCTTTGAAGCAAGTTTTTTTTTCCTTTTCTTTTTCCCTGAGGAAATTTGTTGCAGACATGCAAGAAGGCATAAGAAACATGGTTACACTTGGCTGCAGACTTCTCAGAATTAATCTACTGAGAAAAGCTCATTCATCTATTCCAACCCACGAAGGATTACTTTTATTCCATTCTTTCCTGAACTTTCTTCCATTTTGATGCTGGGACTCAAATCTCACTCCAAGGGAAGGCAGTGAGAGACTAGGAAAACCCACTAGACTGCTTTTTTGCTATAGCAAAATAATTCTCAAATATGAACCACTTCTGGCTCCTAGTTCCCAGTCACATATCACATCCCAGCCTCAGCCCAAATAAGCAGACACTCATGAGCTGGAACCCTGAGAAGTAAGCCCTGCTGTCACAGCCTGCTCTACAGCCTCAGTGCCAGAGAAACCCACTGACTGACAGGAAAGGTGATACTGTAAATGAATTTTTCAGAATTTTGCTTTTGTGTAAGGTGGCAGTAATACAGACTGTCTACTACAATCCACACCTTCCACTTCCACTCATTTCAGTAATTGGCTGAATAATCATCACCTCACATAATTCATTAAATTGTCCTAGATATCACAGGATTAACAACTACTTTAGACAGTGACAGTAAACTTGTTCATAAATACTATTTTCTACCCTGAAGGTAAGTACCTATGTATTTTTGTTATTAAGGGGTTAAACTTTCACATTCCTGTACTCAGCTACTATCTATTCTCCCAGTCCCCTTTTATTGGGCAGATCTCCCCACACAGCTAATACAAGTATGGGCCTTTATTGTCAACAAAACCTTTTTCCCCTCCACCATAGGAATTTATGGTAAGCAACATGAATTCTTAAAGTATCTGCCTTCCTCAAAGTTCCAGCCTAATGGCCTGTGAGAAACATCTACCTGGTCTGCTGGGAACCCAAAAAACCCCTAGTGACATACAACACTGATAGAAAAGCAGACCAGAAATCTTTTCCACCTAATCCTAGTGCAGCCTGCAATGTAAGCTCCTTAGTAATGGGCTCCTGCCATCTCTCACATTTTATAAGCATGCTGGATTGCAGCCACATATTCAAACACAACTCACACTCTTAAATGTGCTGCTATACCTGGATATACCTGCCAGTTTTCCCTGGGACATGGTACACTCTGTCCTACTGGCCATGAAAGCCTTTCTGCTGCAATAAGAATTAATCTATCAGCTTCCAGAGGCCACAAAGCTGAAACATGCTCATTCAATAATCCACATCACAATTTGTGAGCATCATTCAGCAATTCAAGCCTCAACATGTATCCCAGATCCACAAAAGAGTGGTATGTCCTGAAGATAACCAGAGTTATTTTTCTATAATGATTTAAGGCTGCCACTGCTAGGCCTTGAAGGGCCAGTGAGGGATGTTGTGAACCTGTCTGTCAACTACAGATGAAGGTGCATGCTCTAAGAAGGAACAGGAGCTAGTTACTCTTCTTATCTTTTTGGTACAGGTATCTCATACTAATCTTATTTCCCTGTCAAATGCTCACATTGCTGCCCAAATAGCTCTTCAAAGATAAGCAGAAAACATTTTTAATCCATTCTTCTCGAAGTTAAAATAAAAGGCCAGTTCATGCAAAAATATTTTTTCTTCCATGCTTATGGGGGGATTTAAGTAGACAGACATACAAGCTCATTTTGCATCAGCAGCTAGCTGCCTTTCTTGCTAGTCTGCATCTTCTGTTCCTCCCAGTACCTCCAGTTATCTCACCACATAAGTTCCCCATATTTCATGGATATATAAAGCATACTTTTACTAAATATAGTCCAGGCAAATAAAATTAGGTTTTTGAAATAAGTTTTCTATTTTCTGAAAGGGGTAAAAGGCATGTAAGCCTGGCATGATGTTTTAATCCCTGACTGTAAATAATTTAGCCTTCTTTAGAAGACTACCTTCTTCAGCATTGAAACTTTCTTTTAGCTTACAAATTCAAAGATTTAATCGAAATGAGAATATTTAAAACAACTGGCAAAATCATTAGCTGCACTTCAAGAAAACATTCTGGCAAGAGAGATTACTCCAACACAATACCTACAGACATCTGTGGGCTAGCCAGTGAAATTGCTAAAGAGTATATATCTTAGTAAGGTCCTTTCACTCTTGGAATTAAAGTATCCTGTTTTGAAAACCCTTCTCAGTTTGGATCAGATATATTCCTGCTATATATCTGCAATATAGCATTGCAAATATTTTTCTGTTAAAAACATAGGATATTCAAAGCCTTAGAATATTTTCTGTTTATGCTACTGAAAGTTTCTTACCTATTCAGATCTTCAAAATCCTTTGAAGAATCATCTTGGGAAGAATGACTTCTGACATGGTTTCTAAGGATTTATACTAAAAGAGATAAGAATATGAAGTTAGGTATATGTTGACAGAAAAGTCTTTTAAAAGCTAGAATAATCTGAAGTGTTAAACACTGATAAAGTAAGCACATTTAATAGATTTACATATTATGTTTGTTTTTTAAAGAGTGCCATTATATCAAATAAAAGTGACATACTATTTCTCCTTCACTAGTCTCATTAACAAACTCCAGGGAGATGTGAAGAGGTCATGTTTCCTTGTTTGGGTTTGCCTAATCTACTCCATACCTTATGATCACTCCACATGGCTCAACCTGAAATTCAATAAAACCCCAGCTTTGTCACTTGATATTATCATATGAGGAAAGACATTTGAAGAAGCAAGGTACTCCTCAAAACAATGGAAGTAGATGAATACATCTCTCCTTGTCAGCTTTTTTTACAAAACCACAGTGTGGGAGAAGATGAGGAATAAGAGAAGAGGCCAAGAAGACACTACTTTGGAATTAAGTGGGAAGGACTAGGAACTGGAAAAGTTGAATACACATGACTCAAGACTGAACAAGAATCTTACCATAATATAAAAATGCGACAAAAAAGTTAAGAAGCTGCTGAGGGAGTTTCTTTTAATCTGATATTCTATGCCTAATATAAAAAGATTCACTTTTTTCATACACTGCTTCGTAGCAACAATTCTGTTACATACTTTTCACTTCAGAAGACATGGAATCTACCTGGATCTGTGTCTGGGCTGAAAGTCAAGAGAGGTTAGAGATTAAATAATATTGAAGACAAACAGCAAAGAACCACCATAGATTAATAAAACACTGTGCTCATTAGAGCATAGAACCTGCACAACATTCTTTTAGGCTACCCTAAAATGTTGAAGAGGAACAATTAACTACAAAAAGGAATTAAGTTATCTTTGATATAAGAAGCCTGTTTTCTGAAGCAATGTAAGCAACAAGAAAGCAAGTTTTACTACTCCTGTTCTAAGCACCTAAAACTACATAAAAACCTCTCTTACCTCAGTTGCAGGAAAAGAGCAGAGGAAGACAAATTAGCTTTACAGACTAGTGAAATTAAAACCATTTTTAGCATCTTAAGTCATAACTTATCATACTCACTGTGGCAAAGTGAATTTCAAGCTACAATGCTAAGACAAGAAAATGAATCTTCTATTACATCACAACACACAAATTGTGTATTTTTACATTATGCACAAATTATGCAGAGATGATCCTGTGGATTTTGCTCAGATGTCCAACAAAAGGCTTTCTCTTTTCTACTGAAGATGCTGCTACTTGATAAAGCTTGCCTTCCAGGAAAAACTTTGAAAATGTTTCTATAGGCCTGCTACAAAAAATTAAACAGAAAAAAGTTTTCTGATCAGAGGTTTTTTTGTTGTCTAAACCAAGAGATCCTGAATATGGATCTCCTTACAAAAAACCCCAGTAGTCCTGTGGATAAATAACATTTCTGTGAAAATGAGATGGAATGAAAAAGAAAAGTTTCTTGATAAGATTTTAAGCTTCCAAGATCTACTTAGAAAAGAAATATAAAGCATGCAAATGCTATTTTCATATAATTAAGTGTAAGTTAGGATAATTCTCTTAACTTTGATGATAGTTATTACAATAAACAGATTTATAAAAATAAAAAGGATAAGTAAATTCAAAAAGATTGAATTTTTAACAGCCTTAAACATTAGCACGGTATCTCTGAAGTAACATTTTGCCTCAAGAGAGAGGGATTCTTTAGAGGTAAGAAAAGGGACTGTGTAGAGAAAAGCATGCAGAAGGTTGGAAATGCAATCACACTAAGAAACAAGTGACCCATCCTAATTATCTCTGATGGCAGATGCTGCTAACAGATGCTCTCACATTATGCTCAAAGTACAGCTGCGAGAACCACAATACACACGAAGATGCAGAAAGACGCATCCTTTGCGCCCTGAAAAGAGATATCCGAGTTATCGTTCTAGGCAGACAAGGCACGTCTCTTCCAATCACTTCTGCATTAGGAAGCAATCAAAACATACACTAGGTCCTTTTACTTAAGCTGTTAATTTCAAGGCTTCAAAGATGTTGGCAGAAAACGATAACAAGGATTATTAACAGATGCACTAATCTTAAAAGTAACCTTAAATAATTTATTCAAGTCATAGTCGTAGTATGATGGCTGTTATACCATCTTGTCCCATTCACCTTAGCTAGTCTTCAGTCAACAGAATTGTACAGAAGACAGTAAAAGCTACATGGAAAAAAAAAAGTCAGGGAAAGAAAAGCATTTTGAATTGCCCAAGAAGTTTTATATTACAAACAGTAAAGAAATTACAGTTTACTTAAATATCTCAAGGGTTATTGTACTTGGAAATTTTTTCCTGGTGTAGGTTCAGCTTTTAAGTGTCACAAATCATGAAAGCTTGAATAAAAGCCAGCTTTAAGACATATCTATCAGTTAAGAAGTAAACCTAATAGCTAGAGTAAGATAAAAGAGATCAGAAGGAGATACACACATCAAAAAACTCACAGAAGCAGAAATAGCCTAGTGCAAATTACAACTCTGATGCTTTCAGGATGCTAGAAATCTCCAAGGGCTGTGCACAGCACTGCAGTTCTCGGAGTAGTGTCTAACTTCTTGGGGTCTGATTAATATAAGATTCTACCAACTGCAAGGCTACAGCTGTAGGAAGGAAGAAAACATCCACTTCCCAGACTTCAATCTTTTGATTCAGCAAAAGGTTTTAGCAGTAATACCTGCTGCAGTCTATCAAAAGACAAAAAAACCCCTGGCTGACAGAATTCCAATGGCACCAGTGGGGGTGTTTCTGTTGCTTTTACACTGGCAAAAATAGAATAAACTAGCTGGGCAATACTGTAATTAGCCAGACTCAAACATTCTGAATGAAATATTATGCAATCATCTACACTCAGTGGGCCATCACCAAAGCAAAAGTAACTCAGGACTTTCTAAGAGACACAGCTTTTTGTGAGTACACTTAAGACTAACAAGAGTAAAATCATACAAGTCATATTATCACTTTTCAATTTCCCTTTAAAAAAGTTTTTGTGGACAAGCAGTGCCCTGCCCAAGCACCGCAAAGGAGAGAAGCGATGGCACACGCCAGCGCCGGGAGCGCTGCAGCTCTCGGGGACCGCGACACAGAAGCGCAGCGCAGCCGCGAGCAGCCGGCGGTGCAGCGCCTCGGTCCCCGGGAGCTCACTCACCAGCTCACTCGGTAACCCAGCGAGCTCGCACTTCGGGATAACAGCAGCTCAGTCACCTCCGCACCCCGGGCGGGAGGGCAGCAGCCAGCGGTGAGGGCCACGGGACCGTGACGGCACGTCCAGGGGAGCCTCGGCCTCTGCACACCGCTCCCGGGCCCTCACGCTCTCGGACGTTACCCCCAGGGGCCAACCACCGCCGGGACGCGCCCAGGCCGCACGGCAGAAGCACCACCGACACGCCGCTGCCTCTCCCTCCGCGCCACGCCGCTCCCCGCCAGCGGGCCGAGACACAGCCGGGACCGCCGCCGCTTCAGGAAAAGCCGCTCTTATATCAAACTGGAGCGGGGGCGACAAGCGGGGGCACCTGGCGGCCCTTCTCTCACCAGAGAGCATCCGGGGGAGGGCCCAGGCACTACCGGGCTTGTAAGCCCCGCGTCCCGAGGAGGCCAGAACCTGGCAAACCCCCCCCGACCGCCCCGCCCAGCATTACCGCTCCAGCAGCTGCCGCTCCGCCACCTGGTTCCGCTCCCCGCCGCTGCCGCCCTCAAATGGCTGGAGCCACGCCCCGCGACACGCCCCTTCACCATGGTAACCAATGAGAACCGCGCTTGCTCAGGGGGGCGTGGCGAGCGGGAGGCTGGCCAGTAGGGCACGTTGTTGTTGCAGGGGCGGGGCTGGTTGCTGTGTGGGGCGGGCTGGGCGGCGGGCGGCTGCGGGGCAGCGAGGGGCACGGCCGGCGCGCGCTGCCTCCGCCCGCCCGCCCGCCATGAACTCCCTGGACCAGGCTGAGGGTGAGTGCGGCGGCCCGGAGCTTCCAGCCCCGCGCCCGGGCTGCCCGAGCGCGCTGCCTCGTCCCTCCGGAGCGGGCCCCGCCGCGGCGCTGCCCTGAGAGGGTCGAGGCGGCCCCGGGAGGCCTCGCCTCCCTCTTCGCTGCGCTCCCGGGGCCGGCGCTCCTCCTCGGCCCAGACAGGCGAGCGGGGGCGGGGTCTCCGGGGCCGTCTCCGCATCCTGCGGCTCGGGGGCGGGCAGTCGCTGCGCTCCGGCCGCCCCACGGAGGCGGAGAGCGGGGCCCGTACGGCAAGCCCGTGCTGCGGGGTCCGTGTGCGGGCCTGCCAGCCGCCTTCCTGCCCTGGGGAGCTGCCCGCTGGGCTTTCCCTTGCGGTGCCCCTTCCCGGTGAGGCTCCCGACTTTAGCTTATTGAAATCCGCTTGTGCTGCGGTAAATGCCTACCCGCTCACGAGGCTTTACGTGAAACGCGTCTCTGAGAGCTGCGGGTCCCAGCGAGCACGCTGGGCACCGCGCTGCGCCGGGGCTCCTCTCGCCTGTGAGAACGCGGCCTCTTGTCTGAGAGCAGCGATGGTCTGGGTTACACGTTCTTGCAAGTTACAGTTTACAGGATGTCAAAACCCTAAGAGGAGTTTTTTAGCATCCGAAAATTGGACTTTTGAGATGCCTCCGCGTCTGAGACTTCGCAGGTGTTCTGTAGTAGATACTAGAGGTAGACGTGTCAACAAAAAATGATAGCCCAGCGTTGTCGCGGCTTTGTTGCCATGTCAGGACAAGCTGTAGCAATCCAAGAACTGTGCCTTGCTGGTTACAGCTGCCAGGTGCCAGAGTGATAAACTCAGACAAGGTTCTTAGAACATGGATATCTAAAAATAAGTGAAAGCTTTACCTTCCTGTTTTCTGAAAGGTTGGGGTTTTTTTTCCATTTTATATCTCAATGCTAGCTACATTATACGAGTGTTTTCTTGAGAACTTTTTTATCAGTAGCTTGATTTTATGCCTTCAGAGTGCTATTTCTCAAATAGCAGGTTTTCATGTGATGCCTCATATTCTCCCTCCCACTTCAGTGACTCGTTGTAGGGGTTTGTGCTAGTCAGGGAACAGTTAATCAGCTTTAATTGCCGTCAGTGGCTTAGCTTCCCCAGAAGGGAGGTGGAGGACAGGCCATACCTACCGGGCTGTTTGCAGTAATTAAGACTAGTTAGCTGTTCTGTGGCTGAAGTCTAGATGCTGTAATCTTCTCCCATGAATCCACCTGCAAACCACTTAGGAGTAAATTTACAGTTTGGAAAACTGTACTAATAATGATCATAATAGGTATATTTCTTCTAATCTTATTATCTAATTGCTTTATTATGGTAAATAATTTAGCAATAATTGCAAGTTGAAGGAAAAAAATTCCAGAGTGATGCTAACTGAAACACTTCAGCTGAAGGTTAAGCTTATGCTAATAAAAACTTCAGGTAGAATTCTAGTTTTGACTGGAATGTTGTCATATATTGACCTTGTTGAACAGAAGCTTAAATCCAATATAGACTTAAGGTAAAACAGCTCATTGAAGACAAACATTAGGTGTTTGGCTAGGATTTTTTTTAACAAAGTAGGAGTGTGACCTTGAAATGCTGCTCAGCATTTAGCAGCAGTTTCAATGCACAGACCATGGGAGAATGATGGCAATAAGGAAAAAGATCTATTAAAAAAAAAAAAAAGAACTAAAGTAAGATTGCTGGGCTAATGTTTGCTGTGGATGTGTTTGTGTGTGTGTATATATACATGTGGCAGTAAAAGTTTCTACAAAACAAAGTCATCAAAGCCGCACTGCTACAAATTATCCCTTGAACAGCTGGCAAATGGACAGCTTATTATTATTTCTTTAATTACCATTTTATAGATAATAGAACTTAATAGTTTCCTAATGTACTTAATACTCCAAAATGTGATATTTTTTTTCTGTGTGCAGGAGCTATTGAAGCTATTCTAAAGCTAGTTGTCAGTATTTTTAAAGTTGCCTACAATACTCTTGATTTCTCAACTATGTCGATTTTCTTTTCCATATGTGAGAGTGTTTCTTGCATTTAGTGTAACTCTATCATTGTACTTTTTAGCTAAAGTTGTGTGAAGGTGCTTTGTCCTTTTATTGCATTTGTTTTCTCTTCCTGTTTAAGAAATGGGTTTGCACAGAGGAAAAGAGAATTTCTTTTATCTTTTGCATTAAAATTTGACTAAATAGATGAAGATCTAATTATGCTTGATATACATTCTCCCCAGATCTCAAAGCTTTTGAAAGAAGACTTACTGAATATATTGCATGTTTGCAACCAGCTACAGGACGTTGGAGAAGTAAGTTTGATGTTCCAAGGGATAAATAAGATCCTCTCTTTCAAGCTTTTTAGATTTACCAGTGTGTATCTTTGATTTATGTTTGCCTAAACAAAAATCTGTGCTTAAACTCTCTTTAAAATTTCTGTGGTAAACATTCAAACACTCTGCAACAAAGTAATACGAGATATCAAAGTAATACTTTAGCTAGAGTTAGAAAAATAAGGTGAACACTGAATTGGCTTAAGGCTGAATTGTTCTGGAATTAGTTGGGACAGTAAGTTGTTGTCTTTATTTCTGTTTCATTTTGGGTTTTTTATTGTTTTTTAAGGCTACAGTCAGACAGTCACTATAGTTACTTGAACTAAATATGATTGAATTAGATAGTCTCTATAAAATTGGAGGTGAAAAAGTTACAGCAGTGTGCCTTAAGGGCAGGATATGTCCTCATCTCTGTTCTAACAAGGAAGTTTGAAGGAGGGAGGAAGGCAAAAATAACTGCAGATGTGGTGCCAACTTTGGGATCAGTAGTCTGTGGTGGAAACAGACTGCTTTTTTTGTTCTAAGATTATGTTGAAGTTTCCACACTCAAAGAATATAGACACTTTTTGGAACATGTAAAGTAGCATCTTTTCTCTTGAGAGGCCAGGAGGTTAATTTCAAATGGAATGTCTTCCAGAATTGCTATTTACTACCAGATATAATTGTAAAAAAAAGAAGTACTGGAAACTTCTGAGCATATTTAAATGAGGTTTGCATAACTAGTATTGGGTTCACTACCTAACTTTTTTTTTCCCAACTGCTTGTTTTGCTAGTTTTGTAATTCATGTAAAAGAGGACTTTTAATTATATAGGAGTATTTGACTCAATGTTAAATTTTCCTCATGTTATCCTGGAAAAAAAAGTATTTCTATAGAGAAAGAGCTCTGTGCTTTTGATAGATCTTTTCCAACTTTCTTTTGAAAACATAACTTGTTTGGGTTACTTTTTAATTTTATTTTTACTTTTGTAGTATCAATAAGGAATATGCAATTTAACAGTAAATTATATCAGTCTTACCTGAAAGGAATATTTAATGAATATCTGGGTTTTGTTTTCAGGTTCTTTCCCTTTTGTGTGTGTTGGTTTTTGTTTTTTTAGATTTTGGTACCTACTTTTGCTGTCCAGGAAACTTGTACAGAATTTTTATAGTTTTACATAGTAGAAGTTTCTTTGCCTATTTTAATTTCTACCTTCCAAGTAGAAGCTTTTCCTCCCTCTGAAGTAGGAGAAGAAATAAATGCTTAAGAGCTGCTGAAAAAGAAATGCTTTTTAATAGGAGTGAGGTTGACTGTTTTTGACTCTCGTTCTTTTCTTTATCAGTGATTCTGATAGTGGTATCAGTCTGCACAGCAACTGGTGCTTGGAACTGGCTAATAGACCCGGAGACACAAAAGGTAAACACGATGCTAATCCCGAATGTGGTGTGTTACACAGCTTGGTGTTGCAGTCCAGTGGTATAGTATCTTGAAAAACAAAAGGCTAAGGGTGGTTCTCCCATGAAACTGGGAGAGCATTTTTAGCCGAGTTCTCAGGCTGTCTAGAATTGTTGTGGAATATGTCCACAATGCTACACTTTGAGTGCTTATCTAAAGAATTGTTCACAAGTACTTAGAAATTACCAGGAACATTTTTTTTTTTTTTTTACTTTAAGTGAACTAGGCAGCAACTTTCTTGATGTCTTAGAAGGTTATGTAGTGGGACTAATTGTATTTCTTTCCTAGGTGTCATTTTTCACATCACTGTGGAATCACCCATTTTTCACAATTAGCTGTATTACTCTAATAGGCTTGTTCTTTGCTGGAATACATAAAAGAGTGGTGGCACCATCAATGTATCCTTCAATCGTGTCTGTCAGGTTAAAAGTGTTGTAGTTACTGCAGTTATTGAGCCTGTGCTAATATTGCTTTTCCAGTTTTTACTTACTCTGTGTACAAGTGTTAGCTGCTTTCCTTGACACAATCCACACAGTATAGCAGCCCGATGTCGAACTGTTTTGGCAGAATATAATATGTCCTGTGATGATGTAAGTGTTGATGGTTCATTGCCCAAACCTTGTTTTTCTCCAAAAAAAAGGCAAATAATTTGAAAAGGCACAGAGTTTTTTTTTCTGAACAGCACTCGTATACACCTTAACAAATTTTATGTGTCTGTGCAATGGGAATGTATACTTAGTATTGTTCTGGGTGTCATTTTAAACTTAGCTGGTAAAATTGAACCTGAAGTACAATTGTTTGGCTCAACTTTTAGTGTCTAAACTTTATTTTTCTTCTGTCTTGCAGACTGGAAAATTAATTTTGAAACCTAGGCCTCATGTTCAATAAGGGCTGACTTCCTTCAGTTTTTTCCACTGCCATGGAAACCAAAAATGACCTTTTTTAAGGTAGTATGACAGCAGAAAAAACAGACAGGACTGGTTGTCGCTGCCTGGGAATGAGAGTCTTACACAATTGACAGTGAAAGTGTGCAATATTACTTTCTTGAATATTTATCCAAATTCTTTGTTATCATATTGTCAGTGCTTTTGCTACTTCTGATTACCTCTTTTTCAGTATTAGTGTAACTTTTTTACTTCAGCTAGAACAGAACATACAGGTGAAGTAAGTCAATCAGCTATGAAGTTGAACTTGAAAATCAAACCTCATTTGTGTTACATGTCTTTGTAAGCTATTGTAAATAGCAGAGCGATGCCAATGTTCAGGAAAATAAGTAATACTTGTTGTATGGATTTTCTTGTTCCCATGAACAGTATTGAAAGGAACACTTACCATTCCCATGATTGGCACACTTCCTCATTACAGCTGTCCTCATCTCCTGGTCACTCTCTTTGGAACTGGTTAAAAGGCTTGCAGAAAGACTGTCTGTCCGTGCTGGGGAAAACTGGTCTGACTGTTTAAGAACTTTGCAAATACATCAAGGATCACATGTGTCAAGTTGTATATATCGTGCACCAGCCACTTTCAGTGTGGCCATACGTAGCTCCTTGTTTGATCTGGTTCACAACACTGCTGTTTTAAGATTTTAATATTTTAAAAATTGTCTTAAATATGCTTGTATCTTCCTGATTGTAAGGTTGTACTGTATCTTAAAGTCCACGTGACCATTCTGAGTGGATTTTTATGCTGTGATAGTCTAAATATGAAACTAGTATTGCAAATGTGTAACTCAAGATTTGGTGAAGAAGATATAGAGTGCCACAATAAAATAACAAAATTTGTTATTCAGAGTGTTAAAAGCAAGGTGTGGGTGTTATATGCATAAAGTGTAGCTTTTGAATAGCTAGAATTGTAAAGAATTTTAAGAGTTTAAGTTGTTCAAGGTGCCTTTTTAATTGTTTCAAACTCTTTAATTGACTAAAACTGCAAAGCTGTTGCAACTTAAGTAACTTGTACTACAAGGTAGACTGGCTTTTAAAGGCAGCCTATTGGTGTAACTTTGTTAGTTGAGACATTAAGAATTGTCTCCTGTAATTTTTCCAGTCAGTCTTCTGCCCGTCCATTATTTTTAACTGCTGTATATTTTGTAGGTAAATGTGTATAAAATAAATTCTTTGTATAAACAGATGTTATCTTCTTTTATACTGTGCAAATACAGATCTCATTTGAACACAGAAGAGCTTCAGAAGTTTACAGCTGAAGTCTGTAACTGTCATACTGGACCAACCTTTCCTATATTTGATGTGATGTGGTTCTTATAATCTAAGATACTGACACCCGAGAGAAAGCCCTTCCAGTTTCCCATCCTGCAGGTCAATGCTGCCTCTGTAAGTGCTGTTAGAGGAAATTGTTTCATTCAACATGTACCTTGTTTGAGTTTTTGAGCTGGGGAAACTTCCAGAGTAGGCTCGGTGCCCTCGCACGCATGCAGGGACACTGCTGACGCTTGGGTGACGGGGCGGCCGCCCCGGGGGTAAGTGACACTCGTGTCGCCCAGTGCAGGCGGTGCTGGCCCGGGCTGCTTGTTGCCACCGGTGGCCTGGCCGCTTGGCCGCGCCTGTAATTAGAAAGCCCGTCCCCCAGCAGTGGGCCGCGGCGGGAGGGCGGGCGGAGGGCGGGCCCGGGGTGCGGCGGGGCCGGGGCTGCGCCTGCGCCGGGGCACACACGTGGGTGCGCCGGCGCCGAGCGGCGCGGCGGCCGCGGAGCTATGGGGAAGAGCCGGGCGCGGCGGTTCCGCAGGGCCCCCTTCTCCCCCACCGGCCCCGAGCAGCGCCGCGGCGGGGAGGACGGCCCCGAGGAAGAGCCGGCGGCGGAGCTGCTGGACAAGGTGCGGGCAGGGAGCGGGGGCGGCCAGGGGAGGGCGGGGCAGCACCGGCGCGACCCCCGCCCAGGGCCGGGGCAGCACCGGCAGTCGCGGCCTGGCGGGGGCTGCGGGGCCGGTGGGGGCTGCACCCGTCGCTGCGGGTGGGCGTGGGCCGAGGTCCCGCCCCTCCGCGGCGGTGTGGGCCGAGGGACCGGGCGAGGTACCGCCCGTCCGCCCTCGGGCGTGGGAAGGGGCCGTGGGGCGGTGCGGGGCGTCCCCAGCCGCCCGTCCCACTCCTCCTGCCGCCGCGTCGCTTTCCCGGCGTCACGGCTGCGCCCGCGGGCGGCTGGGCAGGGAGGGGCGGCGGCGGGCGAGGCGCACGTTGCCCCGTCCGGTCTCTCCTCCTCCCCGTCCTGATCGGTTCCGAGGGGCTGGGGCAGGGCAGCAGGCTGCGCTCGCCCCTTGTCCCGGGAGGCGCTTGGAAAGAGTTCTTGCGGTGCTTGGGTCCAGCCTGCCCGACTGCAGAGTTTTTGAATGTAAGAAGTAACTGATAGAAAACGTGGGAAAAGACTGGTTTGGTCACTTGCTGGCTACAGTCCTGGTTTTGGTTTAAGTAGTACCGATGAAAACTGTAGTTTAAACGTACTCTTGCACATGTTACTTTGGAATCAGAAGTAAAAATCTGTTTTCCTTTAAGTAAATAAATCCCCTTTGTTTGCTTCATCTAACTGAACTAATTGGACAAATCACTGTTTGATTAGTCTTATGGGCAAACGTATTTAGTCTCTACAAAAAGCAACAGAAAAAGAGACTACACAAATACATAGCTGCATGGGTGAAGATGGTCTGACAGACCTCTCAGTTTCAGTGAGGTGGGACCTAATGTACCACTGTTTTCCATGCTGCTCTTCAGCAGATGTTTATCTTTTATTAAGTTTTCAATTAACTCCATGAGCTTCCAGGATAGGTGTTATTTTATTGTTTTTATGGTATACAATTCTTACATCTCACCTAAACCTCTGTTGCAGCACAAATTAATGTCATCTTGTGTGTATAGAGGATGCTTGCTTCTTGTCTAAGCAGAGGTTTTTAGTCTAAAAGCTACCATGTTTTTTCATGTTTTTTGATTCTTCAGTTCTTTATTGTGACATATGTGATATCTGTTATACTTCTCTAATGGCATTTTTCCCTCAACTTTCGTTTGCTTTTTTAAAATACAGTAATCAAAAGTAGATATGAGGTCTTACCAGTGCCAGCTAGTGTAAAATCTGTGTCTGAACTATGGCTCTCTTGTTAAACACTCAGAATAGTGTTTATCTAGTCATGTAGTTAACACACATAACACAAAGATTTATAAACTTCCATGGAAGTTAAAAGCTCTTGATTCCATCCAGGAGCAGTAAAACAGGAGCTACAGTGCTGGGCCTGCAAATGAAAAGGCAGATCAGTCTTTTAACTCCATAAAACTTCCAGCTACCTTTTCCCTCCCTGCTAATCTGCCCTGTTTGTGTCTCCCAGCTGCAGCATCCAAGTGCTGAAGTGAGAGAGTATGCCTGTGCCAGTATCTCCAAGCTGTTGCAGCAGAAGCATGTGATCCCGGCTTTTCTGCAGAGAGACGTTGTCCGGTGTTTGGGACCATTGCTGATGGATCACAGTTTAGCTGTGCGTGAGACAGCCACAGGTGCTCTCCGGTAAGCAATTGTTCATATTTAGAATGAGGTACTCCTGGCATGGTAAAGAAAAGAGTGAGTTTCTGCTTATAAGAGCGGTGAACTTGAATGCTAGCTTCTCTTGCTTGAACTCTGTTTTGAGTAAGTATGCCTACATCAGTCGGAGTCGCCAAGAGAGGGGCTTTTCTTGCCCCTGTAGGCTGCCATGAGGCTAATGGCAGGAGCAGAGTTTAAGGTGGTTGCTACCTTTTTGTCTGTTCCCAGTGGAATGCGCTGCTTTCCATCCTTATGTCAGGGGGAAAAAAAAAAAAAGTTGTATGAAGAAATACAGATAATTTGAATGCTGTTGGCCTGGCATTTTGTGTCTTGGTAACACTGTAGGAGTGGTGGGTTAGTTAGAGAATACATGTAGCTGGATCTTTGAGAAACTTGTAACTTGCATTGGACAGTATCATTTTGAGCTGGCGTTCTGTGGCCAGACCTACAGCTTGCTTTATTTGTACAAAAATATAACACTAATAGTTGTTAACATTCGTATTCTATCTTACACTCAGTAATATCTTACAGAAGTCGTGTTTTAGAGCAGATAAGCTTTCTAGTTATGCTAGACAAATAAGTGAAATTACTCTATTTTTTTCCTAACATCAAAGTTATTCTTTTATTTTAGGAAGGTAAGACTAAAGTTACTGAATAAGCAGATTGATTTTAAAACAAAATGTACCATAGCCTGTAAGGAAGAAATATTGTATACATGTTTTTTGAAATGTTTCTGGAAAGTATTATATCTGATCCAAAGCATTTATCTCTTTTTTTTTTTTACCAGAAATTTGAGTGCTTGTGGAGGATTTGAAGTCTGTGATGACATGGTGACAAAGGACATTATGACACCCCTTGTTGCACTTCTGAAGGAGGTGTGGTTCTTTTAATTCTGATTTTAAAACTGATCTAGCCATTTAATTATCACATTTTCAAAAATAATTCAATTTTTGTAGCTATTATCAAGATAAGGTTTGAAAGATCTTTTAAAAGAATGTTTCAGTAGATTTAATAGTACAAAAATTACTCTAGAGATTTCAACCCACTTGCTTCTGCCTCCTGGCTGGCTAACTTGGGTCTATGCTGAGGTTTGCTGCCTAGGATGATAGTCTGGAGTCTTTGGGTCTGGAATGTCAGTCAAGACAAGTCTATTCTGTCAGTCAAGATTCAGATCCAACGTTTATGTTGCAACATTATTCTAGTGAGGTTTTTTTGGTAAACAGTTTTGTCTAAATGAAAGCTTGGATTTACAGTTAGGTAGTTACTGCTATTGTAGAATAATCTGTTCTGAACACCTACTCTTTGTTTGGTCCAGGTGTTGCAGTGCAGTTTGGAAATTGCATTGAATTCTGTCACCTGCTGTCTTTGTATGAGCAGCCTTGAGCAATACCATCATTTTCTGTATGTTTCTTCCCTATTTTAAAGTATGGGTAATAGCATTATTGTAAAGCACAGCAAGATACTAGCTGAATTAATATTTGTGATTAGAAAGAACTGTTGAAAATGGCATACAGACTATTAGCAAGGAACAGCATTTTGGGTTCTAAAATAGTTAAGCATTTCTTTATTTAAAAAGCCTTTAAAGACTACTGAATGCAAAGCACGTACTGTTGCTACAAGAGAGAAAAATGATCAATGATTCAACTCCACTGTGGCCCAGTTTTCATAGAGAATAGGAAACTAGTCAGATTTTCTGGCAATAAATCACTTCATGAGAGATCTCGCCATTCACTGCTTCAAATGTTTTAAGTTTTAGCTTTTCTCTCGGCTTGTTTGTTTCCCATACCTGGCTCTCTTGTTTGGTTGTAGTGTAGCACTGGACTAGATGCTAACCAGCTCTCTCCAAAGAAACACAGAGAGATGGACAAAAATTATATTGAAGACATAGCCAATGAGGCTGTTAATTTGCTGTGGAATGTATGGTAAGTGCTGTCTTAACACTGCCCTTTAAGAGGAGAGGAATTGTTCCTAAAAAAGAGCATGGTAATTGAGGCAGAAAAGAAATTACTGTCCTTGCATGGGAAGATGTATTCAGTTGCTGATACTTCTGTAAGTGAAGGATTCTGAAAGTGCACGAAGTTGGTCATTATTTTTAAGAGAGTGACAAAATTTTCTTTCTGTTGCTAGTTCATCCTGAGTTCTGATACTGTTTTCTGAAGGTGTTCTGTCATAGACTCCTGTACAGTTTGGGTTGTGTGGTCTTGTATGCAGTTCCTGTGGATCTATATTGTGATATGGGAGATGGAAAAAATTAAATTCTGATCAGTGGACTTCAGTGCTCTGGGAATATGAGGAGGTTTTTTAACTACTTCTTCCCTTTGTAGGTCATCCCAAAAGTTAATATTAAATGTTTGGACAAATTACCTCTTAGTGACTGAGGCACTTACACAAATCTAGCTAATCATGTGAGAAAGAACCTTAATAGTTCAATTAGAAGTTTATGTTGGGAACACCAGGTGAAGGAAGAGAAATGGCAACACTGTTAATACAGAAATAGATTTAGGCCTTATTTGTAAATTGTTGGGGTTTTTTTAGGGTTGAAATCTAGAACAGTATAGAAACTTGCTTGCTCAGCACCTTACACAGAGTACATGACCCCTTGTTGTAACTCTGACTCAACAATGTTTTGTATTCATTTTTTTAATAGACATAAGTGCTTTGGAACAGGAACTGTATAATTAAGTGTGCTATAAATCACTTCTGTATTCTGAACTTCGTGGCAATGACCATGAACTTCTGGCTTCATTGCTGAGTTTGGTACTGGTGAAATTGGGGCTGGCATTGATGCTGAGACATAGTATTTTCAAAATTAAATTTTTGAAGACCCTCATAGCCAGTGAGGTCCCATGCTTTTTTAGTTTGAATTTGCATTGTATTAATATATTTGTTTAAAAACCACTAATCCCACTGTTAGATAATGAAAGTAAATGTCACATTTAGTGCTGATTTAGCATGCATTCCTGAATGTTAAGAGTGGTGATTTTCTGGACTAAGTGGCTGTTCTGATGTGAGAGGCAGCAGCCTCTGTTGTCAGTGGGTTTGTGGATGAAATCTTCAATGCCTGCAGAAAGCCCTGGACTGGCTTGTAGCCTGGAGCTGTGAGCTGCCTTTCATGCTCTGTCTGGCTCTGTCTGCATGAGACTGTACTTAGGCTCCCAGATAAACTCCCCAGTACTGTGTGAGGAAGGGGCTGGCAGAAGCCAGCTTTCCTCAAAAGATATGCAGGGTGTTGCAGCCTCTCTTTCTCCATTTTATGCAGAGTTGATCATAACATCAATAACGAAGGGTAGGTCTTTGGCTAATGTGTAATTCTTAAGTAGGTTTTTAAAATGTGAGAAATAGTGGGTACATGATACTTAAAATGTTGTTACAGTATTTTTTTCCCTGGGAAAAGTGCTTTATTAATATTCTTTATGCATTAGTGAATGCAACAATACTGCAGTATCCATATTCAATAAAGAAGGATGTCTGGAGGCTGTGTTACGTTGCATGAAGAAATTTTCCACGAACGTGGATCTAGCTATTTCAGTAGGTAAGTGGTAAAAAGACAAGATAAGGATTTAAAGGTTTTCTTGGTTGTTTTTTTTTTTTTTTTTTACTGAATGTAACACTGATGTTGCATCCATTGCCTAATGCACCTACCTTAGCATTCCTTAAACTTTGCACTGAACATAAAACTTTTAATTCCTTTCTGAACAGCACATGGTTCAGAAGTTGACATGTGTTGTGCTTGTTTTCAGTGCAAAGGAGAATGGCTTATTGTTGATTACAGGGGAAGAGAAAATTTGTGTAAAGAAAACTTTAGACAGCAGCAGTGTTTATCATTTTGTTTTCTGGTTTTGGTAATGAAGGGTTTAATCTGTAGAGCAAAGGACATAGCCCAGCTAAAAAATCCCCAAACAACTCCTACTGCATGTTTTTATTAGTAGTATTGTTGTTGTAGTCTTATAGTTGTCTTACAGGTCTCTGTGTTCACAGTGTATTTTAATGTGTTTTCCCTAGTCAGTATACGATGGAGAAATTAAATTTTGAGTAGTTGAAATTAATACAGCTAGTGCCATGGCTGACGTGGTACCGTCCTTGCCTGTTTTATATCCAGGTTTGCCAGAGAATGTCTTTGTGAAGGACAGGGTCATACCATTACAACATGATGCACTGTGAAATGCCTTTTCCTGTGTCTGTGTTTCATTACTCCAGCTTTCAGGGGGATAATGCTTTCTCATTAGGAGAGTGAAAGCTACTATTGGGTTTCTTAATTATCTTTGTTGTTGTTGTTGTTGTTTGCTGCAGCAAACTGCTTGCAGGCAGTGACAGAAGATAATCCAGACCTTCTTTCTTCATTCAATGCTTCTGCACAACAAATATTGGAAACTGTGATGTTGTGTCCAGAGAGCACAATGAAGCATATCCTTCTGAGAACACTGATAGCAGGTACAATGCTCGAGGGCATTCCTTGCTTTGTGATGGAGAGCACGGCAGGTAAAGGAGGGTGGGAAGGACAGAAGGCTTAGTCTTCTCTGCTGTTGTCTGAGCCAAAGCCGATGTCAGAGCCAAACATGGTTCCTGAGGTTATTTGTGCCTCTTGAGATTGTGTTTTGGGGTAACCAAATATCTGCAACTAGTTTTAAAACAGTCTTAATCGATTGATTCTGAATTCAGTACCTGCTCAGTGTGATAACCATTTTCTAAGGATTCTCAAAATTAAACTAATTAATTACATTCCCCTAACAAATCACTATGGCTGAGCACATGAGGTGGAAAGAAGAATGTGAGGTAGAGAATCTGAGGCAAAAACCTACACCTATTAAGATCAAAACAATTCCTCTATTACTTATTGTTGCCTCTTTTCACTGTTGAAAACCAAATGAACAATTAAAATGGGTTTTGTGGATTTGTTATCACGGGTAAAAATAGTCACCAAGATCACATAAATGTTCTGTGTATCCTTGCATGCTGAAATTTGCTTAAGCTTAAGGTGTGGGCATGACACAGTTATTACAGATAATGTAATATGAAATGCTAAACAGAAAAAAAAACCCAAAAAACCAAATCTGTAGAGGAAAGACTTGAAGATTCATACTGAGATATAAGCACCGAGTATTTTTAACTAGTGGAGGTTGTGTTCTTACAAAATACATGGCTATTATAGAGCTGGGAATTGACTGTTTAACAGATTTTTATGTTTTGACTATCTCATGTTTAGGCACTATCTGGAATATCAAGGACACCATTCCACCAGGCAGTCTGGGAAGCATGGTTAATGCAATCCTGAAGATTTTTTCGGAATCATTAGCAATAGATGCTGGTGAAACAATTATTCGTATGAATGAAGCTGAAAAAAACAGATCAAAACTGGCTACAGAGACAGAAACTGAGGAAAACATGAGTGATGTTATAGACAACTGTGTGTTGAGTGAAGATGATGACATGGAAGAAATACCAAAAGGAAAAGTCAGAAGAGAGAATGACATTTCCGATCTACTTCCAGTAAGTGTGACTGGCTGCTCTCGGACAGCTCAGTGCGTTTGGCTGAGCGTCTGGCTAGACTTGACTGGGCATTCACCAGAGTAGGTACCTACAGGTGTTACTAATCCTGACTCCCAAATGGCTTGACTATTTCAGCTAAAACTTCAGAGCTGAGCACGGAGAATTTCAGCTCAACTTGTTCAAATGTGAGAAAAGTTGCACAGCACATCAGGAAAGTGTGTTTCCATTTTCTTCCTCTAGTGGAAGGTATAGGCTCATCTGACCCTTCCCCTGTAGCTAGTGCAGGAAGTTCTGGTCTCTGCTTAAGGCCAGTGAGACTTAATGGTTGTAACCCTTCAGTCTTGGTGGAGATGGCTCAGAGGTTAACGAATGCATTCACTATTGTGTACGTGAAATGAGCAACAGAAATAAATGTTTCTGTTAGGGCTTTAGATAGCATTAAGTAATCTTGTCTGTTACAACTTCAGTGCAGGTGCTGTTTCATAAAGGTAAAGCCTGCTCTGAAACATCCAGCAGAAAGATGATAGGTTTTGTTTGCCCCCTTTTTTTTTTTTTTAATAAATGGGGAGGGATGAGACGAGGAAATGGCTGAATTGTATTTTTAACTGACAGCCTGGGTACTTAAAATTGTGCTGAAATGTTGTTTTACAAAATTAAATTTGGTTCACATTTTTCTTTTTTTAGTCTGATAAGTGGGAACTGAAAGAAGTGACAGCTTTACTGATGGCTCAGCAGACTGCTCTGGAAATCATTGTTAATATGTGCTGCAGTGAAGGTTTGTAGGAATCTCTTTCATTGCAAGTGGGGTGGTGCATTTTGTTTCTGGAATCGGTCATGTTTAGTTTGCTGTTTGGTGATCTTGGCTTTTAAGGGTGAATACACATAGACTTCTTGTCCCTGATACCCTCATCTGGGTGGCAAATGGGATCGTAATTTCTATTACTAATTTAAGTGTTTTTTTCCTCGTTTAAATAATTTCTATCACTTATGTATTTTTTTGCATGGTACTGTATGTGCCAACATTTAAGAACAAACAAAAAAGTACTTATGCTGAAGAGGTATTTCCTAAAAAGTGTTAAAGCAAATTCTTTGTTCAGTTAAAGTGTGGTCCAAGTGTTCAGCTGCTGCAGTATGGGTGTGAATCCTAGTGCAGGCCTGGGGCATCACTTTTTTTAAAGCAGATACATTTCTAGTTTTGATTTAGTTTTGAAACCACAAGTGTTGCAAAAGGAGGAGAGACAGCTTTTGCATGCAAATCTGTCAGCAATGCAGATTTCAGCTGTTCAGAGTTCCACCTTTATGAGGCTTTTTTGGAGGAGAGAGAAAGGCTGTTACTCTGGGGGGACTGGGAAATAGATATTCTGTATCTTCTATGAACTGTGGTACTCAGTTTTGATAGGTTTTCTCCAAATCTTCAGGAAAATAAAGAAATGATTCTCAAATTCTGTTTAAAAAAAAATATATAAAAAACTTCACCAAAACCTGAAAATTGCAATTGCTAGTACAGTTTGTGAGCCTGATGCAAAAGCAGTTCTGTAGGAGAGAGCTTTCAAAGTAAATCTTTCAGGTTCTAATAAGATCCGCAATAATACCCAGATATTCCCAAAGGTAATTTTTTTCTCTTACGGCACAAGGAGATTCTGCACCTAGTATGTGAAGCTCCTTTCATAGCTACATTTCTCATCTAATGAGCTGTAATTCATAAGCTCTCCCCTTTAATTGGAAAATCTCTTGTGGATAAGCTGCATATTCTGCCATTCACTCAGTGTAATGTAAGGTTGATTGTGTTGTATTTCACTTCAGTGCTTTACCCATTCATGGGCAGACAGAAACATAGTCTGTAGAAATTAAGAGGAATCCAGAGGCAGCTGTTCATTTAATTTTCAAGTTGTTTGAGGACTAAAATAGCTTTAGCCATTATGCTGAGTTCATAGAAACACTCAGCTTGCCACGGAACTGAGGGAAATAACCAGGCTGGCAAGAGAGGTGTTTTACTGAACGCTGACCGGTGTTTGGAAGAAGCAGAGCGCTCTCCCCTTAATGAGGATGTGGGAAGGAAGCCAGGAGACTCCAGCATTGCTGTCCAGCCTGTAGTTTGTAGGTTACCAGCACTAGTTAAGGTGAGATTGCCTTTGAAAATACTTCTGTATTTCCAAGAACGTTACAAGAAACCTGATCTTAGTTATGGGCTAATGTTCCAGATTCTGGTTCCTGCTCTGCTCTGGTCATTAACTGTGAACATAGGATGACTGTTGTCTTTGTTGTTGCTGAATTGCATGGGCAGCTCGTACAGTTGTAATTTAATTTCAAAGGAGATTTTGGGGGTTTTTTGCTTTGTAAAGATGTAGATAGAATTTTTTTAAAAGAGGCAAGAGTCTGAAAGGGGGATGTCTGCTTTGTTTTCGTGCTTGTTGCTACTGTGGGTTGGTACAGCATAGAAGACAACCATTTTCTCATGCAAAGGCTACTAACATTAGCATATTATGGCTGTAGAATTAGTTGGATATTACTATAAGCAAAAGAAGATGCCCATGTGATCAGATTGCCACAGGCTGATGCATCAGATAAACAGTAGTCATCACTTTCAAATAAATTCCTAAGCTGCTGCACAGTGCAGGTGAAATACGTTGTTTTAGATCTTTCTTGCTGTATTTTGAGTGAATGAATTTACCTTTTGCCACAGAAAAAGTGCATGGCTGTTACCATAGTTACTAAAGTACCTGGATCTCATGTGAATCTGTGCTGTCAGACAAAATTACTTGGGGGTGAATATGATATTTTTTCATCACAGTAGTTAAATATCCTGACATATGTACGTAGGCAGAGCTTTCACCGGTCAGCGAGGAGGATCAATCCAACCTTTAGGCTTAGGACTTGTGTAAACACTGGTGTCACACCAGTTAAAATGTAACCAGGTTTAAAAGAACTTTAGATAAATCAGTGTGAACCCTGTGGACATAGGTCTATCAGTTTAAGTATAAATGATGTACTTCGCTTGTGCTCGTCAGGCCAAGTCTGCCTTAAGCCATGGGCAGGTTATTCACTTTGCGGTAGCTGTGCCTGTTGGTTACACTACGTCAGCCCCTTTTGCCATGTCTGCCTTTACAGCTCTGCTAGTCATGTAAGTATAAACCTAATTCAGGTTTGTAACTATAAACCTAGTTTAATTTACTTAAAATGTGTTGCCTGAAACGGCTAACAGAGATGATCTGGCTTGCTTTGGCTTGTTTTGCTGTCGTCATTTCCTTTCAGCTGGCCTTGCTGTGGAGATGGTAACATCTTCATCCAGCCCGGTTAGTGCCCAGTCAGAGGACATCTGTCTGTGGTTTCAGTATTGCCAGAGAAAACAGTTACCTTAAACTGATTGTGGTTAGTAAACAAGTTAAGTTAAATTGGTGTACTTACATACTCGAATCTACCTCAAAAAGTAAAATGGTACAATCCAAGTTAAAAATCTTAGTAAATGCTTTATGAAATGTTTCTTCCATACCTTTTTTGATATCTTTAAGTGAAGCATACTTCATCAGAGAGTTAAGTACCCGTGTATGAAGAACCTCTCTCATAAGAATACTTGTGGCCTGAGTGAATATGAAATAAATTATTTTTAAAAATAAAACAATTTAAACAAAAGTAGTACAATACTTGTGGCTTAACGACACTTGATTTGTGTGGACTTGATTAGAACCTAAGAGCTTAAAGACTCCTAAAAAAAGATCTGGAGGCAACTATAATTGAGAAGTAGATACCTGTTGTATAAGTGCTGTTACATTAAATCTGTCTTCTGTTCTCAGATCCCTCTGATGATGAATGGGAAGAAGTCTCCAGCAGTGACGAAAGTGACTTGTTTATGGAAAACTCATACAATGAGGGGAGCGGGTTGCTAATGTCACCCCTGTGCCTCTCTGATGAGATTAACTCAGCATTTCTGAACAACCTCATTCCAAAGAAGGTACTGTTATTTTATTTCCAGCACACATGGTACAGTCTTTCCCTTGTGCCTGATTTGTATCCCAGGTTAGGCAAACAATGGAGAAAAGGATAATTTTCTAAAATCAGTTCAACTTCACTTTTTTTGGCCTAGAGGTGGAGCATCATCGCATGAGCTGTCTTGACCTAAATAATTTCTTCATTTAAGTGGGAATAGAAGGTTCATGTGTTTCAGAAATCTCATGCTTTCCTTTTTTTTAATTTTATTTTACTTTTCCAGAACACAAAGGTCATTATATCTGGATTTGAACATGAAAAAGATTACCTGCAAAAAGAAAGGAAACTTTGAGTAGAAGCATAGCTGACAGGTTTTCATATTAGCTAATTGAGGTGGAAGTCATGTATATGAATGGCAACAGTCAGCGCTGAAAAAGTGCAAGTTCCTCTTCTCCTGTTTCATACATGGTGTCAGAAGTACAATGTTTGACAGTGACAAGAATTCAGGTGTTCTTGTTTCAGAGTTGTTTTGTTCATTCTTATTTGGGGTTGTAAAGATGAAGTTTGTCACTTGAATCAGTTGTTATGCTAGTTCAGCAGTGTGGTAGAATTCTGTCCCAAGACATCAAGGTGGGAGATGAAAACTTGCAAGGCCTTTTGTACTTAGGAGCAAGCAGTTTGTACGTGGCAAGGTCTTTTAGACTTGCAGCAATCTGAAAATTCTGTAGCAGAATCTTCAAGAAGAAAGATCTAAATAAAAAAAGCATAGCAGAGACCTAGAAAATCACCTTTTATTCAGTACAGTTGGATACTTAAAATATGCTATGCTAGACCCAGGGTATAATTGCACCATTTGACTGGTTAAGGAGAGTCTGGCATTTTTATCAGGTGAGACACTTGCTACATTGAAAGCTTTGAAATATGTAGTTTGAAGTATCTGTTGGACATTAAGCTAAAATTCCAGTCTTACCCCCAACCACAACTTTAAAAAAAAACCCAAAAGCTTTATTGCTAAACCTTTCTTTTTCCCCTTCCCAGATTCTTGAAAAAACTGCTTTTCCGAACAGTGTTGCTGTAGACATCTGTATGCACAATCCGTCTTGGAAGCCATTAATTAAAAAGTAGGAATTTCATTGTCTCTTTTACTATTTTTCATGTATATTCAGTTGTTTTAGAACTCTTAGAAGGATTGTCCATCTTTGGGTTACTTTTAAGATCTGAACAATGGCAGATCTGGTACGTGATTTTGAATAAAGAGATACAAATCTTTGTGTAAACTGCACACCAGATCACAGCCTTATTTAATTCAAGGTTCTTTGTATTTTGACACCTGTTTTCAAAGAGATGTGCAAAGTGCATTTTTTTGTTTTCATTTCAGACTGAATGCAGTGCAGTGTAGAGCTTTAACATGTCTTCATAGCATTTTGTTAGTGTCAGATATGGATTGTCTTGGAGGAGCTTCAGCACTTCAGTCCCTTGCACAGCATCTCTCTCAGCTCATCTTTTCTAAAACGGGTAAGATGTTTAGTAAAGGGGGCTTGGTGATCTATTTCATATAGATATAAGGTAGGCATGTATGTTGTTAAGTTTTAATGCCATTTTATTACTAATTTTATCCTTTTGGTCTTTCAAAGTAAAGATACTGAATATCAGAAATGTGCTGACAAAACAGTGTATCCTAATAAGATGTGTTTCCAAATTGCATGTGTTTCCAGTGCTCCTAATGCAAGAATATGCTTTACATCTGTGTGTGCATGCAGAAAATCACTTAGTATATGAATCTTGCCTTGCTGTGAGACCAGAACTGGTTGCTTGATCATGTTTGTGATAATAGCAGTTTTTCATCAATCAGACAAGCCATGAAGATGTGATGTTTTAATTTTAAATGTGCAAACTTGCCTAAATATGTGAAAAAAGGTTATCTAGCACAGTCTTTCACATCATATTTTCTAGGGATCTTATGAAATTATGGTAAAGGTGGTTGCAAAAATCTCCAGAATGCACATGTTTTTTACTGTAGGAAAGGTAGCAGCTGCCTTGTCTACAGGGCATGCTTTATGCATATGGTTGCAAACCTTTATTGAAAAATAGACTTGTAATGAGAAAATGTGCAAAATTTTTATGACTAAATATTAAAGCTGCTTAACTTGCTGTTATGATGGTGGTTCAATTTCAGCAGAGAAGGCAATACAATTAATTGTTCTAAAAATACTATTTTAGAGTATCAGATATATCCTGGTAAACACTAGAAGGTATGCACTGTGGTTCCTCCAAGGCACATTACTTCATAGACAGACTGTCATGGTTTCCCCATAGATCAGCTAGTACCAATATTATGGGATGGTCTAGTGTAGATATGCAGCAGTTAACATTTCCAGCTACTTCCTGTAATATTAGACATCAGATCAGTATCATTCCAATAATACTGTTGGACCATTTATGCTGTGATCTCTCTGTTACTGTCACTAGAGAGCTGGACTGAGGTTAAAAAAAAAAGTTCCAAGTTGGTGATCTGGTTTCCTGACAGGCTGCTTCATTCAGACTATTCTGCTAATCTGTTTTTGTTTTAAGGTCAGTGATGGCTTTTCAGAAAAAAAATAAGAGATGTTCTTAGAGGCTGGAAAAGCCTGCTAATTCTCAAAATGGTCAGAAAACATTTTTCCTAAGATAGATCTGTTGAAGTCTAGCATATGCCTGGCTTTGTCATTTCTTGTCTCTTTGAAGCTTGAGAAGCTCAGTTTTCTTCCATTCCTTCAGGTGTCTCCATTTGTAGCCACAAATGCGGTGTATGTAGTTCTTCCTTGCTGTAGTGTATAGCATGACACTGCATTAATGATCTAAAATGCATCTGCCTGCAAAACACGTTTTTTTTGGGGTCACTAAAATCATATGATCTGTCTCTGGGAGCGTTATTACTGAGAGAGTAGTGCTTGAAAACCTAAAATGCAGGAAATGAAAATAAGCATAAAGACATATGCAAGGAAGTTCACTTAAAATATTTGTCTCGTGCTTGAAGAGCAGGACTTGCAAGATTTCAGGGTCTATGTGTTGTGATTTGCTATAGTCAGAAAGTTGTAAATGAAACTGGAGAAGTAGCTAGCTGAAGAGAGTGTGCTAATAAATTAGCTTAATGGCCCACATCTATTTTTGTTAACATGCTATTTTTTTAATAGTTAAATGCTGTGTAATGGAAACTGCCAGATAGAGTTGATAACATACCAACATGTGGTTAGAAGGAATTCTGTGGTTTACAGGGTAAAAAAGAGGCATAGAGATCTAGTTGCTTACATGGGAAAGGAGGAGATACGGATGAAATAATCCAGTTTCTGCATCTGGAGTAGTCCAGAAAATAAGAACACATTAGAAGAAAAGAAAAAGCTTCAAGAAATGCAGAACGTGTATTGAAGATAATAGCTGGTATTGATAAATTTGTAGTTAAACAAGAATAATGCAGTGTTTGAATCATACATTTCTGAAAGGTTATTAAGCACTGGAAAACATGCTCTGTGTACGAATTGTAGGGAGTCCAATGTTCTGGGTGTCGAAAAAGCCTGCAGAAGAAAGGAGTTAAAGTACCAAAGCAGTGAGCTTCTGTAGTTTTCTCAGTTCCTGTGTTCTGGCCTCCATGTTCTGCCTGCAGTGATTTTGTACCATATGTTAGGTCACACAAGTGTCTTAACCAGGGATTGTACCTGAAAATGAGGACTAGCTGTGGTCTAACCTCTGTGAGGACCGGCTGTGGTCTGACCTCCAGATGCAATTAATACTGAATTCAAACAAATCGCTATGGTTACAACCTACAAAGACCAGTCTCTGAAAATCTAGCTTTTCCTGTTTGTGGTAGTACCTGGAGGAACAATTAAGGGATTAAGGAATTTGTATTTCTTTGCTTCTTATATTCTTCATCTTCCTGCTTAACTTTTGGCTCTGGGTTCAATTCTTTGACAGAGCTCCCTACAGACACAGAATTCCTGGAAGCCATAACCAGTGCTTTGAGGGCTCTCCTACAAACAATGGCATCAAAGAACATCTCCCAGGTAAAAGCTCAAATGCTCTGGTAGGTTCAAATTCATGTGAGATTGTACTGGAAAGTTTTTGAAACCATTTAAATGAAGCACTAAATTTCAGCAACTGTGAACACTGAAAGAACAGATTTAATAGCATTCACTCTTTGTATTTCTCATGGATCTTACAGGATTACTTTTTTATATATATCTCCTCCTTAACTTGTAAGCACGTGAAAGGTATTTCAAAACTGAAATAGCAATAAGCCACACGTAGTATCTTTGGGAGATGGATATAATGGCAAGTATTTAGTAAATTAGCACCTGGAAATGTGGATTCTTTATTTCCTGATGTCATCTATTTGAAGCTGATTGTCCTTCTAAAATCTTGGTTGGACGTGAATTGGTGAGCTAAAGATAGGAATGCAGCATAATTGATATACAAGATGTAATACTAGATGGTCCTTTCTGGCTTTAAACTGAAAAATGAGCTTCTATATTATAAGTTGTAATGAGTTGGAAATAGCTATTGAGCTGGGTAAATTTGTGAAAATCCCTTTGGGCTCAGAACTTTTTTCTTCAGCTTCATGACAGCCTTGGTTATGCTCTGGAAGAAACACCTTAAGAAGCTGAAAGGGAGAGGTCTAACTGTTCTCTTCCTCATTGCATTTCTTGAATTCATATAGTTTTCATAATACAAGACTCTTTTCTGTTATAAATTTGCACATGTTCTGTAAAAACAAATGATCTAAATGATGTATTTGAGAATTTCCCTGAAAATGTAAATATGTCTATCTTCCTTATTTTTTTTCCCTTTGCTAAACAGTGTATGACCCCGGAGCAGCTACTGGCTTTATGTGAAGCTGGTATTCACAGCAGCAATGCCAGTGTTAGAGTGAACGCAGTGAGCATCCTTGGAATTTCTGGCAGCGTCCTGGCAAAAGGACAAGATACAGCTGAAACACTAAAGGTGAAAAAGCAAACTTTGCATTGCGGGCCTAAAGCAGTTTTGATGCTTCTTTCAATTTCAAGTATTGCTGTAAAAATCAATTGTTCTTTCTTATTTCAGATGATTGGAAAATTTCTTCTTGATGTTGCTATGAAGGAATCTTCCCTTGTGGTAGCAGGGGAAGCCTTGGATGCACTTTTTGATGTGTTTGCAGATGGTAAAGAGGCAGAAAAGGCAGCAGTACAGATCAAGTTGCTTCCAGCACTGAAAGAATTTCAGCCGGTGTTCAAAATGAGGGTAGGCATCGAATGCAGCCAGCTCAGGGTCACAGCACACAATGTAGGTTAAAGCTTTGAGATTTGGGCTGTTAGAGAGATAATGAAGACAGAATATATGGCTTTATAAGATGACAAAAAAACCCAAACCAAAACAAATAATTGAATTCCTGATATTCTGCTTTAGAGGAATACACTTACCTTGCAGTTCATGGAACGATCAAGGTAACAGCGCAGCGCCTGCATTGCAACATCTGCATTACACCGTTAGCATTACTGAAGTCCAAATCGCTGTATTGTTCTGAAACACTTGTAAAAAAAAAAAATCCTGCAGATGTCTGCTAAATTGGTGGTAGAGGAGTCCCTTCTGAAGTTACATTGACATCTTCTGTTTTTAACTTGCTGTAGTTGCAGGTGGACATTTTTATTCTGTTGTTGGTTCATGAAAATAGATCATACATTCTGTATTTTCAAGAATCACAAGGCCAAAATTCCTTATTGTAATTTTAAATATATCCATGTCTTAAATAGAGAATGGCCTTCAGTATGTTGTTTCTTTAGTCAGATGAAGTCTGAGGAGTGACTTTCATAGTCTTAAAACTAAGCACTATTCATGCAAAATAGATAGATGTGCAAGGTCCTTCATACAAAATGCTACAGAAAATAAGTGTATGTTTGAGATTTTTGAGTGAAATAGCGTGCCAATAGTAGTCTAGTTTTAGGCAAAGAAGTATTATAGTAAATGGACTTGCAGAAATAATTGCTAGTTACGCATGTGTGCATGTGAACTTGTTGGAGATCTCAAAAGGCATGGATAGCATGCCTTGATAGAAGACATAGTTACAGTTACTGTAAACTTTAGATGATCTAATAGGAGAAACTTCATCATTAGTAAGGTATGTGTTTTTTGGTTTTTACAGATACGAAAAGAAGGCAAAGGACAATATAGTACAGATCAGCTGTGTGTTCTTGACAATGTGAAGATGAATTTGAGAAGATTCATTGCCTATCAAGAGACACTAGGGAAAACCCCAACTTGAAACATTGAGGAACTTTAAACCAAGGTTTTACTTACTGAATAATGTTTTCCAAAAATACAACCGTTTTGAACTTGTAAAATCTATTGAGCAGAGCAGTTTTGCTTTCATGTTAATGCTGCATTTTTTTTTATGTTCAGTATTTTTATACTTCTGGGTTGATGCAATATGAAAGTCTCATCAGCATAAAGAAACATGGTACACTTTGAGATTAAGTGTCAGAGTGATAAGAGTGTGCTTTTGCAGTCTGTATACTGCACCACTGTCATTGTTCAGAAATCCTCACATATCCTGGCAGAAAACTGTAACTGCATGAAAAAGTAATTTAGAGAATATTTGCAGTTAAGTGTGAGATCAAGAAAAAAGTTTTAAAACTCAAGATATTTTTCAGGGAATTGAGCAGTGGCAGAATGTTCATATTTGCTATTTGCTCTTACCTGTTTCTAGAATTACGCAGGCACTTGTGGCAAGCTTCCCAAGAAATGTGTGACGAGTGTATAGATTACTGTCAGCACTTGGATCTGTTACTTCTTGAGGTTTATTGAAGAGAAAACTGTTTCAGGTTCATTGATGATAAATTCAGTATGATAGCTTTTCGCCGCGGAAATCGGTGCAAGAGGATCCTACGCTTATATGCTGCTCCCTGTTTTGACTTTATTTTGATTGGTATTTATGAAAATCAAGTCTCCTGATTTACTTTCTTCCTTGTAATTCTATGTCACGATGAATTTGAATTCAGGGAAGTAGTAAACCTAGTATTTTTTTATACTGAGGTATTATCTAAAGTAACTTTATAATTGCTTAAAATATCTTTTTTCAAATATTTGTGATAGAGATTTTTAAGCTGTAAAATACAGAAAATATTTTCTAGAAATGTCACTGATTCATGAAGATTGTAGGTGAGCTTCCATTTATCAAAAGCTTTGGTTTTGTTTCTGTGAATGAGATCCTCTCATACACATTTTTGAAGGGAAAAAAACCACAACCAAACACAGAAGCATTTTGTTATGCTGATTTTTGAAATGGGACCTTTTCCTCCTGCTTCTTTTAACATGCTGCCTTAGCACAGGCATCTAGTTTTTGGCAGTATTTTGCCCATGGTGTTAGACATGGAACTACAAAGACCAGATTTGCTTGATTTTTTTTAGATTTCAGTCTCTCAGGTTGGAAAGCAGGCTCAGGAACTGACCAGGTAACTTGCAAGTGACTGACTTTATGAAATCTTGACACACAGTATTTTGTAAAATGCAAGAGAAAGTGAAAAATCAGTTTAAGCAGCTGTACTGCCTGGAAGTCCTTTTCTTGCAATTACTCTGCAGGAGTTGGATGAAATGTGTGATGTGATGTGATGCCTGCTAATCAAATGAGTGAGTGAGAGTGTGGAGTTGGGAGAGCTCAAAGGCCATTGAGCCTGGCCCAGAGAAGTCCAGAAGTCCTGAGGAGCATGGAGCAGTTGAAAGGTTATCCTGGGATTTGGCAGGGGCAGGCAGTGAAGAGAGCTGGAGTGTAACAACTGAGGAAAGAGAGTAGCTAGGTGGATTATAGCATAAGACTGTACAGTATATAGATTTTAATCCCACCGTTAGTTATACCTGCTGTACCCTGAGGATACTAGAATATTAGTCTGATAAAAGGCATTACTATTTATTTGGAGCACTTAAAAAGACTTTAACACAGAAATTTCTGCGCTAATTTTCTGGGTCTTATATTGAATTGCAGGATGATTTAGGTTGGAAAAGATCTCTTAGTCCAGTTCTCTACTCAAAGCAGGATTTACTTTGGAGTCATAGGTTGTGCCAGGCCTTGAGCATCGCTAAGGATTGAAATCCCACGACTCTGGACAGCCTTTTCCAATGCTTCACTGACCTTGCTGTGAAACAACTTCTTTTTCTCCCCTTGTACCTAGTAGGATTTCCTCTTGCTGTAAAATGTGTCCCTTGTCCTTTGACTACACGCCACCAAGAAGAGTCTGCCTCCTCTTATAACCCCCTGTTTGCTAGTTGAAAACAAAACTTATATTCCCCCCTTCTCCAGGCAGAATAAACTCACCTCCCTCAGCCCATCCTTGTACATCGTGTGCTTTAGTCCTCTCACCACGTTGGTGGCCTTCTGCTTGACCTGCCCTACTCTGCCTTATACTGAGTCCCCAAAACTGGATACAGTATTCCAGGTCTTATTTAGTACTCATGAGTACTGAATAGAGGGCAGTAATCGTTTTTCTTGACCTGCTGGCCATGCTCCTGGTAATGTAGCCTGTTACTTGTTAGCCTTCATCACTGCAAGGACGCCCTGTTGACTTCTCTTCAGCTTACTGTCCACCAGGATCCTTAGGTCTTTCTGTACAAAGCTGCTCTTGGTCATTCAGTCTAGAGCCGGCTGTTTTATGGGATTACTCTGTCCCAAGTGTAGGACTTTGCATTTTACACCAACTGTAGCAGTCGGAATCTGTCAGACCCTATTTTTTTCCTTCAAGTGAAAAGACAGACTGACATTTAGATCTTCAACTGTTCCAGCAGTAGGAATGCATGGGGTTTTGGGGTTTTTTTTTGCTGTGCACTAATCGGTTGAATGTCTTAAAAAATCCGCATCATTTGTGTCATAATAAGGTAGGTGCAGAGTATGAACCATATCACTTGCAGAAGTATGTGATTTTTAGTGCTTAAAATATTAGCTTCTGTGTTCTGGTACACATGAAATAAGGACATTCAAAAGCATTTAGGTTTCTTGTGAGTTTGTACTAAAACTCTGTAACATGCAAAAACTAAAATAATCCCTTCACCTTTGTTTCACCTGAGGAGACTAGAGCATTTTAGTGGGCCTGTTGGGCTGAGGGCATAAAAGACTGGCAAGCTGTTGGCTCTGCCTCTGGCTCACCAGATACATTTGGGTTGATAGAGAGGTAAGCTCTAGCTCTTGGGAGGTGTTTTTATTGTTTTGTTAACCTCATCACTGATATTAAAGAAGTTTTTATATGTGATTTCCTAACATCCCATGTTGTAAGATCTTTGCCAAAGTCTATTGCCCTTACCAGTGGCCCATAGCAAAATGGAGCCCTCATCTTCTTTTGGAGTTTCTATGATATTACATTTAGCTAATAATAATTAGCCAACTGCGTATTTTGATGTCCATACTTTCATTTCTCTGAATGATAAAATACTACTCTTATCATCTGCCTAGCCACCAGTTTAGTGTAACTCGTTCTTGGTGTCTAATGGAGGACTTGTGACTGAATGAGAGGTAGTAATGTCATATCAGGGCTGAAAACCAGAAGAGATTTCTAAGTACAGAAGAACTAAGCTGCAAGATTTGGACTATGAAAGTTTTTTTGATACAGTTAAGGAAAATTAAGGCAGCAGCAGAAGTGGTGATGTGCAAATTAAATGTTTTTGGGGCTCTCTTGTCACTGGTTTATTTAAATAGATTTAAGTTAAGCCTGAGACGAAGACAAGATGCTTGACAACCTACAAAGGCAAAGCCAGATCTTGAAGATACTTTGAGGGTGGCAGAAACTGGACTGAGCTAGACAGCGTGCAGCATAAGGAAATAGATGCTAAATAGATATGTGATCTTTATCAGTTCATGTAATCAGATAAGACTGTTATCAGAACAGGTACCTGAAACAGAGTTTGTTTGTTTATCCTGGTCCCTAAGGCGTCATCTGTCTGTGCTTCAATTAAAAAGCTGCAATCCTTTGAAAGAATGGATTGCTTCTTTATTTATCTCCCTGTCTGACACCCAGCATAACAGAATCTGGCTCTGGGTTGAGATTTTATACCAAAATGAGTGCTGAATTTAAGTCAGTTTATGGTATTGAGTAAAGAGGGCTGTGTGCTCCCTGTGCTGTTCAGAAGCAGTAGGACTGGTGGTGTTTGCTGCTGCTTTGCCCTCTCTGCAGCCTGCAAGGTGTTGAATTCCCAGCTGTGTAGATGAGGAGTTATCATTGCTATGTGGTTTTATTTTTGCTCTCTATGAAATGAAACAAGTGGCAAGATTTAAATTAGCATATGTTGTGAAGTACTTTTAATATGCCATGCCTTGACATTCAGAAGATGGCTATATACCACATTATAGTCAACAGTTTAACTGTTGGGGGTTTGTGGTGTGTGTTGAAGGTATTTTTTTGTACAATATGTTGGGGTTTTTTAAAGATTAGCATCTTGGAGGAGCAAGAATAACTTTAACCAGTACTACTTGGCTTGGTTTTATGTTTGTATTTTGAGAGAAAATATACAAAAATCAGAGCACAGTAAAATTACAAAATGAGAACTGTGTCGGAGAACAAATTAATTTAAAATCCGTTTGCAGTTTAAGGTTTAAGCATTATAAATGAAATGCATATCCTGTGGAATATTAACATAAAACAACCAAACAAAAATGTCCATTAACTCAGTTTCTGTTTCCTTGGTAGTTTTCAGTAAAAGCATTCCCAGAGGATTGGAGAGCAATGTCTAGCCTTACATTCACTGTGCAAATTCAAATTCAAGCAATGGTAGTGGTAACTGAAAAGAATGTAATTGTTCCTTTCTGGCACAGATGAACTGAGCAAACAATCTAAATATAGTTTGTGCTGGACACACTGTTGAGATCTGTAACATTAAGATAATTGACAAAACACTGAAAACTGACAGTCACAGCAGATTAAGGACCTAGAGTTTTTTCCACGAGGGCTGAAACATGGTGAACCTTTCTGTTTGAAGAAGCTTTAATCTGAGTGGTGGGGGTTTTTTGTCTTAAACCTCCAAATAAATTCAAACCATTAACTTTAGTACCTTACAGGAAAAATAGCATGCTTTTTACATCAATTCACTCTAATTTCATTTTGTTTCTGTATTATTTTCATAAGTTTCTTGTTTCTGTGTGAGGCATTCTGTCAGACATAATTCAGTGACCACATAAAAACTTAGGTTGAGAAGATGCTTTTTTTTCTTCTTTCAAATTTGGGTGCTAGGAACTCCTTGTATTACTGCTATATTAAGGGCTTAAATCAAAATGCTTGTGAACAGCATTAAGATACTATTGTTATAATCTGTATGCTGCTAGAACGACTGTGGCTGCTACATGGTCTCAGCGGAGGCTCCCGATGCAGCCCTGGGGTTGCAAGGGACTCACATAAATGCCTCTGCGACTTGTAAAGATGCATTGGGATTTCAGTATACCTTCTCCTGGGTTTGTGTTCCTTTTTTGACAAAAATCTCAGCAAGGATTTTTTGCTTTCTTTCTCCTCTGACGTGTGAATTTTTTTTGGAACTTTTAAGGAAAATTGCATTGGCCTCATCCCTCCTCCCCACCCCTTGAATGGAGAGTGAAAGGCACTTCCAGAATGTAACTGAAGAAGGGCTGATTCCGCTAGAAAATGCATGGTGTTTCTAAATAACCTTTTCTGAGTTGTTCTGTTTTAGTAAGTAAAAGAGTTACAGTTCAAAGTGATGATTAAAGAAATCGCTTTGACTATATTTAAGTGGAGTTTCTTTGTTAGTTTGGGGCAGTGTTGACTTTTTTTTTTTTTTTTTAAAATACCCTGTAGGTATACTCTCTAATCTTAACCTTCTGTGGACTCACACCACCCATGTTGCATCCTGGCTTTATGTGCTTGGGACTAGGGTTGCTACTGAGGAATCCTGTAAATTAATAAAGCTCACTCCTACAGCAAAACTTGTTTACATTTATGTTTATGCATTGAAGCCTTTTTTATTTGCATCTTTGATGTAAGAGGAACATCAGGCTACTTATTGTCTAGTTACCTTTTTCTGGTATAATGCTCAGAATAACTGAAGAATGTGGGTTTTGGAAAATAGTGTTTTTCGGGGTGTTTTTTCTCCAATTCCAAGTTGTGCTTAAGTCCCACCTGTTTCCACTTGGCTTTTTATGGTAGTTTTAGGTACAGATCCTAATTCTCAAAGCAGTAACTCTGTCAGCTCAAAAAACAAATTCCGAGTTTCTCTTGGACAATGCAGATCAGACACCCTGTGACAGAACAGAGGGCTGAGGACAAAATGTCCTGCTCTGGGATGGTGGGGAGAAGCTAGAACTTTAGTCTTAGGTTGTCATCAGGAAGTGGTACTAAGATTTCTTCTTCACAAACTGTCCACCTCCCAGAATACTTGGAATTGAAATGTGGCTTTTTAATTCCAAAAGCTCCCCCTCCATCTTCCTAAAGAGAAATACTGTCCCATCCAATTCAGAAACTATGGAGAGCAAAAGACTGATATTATATTAAAGATGTTTTAAGGCTGTAGTATGAAAATACTGAAAATAAACTGAATCTGACCAGAATGCATACTACTCCATGTTGCTGTTTGCTGTGTTGTGTATGGGATGTGTTTTTCCACCTGCAGAAGTGTTGGCTATACAAGTAAGGCATCTAGGTTAGAATTTCCTCTCCTTGGGAGCTGAATGAAAGGCAGGAAGACCCAGAAGTATCCGTAACCATCCCCAAAACACTTCTAGGGGAGCGCAGTAGCAGCTGATGCTGTGTGAGCGGGGTACGTGACCGCAGAAGACGCTGTGTACCGCAGAGCGCTGGTACCGCTGTGCCCGCTGCCCTTCTCTAACGTACACAGGCACTGCTCGTGCCTTACGCCTTGACAGAACGGCCCGCACCCCCCTTTAGATCGGCGCCGGACCCTGCAGCCGCGGAGCGGCTTCCCTGCGGCGATGCAGCCCCCGGCTGCACCTGCCGCCGGCGGGGCTGGGGGAGCCAGGGCGAGGGCTCGTCCTCCGGGCGCGGCCCCTCCCAGCCGCTGCCCCGCTCCCCTGCAGCGCGGGGCCGTTGGGCTCCCGACAGCCGCTGCGGGCCGGGCCGCCCCGGGACCTGGACGGTTCTGCCGAGCGAGCAGCTGCCGCTCTCACCCGAGAGCCGCCTGGAGCCGGGGCCCCGCTCCCCAGCGCCCCGCTCCCCGGGCCGGGGCGGCGGCAGAGACGCGACTGACGGGAGAGACCGGGGCACAAGCCGAGCCCCGCCAGCGGCGCCGCACACCCGGCCCGGCCGCCGCCGCCCCCCTTTCCTGCGCGCGGCCCGTGTGCCGGCGGCCCAGCCGGGCCCCGCCTCGCCGCGCTCGCCAGGAGGGGCGGGGGCTGTGGAGCGACGGCAGCGAGCAGGCAGGCGCGGAGCTGCCCTTCCATAGGAGCCGCCATTAGCGCTGGGACCCGGTGACAGGGTCTCGGCGTCGGCGGCCGGCGCGGCGCGGGGAGCGGAGGCAGCCGGGGTGGGTCCCCGTTTGATGGATCCCCGGATCGCCTGGTTCCAGCCAGAGCAGCTCGGCCCCTCGAACCGCCTGTGGATGCAGATCTGGGAGACCACGCAGGGGGTCCGCAACCTCTACTTCCAGCAGCAGCAGCAGCAGCAGGAGCAGCAGCAGCAGCAGCAGAGCGCCCCCGCCGGGGCCGGCCCGGCCTCCCCGCCCGGCATGTACCGCGCCCCCCGCGCCGACCCCCAGCCCGACTTCCTGCCGCTCGAGAGCGCCAACAACCAGCACAACCGCAGCCACCACCAGGCCTCGCCGCCCCCGGGGGCCGCCGCCTGGGCCCGGCCCGCACGGGGGGGGCCGCCCGCTGCCGCCGCCGCGGCCGCCAGCAACAAGAGGAAGCGCGACAACAAGGCCAGCACCTTCGGGCTCAACTACAGCCTCCTGCTGGGGCCCCCCGGGCAGGGCCGGGCTCCCGCCCCGGGGGACGAGCCGGCCGCCCGGGCCCAGGTCGGCTTGGCAGAGCCGCTCTACACCGGCACCCCCTGGAAGAAGAGGAACTACAGCCAGGGAGTCGTGGGGTGAGCGGCCGGAGGGCGAGCGGGCGGCGAGGGGGGAGTCGGGCCGGGGCCAGCTCCGGGCCTGGCCCCGGCCCGGCCTCCGGAGGAGGCGGGGGCCGAGGCCCTGCCCGCCCCGGGGCCAGCGCGGGGAGTGCGGCCGCACGCCGGGGCCGGGCAGCAGTAGTGGCGGCGGGCGCTGGGCCGCGGCACCTGAGGCGCGGCGGCGGGGCGCGGCCCAGGCCCGGGCCGCGGCGGGTGGCGCAGGGTAGCCGGGCCGGGTCCGCGGGAGCTCCGCACGCCACCGGCGGCGGTGCAAGGGGCGGGAGACGGAGGCAGCGGATGCCGGGCCGCAGCTGTCAGTGTCCGACCCCGCTGGTGCCCGCCGGCCGAGCGGCCTGCGGCCGGTCAGCCCCCGTGCGGCGCGGCGCTGAGCGCCCTGTGCTCCGGGGAGAGCGGCCGGCCGGGGCGGCGGCTCCTCGGGGAAGGGGAATAACGCGTTTGGCGGCGGCGGGGGAAGGCGGCTGCCGCGGGTGCCCGTGTGCATGCTTATGGAGCGGGCACGCCTGTCCGCAGGGACCGGAGCTCCTCGCAGGCTCTGCCGCTGTCACCGGCTCTGCACGTGGGGCCTCACACGCGCCTCGCCCCTTGGCCCGCCTGTTCGGCTGTCACCGCCGCTGCCCGGGCGGCTGCTCGCTGCTCTTGAGACGGCTGGTGCCGGCGCTGCTCACGCACTGGCTGCGGGGCTGCCTGCGGCGCGTCCCGCCGCTGTCGCTCGGGGTGGCTGGGCTGGGGAGGAAGGACAGCGGGCTGGCGGCTCTGCGGGCCTGCCCTCTGCAGCCACTGCCGAGCTCTCTTCCTGTAGAACAGTTGCACGGTAGGAGCTATAACTTAAAAAAAATCCCCCAAAATCTGCTGCTGTTAAAAAAAAAAAAAAAAAAAAGAAAAAGTGTGTAGCCTGGGTAATTACACGGGGAGCTGTTTTGGAAGACCTGCCAAGGAAGGTATGTGCACGTGCTGGCACCCACTCTCAGAAGTGAACTTGCACACGTGTAGGGCATTATGGTTTCAGTATGGGGTTATTAATGGTTTTCATGGATCTCTGACTGTGGAATGCGTGTGCTGATCTGAGTATTTTGTCTGTAGTGTTTTTGTGTTAGTTTAGGTCTCATCGGTTGGCATTGCATGAACCCACAGAGATGGAAGGCAGGCAAATGTCTTTTGTTTACCTGAAAACTGTTTTGAGCCCTCCCTCCCCACTTTTTTTTAAACACAGGGATGGCTTTTGATATGGGTGATGCCTTGGATAAAAGCCATTTGCTAACTTCTGTGGCTTTTTTTTTTTTTAAGTTTATGCTTTTCAAAATATAACCTTTGCCTTGACCCACAGCTTACCCCTCCTCCCCGCGGCAAGAGCACATTGGCGTGTGCTTGGCTTGTTCAGTATGGATTTCTGGTGTGATGTGTGCAGGTGTAATACCCTTTACAAACAGGTCTGGCTTGGGTCCAGGGTTCAGATGGCAGAGGTGTATGGTGACAGTCAAAGGCCTGGGAGAGCTCATTTTAGAAATCAGTAATGGTTTGGTTGCGTCAGTTTTTGTGTGCCCAGCTTGTACCTAGGGGTCCCTCAGCCCCCTGGCGCTGGAAGGCGTTGACATCTGGGCCTTCTGAAATCACCGTTCTGTAAGATTTGTCAAAGCAACTATTTGAATTTGCTGGCCACTTTGGAAGACAGTCTCTTACCACCTTGGGCTCTCTGTTCTTGCCAGTTCCTATGTTATCTTTACTGCTGGGGTTATAACAATTCATAAAATGACACTGCAGAAGTGTGCTGTTTTAAGTTCTGTAGTCACTATACATTGGAACCCTCCATAACTTTCTTCACACGACTTAAAAGTAATGTGTGCAAAACAAACCAAGTACTGAATTCTTGTAAGTCAGTTTTTGGACTCTCTTTATCTTCTAGCTTGTCGTTTATTTACTTGAAGGTTGAGGGACATTTTTAGAAGTGCCTTTCTCTTCCTCTGTCTTATAAAACCATAAACCTTTTCCCTGTATTAAAGATATAGGAGGGGAAAAAGGGTGAGCTTCAGGAAGAGATTAATAATAATAATGACAGTGGTAAAAGCAACTGTACCAAAGTATTCAAGGTGATGTCTGTTACTAGAGTAGCAATTCAGTTAAATCAGTTTCAGACTCTTAAAGTGGAAGCACTTTGTGGACTGTTGGTTTTTGGGGTTTTTTTTAGTAGCATCCAGAAGTACTCAGATATGTTGGTCTACATTTAATTTGACTGTCTAGTTTGTGGTGTGTATTTACATGATGCTGAGGTGGTGTTTTAGCCATTTCCTTTGTTTGAAGCAGAGTAAGGTAGAGTGTCTTTAAGATCCACCCCTGCATTGCTTTTCCTAATTTACAGAAGTGGGTGGTGTTTGCTTGTAAAAAGCTGTTTATTCCAAAGGCATTTAGAGGCAATTGGCTAACAAATCTTGAATGAAAAATGGAGAAAGCCATTTCTAAAAGGAACTGAAGCCGCTTCGGAAAGCATAGAAAATGCTTAGGTCTTGTGAAGCTTGCAGTGTGACCGACTGGCTGCTGGCAGGGCTGTGTGAAGCCTCCCGTGTCACTGCCTGTGGTGTGCACGGAGGTGCTGCCATCGCTCCTGCATGCGAGTTTCTGTTTAATACCTGGCTATCGTAAGGCATCTGCCTGGGGTTTAGACACTGGGCAGTAATGATGCATAGAGAGGTTTGGAACCTAGTGAGTGAGGTTGCTGCTAAAGTAAATATTTAAAATTTTAATTGTTTCCAACATGATTTCACAGATTTGACAAGTTCTAGGAGTTATTGGGGGCAAAAAAAGATACCTGCTGTTCTGTTACAGCATTACCTGTGTGTTCATGGGTACCTTTTTCTTCCCTCATTGTTTTGATGCAGATTGTGGAAAAAACTGTAAAGGCTCTCAACATTTTTCCCTATATACCATCCTGTAATTTTGTTTAATTAATCACTTTAAATTTTGAGTCTTTTGAATACAACAGTGTTGTGGAACAGTCTAATTTTCAGACAGATTAGGCCCGCCTTGCTAGTGAACACAGTTGAAAGCTGACATGTGGCATTCATGTTTCCAGGGCAAGGATGGCACTTGTGTATATGGCTGTGCAAAACCAGCTCTGAATACACAATTATATTGATCAGCTGTCTGGAAAAACAGCCCAATAATTTTTAGCTAGGTGGACAGTTTATGTAAACACATAGCAGCATGTAACTGAAGCTGTCTAAAGATTTAAGTAAGGTAAGCATACTGCAATAGCAGAGATTTTTGGTTAAAAGCTAAGTAGCTGTTGAGTCAAATCTTTTGAGTTTTTTCTTTTCATTTTTAAAATTTTTATTGAGAAAAATACTTTCTTAGTTATTGCTATTTATACATACAAAGAGATAACCAAATAATAAAAAAACACCCCATAACAGTATTGTTTTTTATTTGAAGATAGATTTCTTACAAAGTATGCACAATATTTGGTAGTATTCACCAATGCTGAAATACTGACATTCAGCCCATAGCCAGTTTTCACTCCTGCTCCCACAGAATTGGTGGTACTTTTGTCTATATTGTATTATGGACTATCTTTAATATTTTCCCTTATTCTAAGTTTTCAGACATGCAGTTCTATTAATAACGTAGATATTTTATTTAATATTTATTTAATGTAGATGGACAAAGCAAAACTCTTCTTTGTTCTGTCACTTTTAACGTTGTGACTTCTGAAATACCACTGTAAATCACTTCTCTAGTGCTGCCTGCAAATTGCTTTGCACCACTTTGGATTCAGCTTGTGGATCTGACATCCCCTGGGGACTTTGTCAACAGACAGTAGTGCTAAAAAGGACAGATAATGTAGACAATGAATGAAAAGTTTTAGAGCATGGGTATGATACTGCTGTTGACTTAACACATAGGATACCTTTAAAGAGCTTAATTGGATTTGACTTGACAGAGTACTGAGTAGCAAAACTCAAGGTTGTAGAAGGATGCATGGGTTGGGGTTTTGGAGGGGATTCTGTGTGTGTGTTGCAAGAGGCACAGTAAATAATGTTCGTAGTGTCAGAATTAAAAAGGAAGAAAAAGTATTTGGAATACTGAAATGGGTGTTTCACAGCTTTCACGGAGTCTGGATTGAGCCTAGCTAAAAGGTGACAGAAGAAAAACTGCTTGAGCCAGAAGCCTTAACCGTAACAAAACCAAAAAATAGACTTGCACGTAAGTTTGGCCCGTCCTCTTATAGGTTTCTGTGATTCTTGTGCCAAAGGAAACGGTCCAGTTCGTACACAGTTCCCGGGTAGGAGATGTGGATTTGGGGACTCTGTAGGGAGCTGGTTAGTTTTCCCAGGAATCTGCAGTCAAAGGCAAGAACCCAATTAAAGTGTGAGTTTAGGGAGGAGAGTCTGTTGTGTGTACTCCTGAGGAGGAACCCGAGTTAAATAGAAAACAGTGCATTCTGAAATAGTGAATTCACACTGTTTGGAAGTTCTGATGGATACTTTGCCATGAAAGGGAGAGAATCCTGTGACCCCAGAGGAGGGGTGTATGCACGGACATGCACACTCGCAGGCTGCTGAATTGGTTGGCATGGAATTGAGCAGGCTTCAGCTTATTTGATACAAGGGTTCCCAGCATGTTGCCCAGGATTACAGAGGATACCATGAAATAAAATTGGAACTACTTTAGGAAGAAAATAGCTTAAAGCCATACGTCTTTGCTACAGAAATTCTGTTTTGATTTTTTTCATGTGAACTTTGTCAGCTTTTCAGGTCTTTTGATCTCTTTTTTGAAAGAAGCTAAGTACATTAAGGCAGGCGCAAGCTCGTTCTCTGCAGGCTTTGAGCTGACCAGAGGACATGTAGATACAGTACTGTGGCTGGCTGCCTGAGATAACTGACCCTGTGTCTCTCTAGCTCCTATTTATTTGCTCAGGCCCTTGCATGGTATCAGCCACAGTAGCATGATTTCTGCATGGGCTGGAGCAGAGTGTAGTGTGAGCAGAGCAAGTATGCGTACCTGTGGCAAAACATCTAGCCAGGCTGAGTGCCTCACTTAGGGAAATCTGATAAAATCCCAATCAATTGTGTTGGTTTTCATCATGTACTCTTAAGTGCTTAAATCAAATGCATGGATGGTGCTTGATTGGCTGTTGCATTACTTGTTACATACAAATGGTTCACATCAGTGAAACAAGCACTTTTGTGCACAGACTTCTGATTTCTAGTGAAACAACGAGGTGTGTGCGTGACTACTTAATGTGTCTTCTGTTAGAGCAGTTGCATGCGCTTTGGATTTAGTGAAGACACATATGTTAAAACATAGGATGCAGTTGAATTGTATATCATGTGTAAAAATTAATTATTGAGGAAAAATTCATAGACCCAAATCTGCTTACTTCCCAAAAAAAGCCTCTTGGCACAGTACCCTCTCCTCGCTCTGTAGCTGCCTGTGTAAGCTGTAAGGTAGAAGTGCAAGGATGTGACTGGAGTGCAAATCCCTTCCTTGTAGCTGTCTGATAAGATCCACCGTCGCTCTCCGTCTCGTCCTGAGTCATGCCACAGCACCATTCCAGCAGTACCCTTGGGACAGCTTGTGCAGCTCTTGAAGGCGGTCATCTGGGTTTTATGGAAGTGAAATTGGATATTTCCCCACAGTCTCCTGTAGTAAGAAATTACTTCTTTCGGAGGGGTTGGGAGAGAGAAACAAGTTAACTAGGGGATGAAGATGTTGGACTACAGGCAGTTTGAGGAAACCTTTAGGAAATATGCTGTAAATATTATATAACAGTGTTGTTTGAGCTTGCAGAATTTGGAATGGTGTCAACATTTCAGCATGTTTTGTTTAAACAATTTAAGGAGGACTTCAGAGGCCTGCTGGTTTCTACACGTGCACGGAATCAGCATGTGAATGTATTCCTGTGAGCTGTTCTGTTTTCTCCAATTCTTGTCTTCCGTCTGAGAGTGGACACCTATTTACCTTGGAGCGGCTATATAAGGAACAGAAATTTGGCGGACTTTTTTTGGTAGATAGAGATGTCTATATTAAGTAATAGGAAGAGTATGTCATTCCCTCTTGTGTGCTTGCTGATTCCTGAGAGCTGATATGTGCTTTCTGTAGCAGTATGCATTGGAAAAAAGAGGCTCTACTCACCCTGAATCTTTATTAGTATTATATTAAACCTTGTTGGGGTTATAGCTCTTGTTTTTTAATTGGCAAACTGTTAGCATAATGTCATTTTTAGGAAGCCTGAGATCATATTGTTGGTTCTAGGGAACCCAGATAGATGGTGACCCGTGTCATGAAAGCATATTGTTACTTTTTTCCCCTTCAATTATTTTTTTTAACCATTTTACTGTTATACTTTGTTCCTGGGCAGTTTCTAATTACATATTTACAATTGGAGTATAAGGTCTGGTTTTCACTTTGGGAATTTGCAAAACTTTGAGATGTGGTTTGGAGAAGTCGGGTACATAACCTTACTATGGAAACAGGCAATAATATAAATACTTTGTATTTCTTTTTATTGACCTCCTAATATGGTGATTCAGAATACATCTCTGAAATATGGGGTATGTGCTCCCAAAATAATGTGTATACCAAAATTGAAGAGGTGACTGTTGCTTCAGGGTTTTTTGTTTGTGTTGCACATGATGTGAAGCAGTGGTTCTTAACGCACTCTTTGCTGGATGTTGGAACTGGCAGCAGTCGCAGAGTGCAGCCTAGAGCCACCTTAGGTGTTGTGTTGAGGTGTGTGTGCTGGTAGTGATATAGTGACATAACTAGTGAAAACCTTGCATGATACATATTATAGGCAAATAAATACGGTTACTGTTCTTAGTGAGCAGTTGGCATGCTAATTCATTATTTGAACATGCTGGGATTTCTTAAATAATGAGCATTCGTCCTTTTAAATTATTTTTTTGGATGAACTGCCAAAGAGTGCTCAAGATGTTGGTCATGTTTGATTATTACTTTCTGTCCCTTTGCCTAGAAATTGGGGCTAAAGAAAATATTCCTATAAGCAAGAAAAAGAGAGCAAAACCAGTGAAGTGGATGCAGGTTTGGGGTATTTTTCCTAGGCTGCAAATAGCTTTACAGAAGGAGCAATTTGAACTTTAATCGTTCTGTGACTTTAACCTACAATAGATAACATGGCAGGGATTTTTTCCAGGAATACTAGGAACTTATGATGCCGAAGCAAGAGATAGGTGTGGATCAAGGCAGCAGAACTCTTTGTAAATTTACACAAAAACCTCTCTTGGAGAAATCTAGAGCCTGTTTAAATCTCTTCCATAGCTTTGTATTGGTGATACTCATGTGTTGTATCACAGTAGTGCAATTAATGTGTTAGTATTGCTGCATTCAGTACAGATCTTCTGATACGAGCTGTCCCTGATGGTTATCTTTCTGACCCTTCGAGCTGTGTCACAAAATCCGCGTGAGCCGGAGCAGCACAGCCCGTGAGCTGATTGTGTCCCGTGGCTGCAGCTCCGAGGGTGGGTGGCAGGTAGGAGGCGGCTGCTCCAGGGCAGTTCCAGCCCATCTGCTCAGTGTGAGGATGGACTGGCTGCATGACTTGGTCTGAGGATGTCTTATGCTGGTACATCAGCAACATCTGTTAATTTTCTCCCTCCTGTGGTGACAGTGAAGATTATTTGGCAACCCTGATTCCAGAGCAGCCTCTCTGACAGTCTCGTAACGTTCTTCATGGCATGAGAACCGTATCTGAATTATTCAAAAGCGATGTGCAGCTAAAGAGGCACAGTCTTGCTGCAGCTGCTTGAGAAGGCTTTATGGTGTGGAGTTCTCTGTCACTGTACTGTATTGCATACATCTTGCAGATTTTTTTTGTGTTGCTTTTTACAGGATTTTTACTGGAAAACAATGATAGTAGAGACTCAGGATCAAAGCAAGTGTCCATGCAGCTCCACTCTTCCATCTTGTTGGCGTGATTAATTAGGGAGGAAAGAAACAACACTGTTGAAAATGTTGTTAGACAGCATGGAGGAAATAGTGTTGATTCTCCAAGCAATGGGATATAACAGTGGGCAAATGTAAGCATGAAAGTCCTCTGGAAACCTCCAAATCAGGGAAATGAGAGTAATCGAGGAAGAGGTGTGTAGGTGAGTAGGAGCATTGGCTCATCATCTTCACTCAGTCTAGATTTACTTCAGGTAAATTTAAGGACAGACATTTAAAGTCTCACATGCTTTCTTACAATTATTTTGTTTATGTGCACGGTAAAATCTGAAAGAACTTGCATTAACCTGTCACAAATGTCAAGATAAGCCCTTCATATAATGTCATTCTGTAATTAGAGGAAGAATACCGCTAAGGTGGTGTTCTTACTGTTATGTGTTGGTGTGCAGTCTGAAGATAGCGAGTCCTTAATCCAAGCTTGTTGATCTTGCCTGACCTCTTGATGTTGTGATTGATCTAGACTGAGGAAGTGTGATAACATAGCATTCTTCTTTTCTTCAGTTTTTGTCTCACTGTGTTAATTTTAAAGCTATTTGCCTCCTCTCTTACTTTAGGAACAGCTGATGTTTTCTTACATCTTACAAGTTGTTATTTTTTGTTCTGGTTTTGGAGTTTTTTCAAAGGGATTGTTACAAAAAGCATGCTCTTTTATATGTATTTACATTTCTCCCCCTTCTCCCTCAGTGAGATTTTTACTTTAATCTAAAGTAAGGATGTGTGCTGTTTTTGAAAATTGTGTGTAGTTTTACTCTGGGCTCGTGCCTTGCACAGTGGCTTTGTGTCTTGTGTGTCTAGAGGTTCCCCTGGTCAGCAGGCTTTCCACAACTGTCAGTTAAAGTATTAAGTTAAACACAGTGTGGTGAAGAGCTGTCTTGATCTGAATGATGATCATGATGGCAAATCGCACAGTCTTGAGTCAGTATTGAACCAGGCTGAAAAAATGACATCCTGATAGTTTAGTTTATTTAATTTTTGCTTTGTTATGTCACACTCTTCTTCAATTAAGTGATTCAACTCACGTGCTTGAGGATCTTGTATTTACTTAGCCTTCTGGTTGTGTTTTGGACGCAGTGTTCTTCATTCATCCATGGGGATTTTTCCTTGTAGTAGTCATACTTGGCAGGTACTCACAGGAGAACAATTTCATGTTGATTTTTGCCTTGAAGAGCTAGTTCATTATCTGAGGTAAGCACCTTCTTTACATGTACCTCCAACATCAGGTGGAAGAGAAGTTGGGCTCACTGAGCTGTTGGATTTCCTCTTGCAGGATAGTTTTTGAGATTGGGCAGAAAGGGCAGTACTGTCTTGTAATTACATTATACATCAGCTGCAACTGTTGCCTTAGCTAAAATCTGTCTACATTTGAATTAACTAGTGCTCTTCTGAAGCTGCTCTTGTTACAGCTTGGCCAAATGTGACAGGGCACATACAGGTGGTAGAAGATAATGTTTCAGTGACAGCAAGTGGCAGTGTCAGGTCCCAGCATAACAGCACCTTGGAGCAAACTGAGAGAACAACGTGTGATAACGAGCTTCCTCTCGTTTCTTGTGTGATATGGTATTTGCCTGTAGGCATTAAGTCACTGAACATTGTATGCTGGAATAGTTCACTTCAGCCTTTGCTCCTCTGATGTGTTCCTGCTTCAGGCGTGCCAAAACATGCTCTTTCTCGTTGCTATTGATTCAGCAGCGACCCTCTTGCGCCTCGCTGATAGCTGATCTCCACTGCTGCATCTTCTACTCACTTTTTTCACATCTTCAAATTATTATTGAAATTACTTTGAGAGAGTGTTTTCAGTGAGTTGGATGACTCTTGAGGGGGTTTCTGAGAGCTCTGCACAGCCCTTTTCTCTCCGTTTGCTACTTTTGTCAGAAGACTGCGTGCAAGTGTGTTAATGTGTAACGTGTGGATGGTGTGAGGAGGTGTGTCTTGCCAGGGATGTCCCACCCTGGAGTGGGTTCCAGTGTTCACCTACATGATGTGGAGCCTGGGTTAATTGTGAGGGATTTAACTCTCAAACTGTTTGAAGTTCTTTCTTTCACCATGTGCTGATTCTTTTTTTCTTATGTCCAAGCAGAACCCAGCAATTGAGGTGGTTGCACGAACTCCTTCATAAGTCATCTTTCAGCATATATTGGTGTCTCTGAATTTTAAGATTTTTGATTCATGGATTATACTGGAAGTTTTCTGACAGATGTACTAGCTGAAGCTTCAGGGGAAAGAAGAAGATGATAAAAACCATGATTTGATTCACAGGGTTAGGGCTTCTCCAGATACTCTGGAGGGTAAGACGAGGCACCTGCATTGGCAGAGGAAGCATTTCTTCCAGTTCCTGACATCGAAGCTCTTAAGTGTGCATCTCTGTCATGGGGCTAATAGAGGTGACCTCAGGAAACATTTTCCTGTGATCTGCTTAGGCATTGTCCTTTTTTCATGGTTATTGTTTGTAACTTCCTTACTCAGAGTGATAAGCAGAGCAAAAGGAGGCTAGTGACTACAAAATATTTTGCAGGTTGAGTGCTACTGCTCCTGGCCCATGGTTTTTCTGGTACCCATTCATCCTGCCTTGCACGTGAGAGTATCTGAGCACAGAGGAACAAACCAGAATGTGAACAAATAGTTTTTGATACATACCTGTAAGGGAGCGTGTTACTGCATCATGAGTCCCAAAATGAATACCACAGTGTTTAATCTGAACAGAGTTCACTGTGCACACCCTTACTGTAAAGATAACGCATCATCAAAGGAAAAAGTTACCTGAAATGTTTCTTGTACTTTGCTATAGCATGTGTGATTATTCCTCCTCCTCCAAGTGCACCTGCTCCAGTGACTCTTGAGCATTAGGAATTGAGAAGGAAAACTACTTCTGTGATTTTTAATTTTACCTGGGTATGACAGTAGTGCATCTAAACTTCGTATTAGTGTTATAGCGTAGTGTCACCAAGGTGCAGTAACAAATAATAATTGAGGGACAAGCTGGTTCTGAACATGTGCTAAACAGGTAAGTTGGAGTCACTGTCTGTTTTGCTTGAAGAATATAAATTTAACATACAAACTTTAAACCTTGTAATAGTAAGTGCTAACTTCAGATCTTTTCATAAGAAGTTTTGAATACTTCTAATATAGGAGATGCAACCAAAGTGACTTGTGGCTCACTTTTATATTCCTTTAATGTTCCAAAAAACTGTAAAATTCCCTCTCTCAGAAAAAAAAAAAAAAAAAAGCCACACCAAACTGTGAATGTTAGAAAGCTTTAGGAATCTGCATTGACTTTCCAGGTAGCATACTGTGCTTCAGAATTCATTGGAAAATGTTCTTATGCTGGAGCTGAAAAGGTATTAAGAAACTGCAACTGTGGCTAGTTATTTGACTTGAATTTTTATATTAAATTATTTAAAGTTTGATCTAATGTGTTACTGAAGCAGAGGTGTTAGGAGTTTTATTCTGTTCTTGATTCTGCCTACCTAGCAGCTAGAAAGCAGGCTTGCTGCACAGATGGGCTTTCTGGAGTTAGCACAGCGCGCTCTCAGGTGTGTGCTACTGATGTGCAGGGACAAGTGTGTAAGCAGTACTGCTGGACTTTAAACAGCTTTTTAACTTGTGAACAGCATAAGCCTGGGATTGTGGTGGTGTCTCTCTTATTTCCTTAGGGACTGGTGTGAGCTTATTTTGGGTGGAGGTTTGAAAGCTGAAATCAACCCTGATGGAAAGAGACAGGAGTTAATTATTATGTTGCTCTCCTTCCTTTCATTTAACTACTCTTTCCAGGCAGTCATAAACATATCGAGTCATAAACAAGAAGAATATTTTTACCAGGCAGAACCTGCTGTGTGTGTGAAAGTAGAGGACTTTCTTCTGTGTCAGAAAACCTTGTTTGGATCCCCTGCGAGGACTGCCTGGCTTTGTGTTGGGTCACCTGCCACACACGCGGCCCCTTACGTGGTGACAAAGGTCTGTGGTGCAAGTTTTTAGCTCTGATCAGAGTCTTGAGATGGAGACTTTTTTTTTCCAAGCACACATTATCCGTCAGAAGTGCTCATCAGCCTGCAGAGAGTTAGTCTCGCCTCTGCCCAGGTAGCACGTGATGGCATTTATTGGCAGGTCACAGACTGTTTGTTTATGTGATAATATTTACTACACTAACAAAATAGTAGCAATATACTAGTGATGTATAAAGAACTGTCCTGCTAGCCCAGCTTTCTGAAGAGAAGCAGAAAGGGGTATTAACTGACCCACTCTACCCCTCTGTTCTGGTTTAATAGTAGCACCACTGGTGATATTTGCAAAACTTATCTAATACACATACTTTTTTTTTTTCCAATGCCCTTTTCCTGCCTGTTGTACTGGTACAGAAGGGGTCAGACCTGCTCACAAGCCTGTGGGCATTTGCTAGCTGTAGCTTTTGTTACAATCCTATCATGAACCCAAACATTACTGCCTTATTGGGAAAGTTCAGCTAATATAAATTGAACTACTACTGATAGCTACTTTTACTTCTTGTTAAGTTCTTGTTTAGAAAAACTTAAACTGTTGTTTGGTCTTTTTGAGTGAGAGCTCTTTAAGCAAGGGAAATTGGCAGGCTGAAGAATTACTAATTCCCCACTACAGGAAATCAGTACCTTTAAGTTCTCTGTGGTTTTAGCTGTTTGGAAATTTACCTCAGGTTGTAATAACAGAATGTATGAAGTAGTGCTAAGTGTTAACAGTTGCACTTTAAACTTAAAGGCTTTTAAAAATACAAATCTTTTTAAAATTATGATGTTGCAAACTACATAGCTGGTCTGTATATGTAACTGTTCCAATAGAGTAATGCTTTTTTACAAGTAAGCTAAAGAAAAACTTTGTGGTAGTATTTTATAGGTGATGTAGGAATTACTGGTGTGTTATAAGATAATTGGATATTACTAGAGTTGAAGGCTTTTTGTTATTATGAAGTAAAAGAGTCATTTCCCATCTCTGCTCTTTCCACTTGATTTTTCCTGCACAAAAGCTTTCTCTCCTGCTTCATCTCACTCTTGTGTTAGTGTTTTTTCTTTCAGCTCAGTTGAGGTAGGAGTTTTTTTTTTTTTTTTTTCTTTTTTTTCTTTTTTTTTCCCACTCTTAGCAAAACACGTGCCTTGCTTTGGCAACCCCTTGCCTGGGAGAAGAGAAGCAGCAGACTCTCATAGCACTTGCTTACACAGATGGGAAGGAGGGGTGATATGTAGATACTTTCCAGGGAAGAAATAGAAGGTTATTCCCACACATGTAGTGATTCAGCTAGATTGTTTTTATGTACAGTATGATTTTATTTTTTCTTTTTAAGGCAGTGGGAAGTAAGGGTACTTCTCAAAATGCTCTTTCAAGTTGGCATTTGATGTTCTTGCTGGAAATGCTTTAAAAATGGAGAGCAAGACTGAGTATGCATATGGCATAGGTTTAAAATACAGTGGATCAGTTGCAGAGTTATACTTCAGATATACTTGCTTGTTGGTTGGACTAATTCAAGCATCTCATAATTAAAGTTCAGTAGGACTTTTTTCCTCTTAAAAGACAAATTTCTGCAAAAAAAATTCTAGTGCATGAGTGTATTTTGGAAGACAAAGCATACATCACAATTTATAAACAGACAAAAAATGCTCAATTCTACATTGTCAGGGAAAGAGAGTCTCTTACATTACTTCTTGACTAAAGAATATGCCTGAGAGTTTTAATGAGAAATAACCTGAATCAGTTTAAAGGAGATAGCATTCATTCTGATTGAAGCAAAGGATCTATAAAATAATAATAGTAGTAAAAACCCTGAAAAGATGGAGATAATTTAAATAATTGAAAAGAACTGCCCATATTGCTGCTTTCTCCTGTGTTTTTATGCCTCTTCTACCATTTGTCTGTTTCCATAAGATAGTGCTATTTTAGTGCTTTTTATGATGCATTTAAACCAATAAGTTACTGTTAAATCCGGGGTTGGGGAGAATGGTTGTTGACTGGGAGGAAGAAAGAAGGGGGCTGACTGTATGTTTTCAAATATTTGCACAGGATAGAAATTTTAGGTCTTTGTAAGTTCCTGGGGCATCTTTTTTTGCTCCACAGCATTTGAAGAAATGTACATGATCAGTCCACTGTAAATTGTTGAACAAATTAACTCCATTCAGAAGAGTGTTTTCAGACTCAGAGTGATTAGATGAATTCAAAAAGACATTAGTCCTGAAAGCAGGATAAACTGGGTTCCTGAATCATTTACGTGTTTGTGAGAATTTTTCCCTCCCTTGGTCCTGAAAGGCAGCTGTGTGAATTACTCAGCAGATGACAAATGCTAGTCAGAAAGCCCAAGCTGTTCTTGGGGAAAGCTCCTCACATACTGCTTGGCTGTCGGAGGTGGTCGTCTGGATGTGCGCTGCTTGAAGGTGTTTCTTCCACCGGCTTCTTCTTCCCCTTGCGCTCTGGGTGGAAGTGACTGCTGCTGCCATCCTCGATGGCTCCTCTTTGGGCTCCCTGCTATGCTTCAGAAAAGTTGGCAGCTTTAGCTGAACTGGTGGAGGTGGGATTTAACTTGGCTAACTTTGCCATACATGGATTAGGGAGGTTTGTGTAATCCTGTTATAACAGACCTTGTCGCCGGGGAGTGGTAACAAGCACCTGGGCTGTAATGGAAGGGGCCAGAACTCAATCTCATTTGCCTAGCTCTTTGCACAGTCAACTTCTCCATTTGCATCTTAGGAAATGCTTTATACAGTAAATGGTCTGATTTTTAGTGATGTTTAGCAGTCATATGGCAGTGGAATACCTGTTTTTTTCTGCGTGTCTGTTTTTAGGTAAACTGTGAAAAGATGGTCTGTGAGGCTGCATTTCAAACGAGTGAACTGAACTGAAGAAAAATGTGTGATCAAAAACCCAGCTCCTTAAGCTTTCCTGCTTTTGTCAGGTTACTAATATTGACACCTTCTGGGATGTTTCGTTTTAAAGCTCCCATAGGGCATATGTAGCTCAAAATATGGTTACTGTGTGACCTAAAATACACTGATAGGGTTCAGTAACTAAGGATGTAAAAAGTGACAGTCAAAGTCTTTTGAAAATTGTTCACTTTATGCACAATTTTAGTTTCTTATGAGGACTGACGTATCGGTCACGACAAAACTTAACCGCCTATTAAATCACCTGCAGATGCAGTTAGGTGTTATTTCAGTACCTTAAAACCTAGCAAATATTAAAATAATTTCTCTGCTACAGAGGCCCAAGTAGCAGGGATTGTACTTCAGCAGATGCTTCATATTTACAGTTCCCTTCACTACTCTAATGTTTGGTTTTGCTTGAGTTTGTAGGTGGGGAAAGTAATTTGTGATCTTTACAGTGTCTGCTGTTATTCCTGCTTCATTATTCAATGCATGTAGATGGTAATAATAATCTAGAAATTATTTTATTAAGCTTGTGGAAGATTAATGTTAAAATTGAAAGTTAATTTGGGAAGCTATTGGATTCCCCATCTTTTAGAGTATCAAATGTTGCTTTTTAAATAAATATAATAAATAAATACATAAACAAACTTGTGAGGAGGAGAGGGAGGATTGGGCTCTTTGTCTTTTCTTTACTTTAGTTACAGTTTTGTTCAGAACCACTTCAGGACCAAGCAGGTTGCAGATGGGAGAGGGAAAAGCTTTGTTTAGTTCATGAAACTTTGAAGGATCAGAATTTCCCACCATAATTCTTTTTTTTTCTTACAATTGCAAAAACAGTACCATCTTTTTCTTAGTGAAACATCTTGGGATGTTCAAACTGAAGTTACTATCTCTTCTTCTGTGCAGTGGTAGTGGAGGGGTGGATGCAGTCAGGACTCTTAACTGATGTTGATGCTTTCAAGAAGCTGAAATACCTCAGGTTCCTCCTTCGCATTCTTCCCCAAGGACAGAAATATAAACCTGAAATTCTACAATCTTTGCCTTTGATTTTAGGTTTTGGTTTGTTTTTTGTTTTTTCTTCAGAGGAGACTTAAAATGGTAGGGGCAACTAAACACTGTCCTGTAGGAATTATTAGTTCAAAGAAAATTCAGATACAAAAAGCTTATTTGGTGCTACAAGGGTACATTGCAAATATCACATCCAGGTATGGATATAAAATCAATAAGCTCTTGAATCAGAAGTGATTCATCTTAAAGCAGAGTTTGGGAAGTCAAAAGTCACCTGTGTGCTTATTGCTTACTTCTGCCCACCATCCACAGAGCTTCTAAATAATTTAGATTTTAATCATTCTGAGAATGAAACTTCCTTCAGAAAATCCTGCCAAAGAATAGATTGTAGTGCACGAGCACGGTATGATTTTTTTGCATATGGTTAATATCTATTGTTTTAAATTATCTTCAGTGATGTTGCAAATAGCATTTCCTGTGCAAAGGAATATATATGCCCAAGGCAGAGGAAGCTTTTTGGGATGGATGAGCAGAATTTTTAAGCCAGTCGTTTTTAACAGTTAGAGGAGAATCTGTGGGTAACACCCTGGTGAGAGAAATTAGAACATGCATGCCTACATAATTTCTCCTGTGAAATGAAGAGAGAAGAGCCAGAGGAGAGGGGAAGTATAACACAATTCCAGAATGGCAAAAGCAGGAAACTTTTCAATTAAAACTTACTACTCTGGTTTGTATAGTACTGGGTGTTGGCATGCAAAGGCAACACTTGACTGCTATCCCATGATTAAACACAACCAGTCAGAATTACCTCTCTCTCCCAGGCTGCTCCGTTTAGCAAGGCTGTGCCCTGCTTCTCAGCTGCCCGGGGCGGGCAGGGAAGGTCCAGGCTCCCACGCTGGGGTGGCTGCTGAGCACTGGGCATGGTCCTGTCAGGCTGGCTTCCTCCAAGCTGCTGAAATCTGCATGCACAGTGGGCTGGTCGTTCAGTCTGCGTCAGGGTCCTGGTGCAGAGAAGTGAAACCCGTAATATCTCCAGCTCCGTTTGGTAAAGCAGCAGCCTGCCGCTGTCACTGGTGGTTCAAGTTCTGGCCTTACAGCAATGGCGAGTTGTGCTGCTGTGTGTTTCAGGTAACCAAAGTGTCTGTCACGTGTGTGTGCTTGTCCACGTATCGGTCTGTCTGCTCGGCATATAAAGCAGAAATAGCATTTTCTTTGTGCATTATTATTTTTTAATTGATTGCCAGAGGTACAGTAAGAGTCATACTCCAGAATAACATCTTGGATATATGTAAACCGGGTTGAGAATCCTGAGCTGCACTTTTAGAGCCCACAGGTTGTGCTACACAATAAAGTAAGGTATGGTCCAACTAAGGAATGTAATGCACTGTGCTCCATAGTGCTTGCACCTGGGCAAAAGCTGCAGCTTTTCACCTGAACAGCTTGAGTCTAGCAGGGTTGTGTTCCTTGTGGTGCTATTCAGTGATGTTACGCTGGAAAATCCTTCTGATTACAACTTTTGCAGCTATAACTTATTTTTAATGGTGCATCACTATCTCTGTCAGGTAAATATAACAGACACTATAATCCACTAAATTTAGTGGTTTCTCTTTTCTGTAATTCTGTTCTGTTAAACTCGGATAGAATCTGCTTAAAAAGAGGGTGTGATGCAGCTAGTACTTTGTTTTAAAACATACTCAGAGAAAGTTTAAGAGACTATTTTATTTTTCTTTTCCCCATGTGTTAAGATTTCCTGAAGTACAGGACAAAGACACACTCATTTACTGCTATTTACTGTGACAAATACAGTAAACTAATGCTCTTATGCAGTGCAGAGAAGTCTCTCCATGAGCAGGTCTTGAGTATTGGTATGCTGCAGTATGACTATAAAATTAAATGAAATGTCTCTCTATAGTGAAATCAGGTTTATTACAGTGTAATTTCCTTCCAAAAACAAGTGTCCTTTTAAGGACTTTTATCTAAAACAGCTAATGAATGTAATAGCATTAAATAATAAAATACTGTTATGATGCCAGAAATAACTTCTTGGTCGCTTTGATCTTCGTTTCGGCTAAAGATATAAAATTCCACTAGAGACTTATGTAAACAGACTCCATTAATCCAAACAAATTGTTTTGAAAAACAGCGACTATAATAGATGTTGATTAAGACAGTGAATAACCTTGAGTTTTAATTTTCAATACAGCTTGAGTTAACTGCACATTAATTGGAGTCGTGCCTCTTAAGTCATGTTGTATTGCTCTGAAATCTGCATGTGGCTACTTCTGTTTGTCTTGGCTTTAATTAATCATTCTCTTACTTCTTGGCACCAGGCATTATTGGGCAGGGAAGTACAGCTCCAGGTGTAGTCTTGAGCCTGTACAGCTTCTGCCTACCTTCTGCCTACCGTGGCCCTGTGCAGCGCAGGCGGTCCTTGCAGCATGGAGTGTTGGAGCAGATGAAAAGCAGATGTGTCTGTAGTGTTTCCAACTGCTGTGCTGATGGAGACTATCTCTTGTAGTCTTTAAACTTTCTTCTATCACTGAAATGTTCAAATTTAACTTTTTCTCCATCTGCATTGTTAACATTCAGTGCGTGTAAGCGTGTGTGTGTTTCCATGCTGCTTAATTTTTTTGTTTTGCCATAAAGCTTTCCGTGACTATCTAACAAAAAGAAAGATCTCGTTTAAAGATGTGCAGACATATGTTATTTATGTTCAGAAGAAGAAATACATCTGGTTCTGACAACACATCATTATTTTACGTGCTTTTAAAGCGTGCACCGATTGATATAATTATCTCGATTAAGAGTGTCAGTGGAGTTGTTAAAGAGAAGTGCCCTGAGAACTGCAGTGTCTGTATGGCTTGGCCCTTTGTGCACTTTGGGGACCTCATTTCTGATTGCCTTGCTCTTTCAAAGTTCCCTTATGGGGCAGGGGAACAATTAACTCCTGTAAAGCGGAAGCCCCGGAGCAGCTGGGTCCGCTAATGACGGGCAGTATGGATTTCTGCTGTGCCATACATTGATTTCTCCCCAGGGATAGTCCCTTGGTATTATCCCAGCACATCTTGTGCTGTTAAGTGCCCTCAGACAACGTGATGCCACTCCTTGTGGCACACTGCATGTGTGCTCTCAGTCTTACACTGCTAAAAACATTGCTCTGGGGCAAATCTTGTGCCTTGTGGATGTAACCCGGCTGGAGGAGCACAGGCATAAACCAGGCTGTGTTGCTTGATCAATTCACCACAATGTACCCTGCAAAGAAAGAGTTTGCCAGACATGCTAGGAAACCTTGGGCTGACTCCCAGGTCTTCCTCTAAGCTTGTTCATCGTTGAAAAATAATTGGTGTTTTCGAGAGTTTGATTATCCTTTTTTTTGGCCTGTTTTCCGTGTTGCTCCTGGTTTTGAATGTTATCTTAATGGTCGAGCAGGTGGAGACTAAATTAGCAGTTCAGTATGTGTGACTGGTGGTGGGGACAGAGGGTGAACTGTGTTGTTGCAACACTCAACTTGTCCTTTATCATGTACTTCCCATCTCAATTCAGTTCCTGCAATAGGAGAATAGCTGTAAGAAGGTTTAAGTGCCTACAGACATTGCATAGCAGTGAAGAACAGAAGAGCAGGAGATGGCTGAAAAGCCAAAGGTAGAGGAGTCAGTGACTGTGTAAGGGATGGCAGTGATGGTTTGGAATGTGCATGTTAACCCTAGGTTAAGCTTCCAAGGAAAAGCAGGAAAGCAGCCATAGGAGGAGGTAAGAAATTCCCTGGCAACACCAAAATAAATGCTGAAAGCAGCAATTATTGATGTGAATGTTGCAGCTGTATTGTTCAGAACATCCTTGTGGTTCCTGAGGTGGTGGTGCCAGTGTGGCAGTAATGCAGGGAGAGGAGGGAGATGGCATCTTGCGTTTTTGCAGGAGATCTTTTTGTGGGGTTTCTTTTGTTTTAGTTTTTAGTTAAAGTGTTTGTAAGACTCCCTCTGTAGGTGTCAGTGGAGGAGAAGCTTCTCCAAAGGTTGATTTAGAGCAGCTAAATCGGGTATGTCTGGATCTCCCTTTGGAGGAGCTCGTCAGGGCAGTTTTTGCGTTAGCTGTAGAGAGCCTGTGGTGACGGCCACCTCAGGTTGCTAGGCTCTTATGACTATTCCCCTAACTGTGTGTGGGGGAAATTCCAATAAATGCTCAGTGAAAAGTAATGTAAATATTTTATTCCTCAGTTTCTGAAAGAAGCTTGTCTTGTTCATAATGCTGCCGTATTGAAGAACATAATGCAGTCAGTTTGAGTTCTGTCCCTACACTGACTCTGTTAGGTGCAACTTTTGGATATTTTAATACACCTGTGACACCTGTGTACAACTTCCAGTTATTAACATTTGATTTATTTAAGTGTGTGTGCAGTGGGGAATTACTAGATTCCACATCTTATCTAAGGGCTTGCTCTTAATAAATTCTTCTCTACTGATGGTCCCTCAGAGCTTTAAGGAGAGATGCAGTTGTATTTGGTAACTAGAAACAATACATTAAAAAAAAACCCCTAGCTATTACTGTAATGGTCATTGCAGGAAACTAAATTAATTCAGCTACTCTGTGCCAAAGTTCCTCTGAATTTTGCTGGAATTAAAGGATTGTGTCTGTTCTTTTTAAAGGCGTTAGTGATATTACAGCAGCACAGAAATTTGTGACGCTATATGAGGACATTTTTATTTCAGCTCTAACCATGAGCAATCTAAACACAAGTTACTGACTGTGAGCAGCACATGAAATATGGTGAACTGTCAAATACATGGGTTAACTGTCTGTCAGTCACTTATTCTTCTGAGCCACCACACTGCTGCATGTGTACTACTTATTTTCTTGTTGTGGGGAGAGAGGGCATATTTAGTGTCTTTAAGCAGTAAAAGAGGCAGTTTTTCTAGCTCTAGCACTGGCACAATTACTATCAGCTTTTCAGAAGCTTGGTACTGAACACAGACTGGTGCCTGAAGCTGCCTAGCTGGTGCCAAGGGACTGGCTGGGAAGCATGAGATGAAAACCTTCTGTTTGAATTTTAGCGAAGTATGTACTTGGAGCCCACAGCTGCGTTGGAGACCAAACCGTTTGTGTGTTTGCTGACATTAAAGTACAGAGTGTGACTTTCAAAGTGAATTGAAGGCGCTTGGGTTTAGATTTGCTTCCACACTTTCAACACATGCAGTGCTATAGTGACCTATGGCGTAAGAAACTAACACAGAACTAAACATTACTAAGTGCTGTGAATCTGGATTTATTTTTTTAATTGCATGCTACTCTTAAACTGCCCCTTAACTAAACAGGCAACTAGAAGCTTAAAAAGCATGTTTGAGTAGTGGTGTTTCATTCTGCTGTGGGTCTTTCCTGACTTTCCATTCTTTTTTTTTTTTCTTCCTTAGTCTTCATGAAGAAATCATTGACTTTTATAAGTACATGTCTCCCAGACCTGAAGAAGAGAGGATGCGGATGGAAGTGGTGAACAGGATAGAAAACGTTATAAAAGAGCTCTGGCCTAATGCAGATGTGAGTAGGACACTGTTCTATTTCTTAATATATAAAAGCAACATTTAGTGCCTCTTTACTTGGTAAAGTATTGAATAATGAAAGTACTGTTTATTTTTCCACATTAAAAAATATATTCTGATCAAATGAGAGCAATGATCTTTTTATTTACAATAGTACAAATCAACATTTTCTATCATATATAGGAACAAAGGCAAACTAGACCTACTGTAGTCAAAGAAAGGGCATGGGGAGTGGCAACACTAAGTTTCATTAATATTTACTAAGATTAATGGGAATGTATCAGGCATGCTTGTAAAATGTTATGTTAAAAAAAGAAATCTTCTGAAACTCATGGCTTGACTGAAAGTGTCTGTAGCAGGACTTCTAGTCCAAAGACCTGCCGTCTTGAATAAGTCTATTAAGGTGGAATGCCAGCAATGCCACGTTATGTTGACTGTGCTATTTTTAATGGGCAGTTAAACTAAATTGAAATATCTTACAAATGTAAAGGGACCAGGTTTTTGTACAGGAAGAAACCAGTCTCTTCTTTCTCTGTGTATTAGATACATAATGCCTCCTATGCCTCTTTCCACCAGAGATAGGTTTTTGGTAATATTTATTCAGTTGAAACAGAGTTTCTCCTGTGCAGAGCTATACTTTTTAAAATACAGATTGAATTAAAGAGGAACTAGAGAAGCTGCTTTTGCAACTCAAGGTGGTTTTGTGGGGACACAGCTGGATTTTTAGCATAACTGAGTCTAGTTTAATTGTGTCCCACTACCAATGTGGTGTTTATTTCCAGAATGCAGCTCTGAAACCATAGATATATCTGTAGATGACAGTAGCTGAAAATAAGGGCTTGTTATCCAAAATAGCAAACCAAATTCAGACAGCAGAATCTTTAGTATAAGGAACGCTCTTTGGTCCTGCCATGGTAACAGGTAGTGTCTTCACGAGTGACTTAAACCCACCATTCATTTCAGATCTTAACCTGCTTCTTGGAATGTGTTTTTAGAAACAGGCAGAATATGAATTCTGCATAACCTATGTGTATGTGGTGTGTAGTTCTGTGTGTAAAATATTCTCACGTTTTCAAGGTGGTTCACGTTGTAACGGACAACATATTAGTGACTTCTAATATGGAAGGAGCATGCTCCACTCAGTGGCAGCTGGCTTTGCCCAGTTATAGCGAGTTGGTAGAATCAGTACTATGCATGGCTGGTAATTTTCTCTTTGAGCAAAACCAGTAACCTTTCCAAGGGAACTGTGCAAGAGACTTCAGCCTATCTAACAGCTGTTGTATAGCTGTCTTCTAACTCAGTGAAACAGTGCTGTAGACCCCAATCGAGAATAGGAGTAGTGGGCTGCCAGTCTGACAGGCAGTAGTGTAGGAAACAGTTCTTACTGTGGGACACTCTGACAAACTCTTGTAGTAGGGGATTTCACCAGAATAACTGATGCTTCAGCCTGGAGAAGGTGCCTCTATTTCTTGGGCAAGTTTGTGTGCTGCAGACTTAACTAGTGTAATGGGGTGAATGGGTTTATTACCAGGGGATCTTTCTTTGTTACTGCTCACACTTTGAAATGGGCCACAAGTACTTTGTGCTTTCAAAGATACTCTGTTTGTAGGACAGACTTGATCTGTAAAAGCTAGGTCTCTTATATGAAAAATAATTTTTTATGTATGTATATGAGTTAGGGACTTTGAGAAAATAGTCTTTAAGCTACTGAAACTATTTTTTAAAGCCATAATCTTTTAAAGAAGGGGAAGCAAATTACAAGTTCTACCACACAGTGATAGCTGGCTACTGGACCTAGCTGTAATGTGACTGAGAAAAAGCAGACACCATGCAGTTGAAAAGTGAAGTTCACTTTTCAGTTAGTGCCAGTTAAAACTGCCATGACCATCTATCTTTGCTGTTCTTGAAAATATTAGAGAGTAAAAGCATGCCAGTTCTTTTTCTCGAGTCAGTAGCTGCTCTTCGAGCCTAACTCTGCATTTTGTCTGCTGTGGGTACGTGGAGGAAGACTTCTACTCTTGTATGCCCTTCCATTTTCTGGAGGTTAGAAGGGAACTGAACAGTGACAACAGCATGCTGGGTTATAACCTGGAAATTACTGCAATGTTGTTTTTCTAATGCTTACTTTAGAGATCTGCTTGGGAACTGAACTGCTGAACTCAACTATGTTCGACTTTGACAGTGTTTTGTTGCATTTTTTCAGTCATTTGAGTTAATCACTAACCTTTTGGAAATCTGTGTTGGTTTAGCTACTTTTTAAGATTTAAGTTTTGAGTACATGCTCTCAGAAGGTGGACTGTTGTCTGGTCCAATGTCCTCAGCTTTAGCTGTAGGGTAAAGTGGTAAGTTAATGTTTAAGCTGCTCATTCTGAGTCATAGGTGTAGTGAATCCAGCTAAAATAAACTTATAAGTTAAACATACACATTTAGTTTGTAGTTTCTCACTGAACACATAGGTAAGACATACCCTATAAAAATCAGATACCAAGAAAAAGGAAATCAGGCTTCATGAATCTAAATGTATAGAGAGCTTATAGAATATGTCTGTACCCTTACTTTTCGCCCCCCAGCCCCCCGTTCCATTTAGGGAAAGGCTGAAAAAACAGATGGAGAGGGGGTAAATCTAGGTATCCTAAACTGTTACTTTATTTATAGAAGTTAGCAATTGTGTCATTTGCTCTCTTACTCAAGGGAATGTGCTTAGAAGGAAACATTCCTAGTAAGTGAGAGCTGTTCTTGGCATCAGCAAGGCTCTGACCATAAGAAAGGCTTTAATTACACTGAAACTAAACAACCCAGAACATTAAACGGAAGCATTTCAAGACAAAGTTTTTGATCAGTTGAATACAAAAATTTGACTATTGAACAAGTGAGTACTCACACAGTGGAATTTAGGAGACACTTGTCATAATGTCTTCAGCTTTGTGTCTGAATATTATGTGGCCTTATAGATCTGAAAAGAGGTAATGCTGCATACTTCACATAGTACAGTTATGAAAATACTATGATTGAGAATGGAAGTAGAAAGATTCACTCTCTTTGATTTGACAAACTTTGGAAAATTCTATTTAGTGATGTAGAAGAAAGAGAAATGTAAATTGGCTACGGATAGATTTTTTTGTTTTGATGGAGGGATTTTGGTAGGAAGGACGTTCCAAGGTTTTGTGGATTTCGAAGTTCTGTTGTGCATAGTGAGGACATATTTGGACACACACTGTAATTAAAGCTCCTTCTGGAACTTTGGGATTTAGTATGAATAAGTTTGTAGAAATGTAGGATAAACAGTAACAGTAACACCCAGGAGTAGAAGGAGTACATTACAGTATTGTGAAGTCTTCAAGTTATCTTATGAATGCAAATACATATCTCTGTCCACTTGAATAGCAGTGTTGGCACACCACAAAAACTAATGCTCACATCTCTCAAGTCATAAGTGTCCTGTATTTGGGATGCTTTAAATACATGCATGGCTACAGATCTTCAACAGTTTGTATTCTGATTTGATAATAAATTAAAATCCTTTAAAATTTCTGTTCCAATTTTCCTACTCTTCCATCTTTCCAGATTTGATGAGAGAGGGATTGAAGTGTGGGTGTGGGTTTCTTTTATAATAATTCAGTGTTTCTCATACTCCAAATTATTGTACAACAGCAGATGTTGTCTCATTCCTTTCAGTAAAGGTCATATATGTTGTACCAGTAAGTTTATGAATACTTTCAGGATTGTTTATTCAATAAAGGCCCTCTTTGCTGTTCAGCTGAACACACTATTTTGCTTGATAATGTGAAAGCACATTTATTTTTTTCCCAGCCCATCAGTGGCTGTTTTATTGTGCAAAAGCACTTTTCAGATGTTTTTGGTGGCTAAATAAATCCTGATTTGACTGACCCTAGTTTCACAGAGGATGCTTTTTATGATGATCTTGGATTAAAAATAGTAATAATAATTATTATTATTACATTTGTAGCTTTGTGATGCCTTCATGCTTTTGTCCAGATCTAGTACAATATTGATGCTAGTTCTGTGGCATCTCTTAACAGTCTTTTCAAGTTTGAGAAGCTATGAACTTTTAACATTGAATTTACTGCCAGCCTGTGCTTTTTGTTGGGAGTAGGGGTGAGAGGGTAAAAAGAGTGAAGTGATATAAAATAATCAAGAGGAAGCATTCATATTGCTTCTCTGTCTACTAAAGTATCAAGACATTTACTTGCAAAACATAATCTTCTCTCATCTCCTTTTTCTTATCCCGAAGGAGAAAAACATAGAAAGTGGGTCACTTGCCATACAAATAGGTGACAGTCAGGCTAGTGTATGAGACTCATTAAAGCAGAATGCACAAATCTGTAAGGTGGCTCCAGGAAACGCAGCAGAAGACTGGTTGAAAATTAGTCCAAATGTGTAGATACTTTTCCTTTGAAGTCTCACCAGTCCCCCTTGAGACTTAGCGCAGGAGTCCCACCTCCCTGCGAGACTTGCCTGAGTTAATGAGAACGTGGGTTTGGACAGCTTACAATGAAAACCTGATCATTTAAACCTCCAGTGCTGGTAAAAATCCAGCACAAAAAACTAAATCTGTGGGACGTGAAGCTTTCTGGAACTTTTTATGTTCTGTCATTCTTGTGTGTTTCGGTATCTTTTGGTTTATGGATTTTGCCAAATTTGGTCATGGTGAAAATTTTTACATTGCAAAGAAGGTTTTATAATAGAAAAATCAAAGTTACTGTTGTTTTGTGGGTAGTGATGATGAAGATTAGCCATTTATACTACACTGAAGATGTAAATATCTTAACAGAAAAGAGTACTTCTGTTTAGAATGTGCCTGTTAGCAATACCAAAATCTACCAATGGAGGGTAGCAATAACCAGCTTTTACAATCAACTTAGTAGAACTTGTTTGTCTTCTGAAGCCTAAAAATTTGTTTTCATATATTCTGTTCTTGTGTTTCAGGTGCAGATATTTGGAAGTTTTAAAACTGGTTTATATTTACCTACAAGGTTAGTAATTTTTCAGTGTAAATTCTGTACAAGAGGAAAGATAGCCTTGTGGAACCTGTACCCCTGCAGTGATTTAGCTGATCTCCCAGTAGTGACATTACCAACACGGAAATGCTGGTTACTTTGAAAGTTTGGCCAAAGAACAAGGCCAAGTGTGAAAACAATGTATATTTGTACACCTGAGTAATTCAGCTTTCCTACAAGTCTTTAGACTAAAGCTAATAGTAAAGTATCTGACAAATACTTTCTTTTTCAAAAAGAGATGAAACAACAACTGGGGTATCCATCACATGCAGTCAGTAGTAGATATTAATGCCACATGTTCCCAAAGTAGGGAGCTCAATTCAAGTGTTAACCTCAGACCTACGCTATTTAAATGTGTTTGTCCCCTGCCAAACTTTCAAAGTAACCAGCATTTGTGTGTTGGAATTGATTGTTGCCTTCTATCAAAGCTTCCCTTTGCCCTAGGTTTTCATCACCTGTCAGTAACTGTGTAATACAGTTAATTTAGATTTCAAGTTCTGGGATTCAGAAAGACCTATAGTGTGTTTTTAGTTCTGTTACCCTGTGTTAGGATTTGTCTAATATCCTTTTACTTAAACTGATGCTGAAGGTTTGGGCACACAGTTATTTAGCTGCTGGATCTCTGTGTTATTTTGCAGGCAGTATCTATCCTCAAGGTGACAACAGAGCTGCTTTTTCTCTCTTGCATCAGAGAAATGTGTCTCGTTGTTAACTGTCAGCATCAGTTGTGGGTTTAACACTGATTTAGTTTAGAAGAGAAGTGTCCAGCAGCATTTCCTGCTCTCCAAGCAGGTTTTGAGCGTAGTTTTCTGAAACTGGCTGAGGGCTGCCTGTCCTTGTCAGCTGAATGGTATGCAGCTGAACTGCTGCTGAACTTGCCTGCTGCCGACACTGCTTGTCGGCAAGAGATACTTCATCTAATACAGATGTGGTTTCTTTGAGGTGATTAAAGCAGTGTTGCTTGTGAATCAGCAGGCCTGTAGAATCTAGAGGGCGGGGAAAAAAGCATTCCTAAATTTTCTGTTACACAATTGTCCGTATTGCTGAAGTGGCCTGCTGTTATAGCTGTAAGGTTATATGCTCACATTTGTCTTCCCAACCAAGCAGGGGAAATAAAAGAAGTTAGGGAGCAGAGAGGAAAAAGCTCAGGGTCTCACAGTAACTGTCACTGTCTTCAGTTCAGACACCACTCACCTTTTGAATTTGAATTTAGGCATTGGATTAGGGTGTCAGCTCCCTGTGTAGTCAAATGAATGTTTATGTGTGTAGGGGGGAATTGTAGGGGGATGGAGACACTGTTTCAAGCAGCTGAGTTAATGAGCAAAGTTAATTAGATGGTTTGATGTTATTTAACTGCTTGCTGCTTCCTGAAGTCAAAGTTGCCACTTTCCTCTGTCCTTCCCTGCTCCCTGTTCTTGCCACTACAGACCAGCTGCTTACCATGTGCCTACTGGTGCTAAAATCACCCAGAAAGCCAACTTTGGGTTGCAAAGAAGCAGGAAATTACAAAACAGAATGTTAAGGGGTTTTGTTTGTTGTTTTTTTTTAAGAGTGGGGTGAGGGAAGTTGGTTACTGCCAGGCCCAGTAATATAGTGAATTGATTTGCTGTGGATTAGACAAACACCAGACCTAGAGCACAGGAGGAGACAGGGCCATACATCTGAGAGTAGAGGATGGGGAACAGGACTTTCCCTTTCAGTGACAAGCTGTTAAATCAGCCTTTACCGATTAATACAGCCCAAAGGTGGTGATTCACAAGTTAATTTCTTGCTCTGAAGCACTCTGAAGAAGCTGATCCCTCTCTTCCAAGAGTGTGGCCTGAGGAGACTAATCTTGGGCTTTGCAACACAGTTGATTTGTATGTGTAGCTGTCCCCTCCCCTTGGTAGCCTGAAATGTTCTGTATTTCCCCAAGTGTAAGAGTTCATTGGCACTCCTTTCCTCAGAAAATTAAGAATAAATTACTTGTTTAAGCTGCACTCTGTCAGCTTTACTGTAGTTATGTGTGGATGTCAGTTATCTTTTAAGTGTATTGGTCTTCTTATTTGAATAAATCTGTATTTTCTTTCCATTTCAGTGATATTGATTTAGTTGTGTTTGGAAAATGGGAGACATTACCTCTTTGGACCCTGGAAGAAGCTCTTAGAAAGCACAATGTAGCAGATGAAAACTCAGTAAAGGTTTTAGATAAAGCAACTGTAAGTTTGGGGGAAGAGGGTATTTTCTTGTTCTAAACTAAATTTCTAATCAAAGAAAGATCTTGGTTAAAAGGATGAATTTTCATAAGCAGAAACTATTTTAGATATAAATTTGAAATAGAACCAATAGAAAACTTTTATTTAGTACAGTTTTTGTTGCTGACAAAATAATTGATAGTGCTCCAACAGAAGCATTTCTTCTGTTGGGGAAAATCATTGTATTTTCCATACTGCACAGCCTACACTTGCTTTTAAGTGAGGTTATACTACTTGTTGTGAATTAATATGATTAGACTTGTGAATTAATGGACTGAGTTTGTACATAAGTAAATGATTTACTTATTCTATGTAAGCAGACATAATATATCTTCACATGTAGTGTGAAAGTAGTAAGTACAGCCTTGTATAAATATGTAATGGTTTGTCTTGCACAGAATAGAATTCATTCCATTATAACTTCCTACCTTTTGCTAATTGTAAGAGTATGTGAGAGTGTTGGGGTTTAAACAGGTGTCTTAATTCATGGCTATTATTAGTACAGAGAAGTAATTTGGAAATCACTCAGGTGGAAATATGTCAGAGTGCTCTCAGTGTCTTGTGCTTCTTTTTTGAAGATAATTTTGGTGAGGAATCAATGACCCACAGAGACACGAGTGTGTCTTTTCTTAATATCTGTCTGTTACCATTTATCTTTGTTTCTTAAGCTTTTGTCTCCCTCTGGTGTTTGTTTTTCTCACTAGAACTATGCTTCTGCACCAGGAACTGACTTAAATACAATTTGAAATAAAACACTTTGAAGATGAAGCATTAAGTACTGTTAAACAGGATAGTAAATTGAAAGTAGCATTTGTGAGTTAGAAAAGCAAAGTTTATGTAAACAGATTGGCAAGGAGTGTGAGTAGGCAGGGATCCTGTCTTCTCTGTCTACCTCCTCTGCACAAATCCATAAAACGTTTCAGTTCTACCAGTGCATGTAAGTATCAGTGAAACCAAATGTGTCCTGGAAATCTGTACTGACTTAATCTGTCTGTCTTTTGCAGGTACCTATTATTAAACTGACAGATTCCTTCACTGAAGTAAAAGTTGATATAAGCTTTAATGTACAGAACGGGGTTAAAGCAGCCCAGCTCATCAAAGATTTTATCAAGGTTAGGCAACACAGTAATAGAACTACAGAATATTTTATGACTTTATTTGATTTTCTGTTTTACTTTGACTGCATTCTTATTAGAGATACACTTTCACTGTCCTATTTTTTGCTGTCTGATACTGTTTGATATTGTTTGATATTCTTAGGTTTTAGATATATTGCCCTAAGGCAAAGGCAAATATATATACAAAGGAAATATGGAGAAGTTACAGCAATACAATGACTAAGAAAAATGCACTAACACCTGTCTTAAATGCTCTGCTCTTCTAACTGTGGTTCCTTGAACTTAAAATTAGTAATAAGCACACATTCCTGCAGAAAGTAGGAATGATCTTGTTCTAGGTTGAATATTGTTTCACCAAACAAATGCTAATTAAGTAGAGTAAGTTATTTAGTAAGTTATTTTTCAGGGATTCATAACACCCATATCATAGATACATTACAGTTATTTTTCTTTAATATATATAGAATCGTAGAATGGTTTGGGTTGGAGGGTACCTTAAAGCTCATCCAGTTCCAACCCCCCTGCCATCAGCAGGGACACCTTCCACTGGACCAGGTTGCTCAAAGCCTCATCCAACCTGGGCCTTGAACACTTCCAGGGAGGAGCAGCCACAGCTTCTCTGGGCAACCTGTGCCGGTGTCTCACCACCCTCATCACAGGAAAGAATTTCTTCCTAATATCCAATCTAAACCATCCCTCTTCCAGTTTAAAGCCATTTCCCCTTGTTCTGTCACTACCTGCCTTTGTAAAAAGTCCCTCCCCAGCTTTCTTTTAAGACCATTTTGATAAGTTTTGAAGTATCATTACATTCTTTTCCTTTCCTTCCCTTCTCCTGTACAGTGCATTGGACACTCAGAGTAAATGTCTCATCAAAGCAGTAGAAAATTTTTCTTGGATTTTCATGAAGAGCAGTTCAATCTCACTTAAATGCTTAGGTATTACTATTGTACTACGAACTGCTTTGTTTTTTGAACCAATCTAATGGATAGCAGGAGAATCAAACTATTTCAATAGCTAGACAAGTAAAACTCCTTTAGAAAAGTCTGTAAATCTGAATAAAGCAAGCAGTTTACTTTCAGTCATAAGGGTTAGAAATCATGTACATCTACTTTAATAATGTCATCAAGTTGCAAGAAGTCTTCTAAGTTTTAGAGGATTTTCAGTTGCTGATGAGTTGAATGTATGGTCTTCAACTTGTTGATCTTCAATTCATTTATGTGTGTGTAGTAGCAACTATGAAAGTAGCTCAGTTTGCTTCTACAGTGTCTCTTTCTTTAACCTATAGAAGGGCGTAGGAGAAAAATCTCCATACTTAGTTCAGTTTCAGTAGGATGGTGTGAGGAGTTGTCTACATAGTCTCACCCTGTATGGTTCTATAAACCTTCTGCTTAAATCTTGTGCTGGTGAGGCCTCTTGCATCCATGTTCAGAGTAAGAGGGTTCGGTGGGTCCAGAAACCCTTCTCTGCTCAGCTTCTATCTGATGAACAAAACTCAGTTGTGTTGACCAACCATTTGCTGCTAAAACAAGACCAGTAGTTTTGTGTTGTGTAGCTCTTTGTTGGGGAAGGAAGATACCCAGATCCCTGGTCATAAGGTGTCTACCTGGAAATGGTAGCTAACTTTAGTTTTTGCATCCTGTGCGTTGTCTTACTGGCTTGTGATGGACAGGCAGTTTGTATTGGGTTTCCTGCCACAACACAGGGGCTGTGTTTCTGTTATACTCTGCCTATACATTTATTTTTGGGTAAGTCTGTGAAGCCCTGCATGCTTGGCCAAAATTGCCTGTGTAGTACTTGATAGGAGGTAGTCTTCTCTTGAGAGCCTGAGGCATTTTTTGTGCTTAAAAAAGAAAAAAGTGTTAGTGTGTTCCTGTTGCCTGGGTTATTTGTAACCCTTTGGAGCAGCCCCCGGTACCCCAACGTGAGGCGCAGAACAGGTCTGGCGACAGCAGTCGGGATCAGCTCACAGTCCAGCCAGCAGCTGGCAGAGAAGTCCCCAGCGAGAGGTCGAGGCTGAGGGTGCCAGGTCAGTGGTTAGGGTCAGGAGCATGGCTCAGGCAGACACCAAGGGGAACAGCTGAGGTGAAAAGCAGCTCTCAGCAAAGCAGGAGGACTCCCAGCAGGGCTTCCCACATGGCGCTTTCCCACACGACTATTTCCCAGCAGCCCAAGCCAAGGCCCTGCAGCTGTGTCACACCAGAGCTGGCCTTGAGCACAGTGGGCTGAGCCTGACGTGGTGGGGAGAGGTGGCACTCAGCCCTGACGTACAGCAGGCAGTGGCTGCACTACCGTGGAGGGTCATTTGCTTAACTGAGAGAAAACTTAATGTGTACTTGCCAAGGGACTTCGTTGGTCTTCTTGAGGATCTCTCTATAAAACACTTGCAGGGCATTCTCTGGGTCTTAGTTTGTCCCCCCTAACTCAGAGTACCTCACTGAGGTGTTGTGTTCAGTATAACCCTTGGAAATGCCTGTTTCCATTTAGGAAGTCTGAGGCAGCTGAAGCCTTAATTAAGGGTTTGCAGTTTCCTGAGAAAAATCTCGTCTTTGAATTTTGGTATATACTGGTATTCAGCACTTCAACATGTGACTGTAAGTTCTTAATAGTTCAAAGAGGTGATCTTGGGATCTAAATAGGGCTCCCAGTACACACCATAAGACACATTCAGAGAAGTTATTGGAGAAATTCTTTCCCTTTAATGTTTTGTAACGGTAGATACCATGATCCACATCCCTTCTCTGCCACTAAGGGACTTTTTAGCTCTGTGTTGATAAAAGGAGTGATATTATCAAGCCTCTCTTGCCCTCTCCCCTGTCAGGGAGTGTACAGAGTGCAGGCATAGGCCCTACCTCCACTGCTGTCCAAAAGGTCCATGTTCTCTGCATGTGCAGTGTGTGTACACCTCTAAGGGAATCCATGCAAACAAACCTATTGAGGGGCCAGTTCCCCAAAGGTAAGTATTTGGATCCTTTGGAAATGTTATCTGGGTGTTGTAATTTTGGAGAACTGTTTTGAACTCTGAGCATCTGAAGTACTTGCAGGACAGATGCCTCAGTCCACTTTGGGATATCCCCTAGGTTGTAGTAGGAAGGGTTTGTTACAGACATGGATATCTCCATAGTTCTTATTTTGCTTTCCTTTTCATTTGTATGAGAAAAGCAAGTGTATTTTTATATTCAAACAAAATAATTCTGATTTTATGAAGTAATTTTTTCTGTTGTTAATATCTGCCACTGGAGCTGAAGAGGTAAAATAACTGTCTTGATCTCAGGCAGAGCACTTGGCTTCTCCCCTGTTACTAAAAATAAGTTGGAATTATACTTAGATTTGAAACTTAATATAACAGATAGCTTCAATACCCTTCCTTAGCATCAATTGTACATGTGCATTACAGTATCCTAACCTTTCTTTTTCTCTTTCAGAAATATCCTGTATTACCATATCTAGTTTTAGTATTGAAACAGTTCCTGTTGCAGAGGGACCTTAATGAAGTATTTACAGGTGGAATTGGTTCTTATAGTCTTTTTTTAATGGCTGTCAGTTTTCTTCAGGTAAGCTTAATGAAATCCATTGATCCAAGAGGGCATTACATTAAGAAGGATTTTAATAAATCCTTAGATTTAATAATTTAAGCTGTTAATGTTTGTGGTTTTGCACTGCCTTTTCATTTGAACATAGACACATCCCACATGTCTTATTTCTCCTTTACTGGTACTTGTGGTATTAGAGATGTTTGGAACATCCACTGGTGTATCAGTACCAGGCACACGTGTCATTCATGGCAAAATAACTTGATTGCTGTGTAACTTATGTGGAATAAACTACATGGGTTAGTGTTAGGTGCAGCTGTCCTTTACAGCACTAGTTTCCCAGGTCACATCCCTGTATGTGCCTTAGTGAGTGCAACGGAATTTTGCTTGTTTGTCTAGGTTTTTAGTGGTATCAAATAAATGTGGTTTACAGATTTCTCTTAAATCTAAGAGAACAAAACGCATGAGCTAAATCTTTATTGTTGAGCCTGGGGGAGAAAAATATTGTAGAAATATGGAATAGCCGAGATCTGGCTTCATCAACCTCGTTCTTTTTCTGGTACTAAATGTTATTGTATAACTGTGTATGTGTGTGTCTGTACTTTCCCAGACAGTAGTTACTTTTAAATCTGAGCCTTGAACTGGAGCTTGGTGTTTGCTGTTGCACTTGCCTGCTGAGCACAAAAGAAATGAAGGCAACAGGCATATTGTTTTGAAAGAAACCAAAATCTCTCCCAACCCCCATTTTTTCTTGACTCATAGCATTCCCATTTGCTCCTGCAAAAAAATAAGTCAAGTTTTGTATCTGTTACAATTATGAACTGGTTTTGTTCATAATCTGTCAGGCTGCATACTTAACATTTCTGTAGCTGTGTGCAATAAAAGCCTGTGTTTGCATTGCAAACCCAGGTTACAGAAGTGCAAATATCTTTGCTTTTTTACAAGAACCCTGCCATAGAGTGCTGGAAGTTCATTCATTGAACTGAAAGTTCAAATACAAAACTATCGATACTTGCCAGCCTTATTTTTAAGAGGTTATTAGTTTATAAAAGTTTTAATATTATCTTATTTTAAAGATGCAAAACTGTTTTGTCAAGGAAAAATACTATATTTAGACAAGTTGGCTTTATCTATTATGTTTTATTATTATTTATTACTGTATTTAGACATGTTTGCTCTGAAAAAGAAAAGGCACTTGAAAGGATTTGGAACTTGAGGTCTTAAGAAAATGATTTTTTTTTTTTCTCTCCTTCTAATAGCTGCATCCCAGGGAAGATGCCTGTATGCCCAATGCCAACTATGGTGTTCTTTTAATAGAGTTTTTTGAATTGTATGGACGTCACTTCAATTATCTGAAGACTGGAATCCGGATAAAGGATGGTGGCTCTTACGTTGCCAAGGATGAAGTGCAGAAAAGCATGCTGGATGGCTACAGACCATCAATGCTGTACATTGAAGATCCGTTACAGCCAGGTACCCCCAGCAACCACCACTGACCTATTGGCTAAGAAAAAAAGTTAGGAGAATGCTTAATCCAGAGGAGTTAAATCAAAGAATAGCACAGAATGACCACCAAAAACCAAACAGAAACACCTCACTTGTATTTTAAAACAAGATGCACTCAGAACACAATGATTTTCTTTAAGACGTGTTCCTAGCAACAGTTACTGTGTCACCCAGGAGCATGCAGTCGGGAGGTGTGAGAGGGCACGTCAGACAACTGTCACATGTGCTGTGGTGACAGCAACAAAGCTGCAGCAGCAGCGGCCTGAGGGTGGGCTGGATGGACCTGTGTGCACTGTGGTCCCTCTCAGGCTTTTGCTTGCCTCTGTCACAGTGGCAGGCTGATTGTTGACTTGAATGGGTGGCTTCTGAGGTGGTGAGTCGAGTGCTGTTCATATACTTCTGATCTGGAAAAATGTCATCCAGGGTAGTGCTGCTAAGTGTGTTAGACGTGCACGTGTAAGATATGTATGTAATATGTAAGGTTGGTTTTTTTCATGTATTGCAGTTTTTTACAGAGAATTGCCATTTTGGACTTCTCTGCATGTAAATATCTGTAGATCTTTAAGCTCTTTCAAATATTTATGCTTCACTAATCCTATTTTACACGAGGTACCTGCAGTGAGTTGGGACTATTTAAAAAAAAAAATATTACTATCTCCTATCTGAAAGGAGATGACCACAGTTTCAGTCTTATTTATTTAATTAATTATATTCTTATTTTAAGGTAATGATGTTGGGAGGAGTTCATATGGTGCCATGCAAGTGAAACAGGCTTTTGATTATGCCTATGTTGTTTTGAGCCATGCAGTTTCCCCAATAGCTAAGTATTATCCTAACAACGAAACAGAAAGGTAAATTTTATGAGTCTAAATCTCAGATATTGTTTATATTTTGATGTGTCTAAAAATTAATTGTGGTGACTGTTTTGTTTTTTTCCTGGTTTACAGTATATTAGGTAGAATAATTAGAGTAACACAAGAAGTGGCCACGTACAGAGACTGGATATCAAAGCAGTGGGGAATGCAAAGTAGGACAGAGTCTTCGTGTAATGGTAAGTCTTGACGAAGCATGGCTGACAGTGGGAAGCTTCCTGCATATTTTGATCCTATACATTTTGTTGTTGCTTCTGCCCCACATAAGGCAAGGTATGCATCTTAATATACATTTATTTTTTTGCTCAGTGGTGATGTTGTTTGTGTCCAGAAAATTGAGATTCATACAAGAGTAAAAAAAGCCACACCACATCTTTATCCTACTGCACTACATTTGGTTAGCACAGAGATCTGTAAAGAGTGCTGGCTTGCAGAAGGAGGCTTTTCAAAAACCTTCCAATTTCAATTACAGATGTTACTACTGTCACACTTCTTTTGTCCTTTAAATGAGGACAAGATTTTAAAAAGAATTAGTGAGAATGCTAGTTTAAATCTAAATCTTACCTTCTGTTCTCATTTTAAAGTTTAACGTATCGTATGTGTACGGAAGCAATATTTAAACCAGGATTGACCATATAAGTGGAATAAATCTTTTAAACAGAAAAATCCTAAAATATTAATCAGAATTCTTGTTACTAACAAATAAAAATGCACAAAATCTAGCCAGAGAACTTGCTGCAAATGTCCTTTAAAATCATCTTTATTTTCATTGCCCATCTTCCGACTTCACCAGCCAGTTGTCACCCTCTTTTGGTGTAGGTTGGATGCTGCTGGAGGGAAGTTTTCTGGCTGGATGTTTTTAAATCTATTTTTACTCTACAGTTGATTTTAGAATGTTACCTACTAGAGATCTTCTCTTGTTAGGGATTAATCAGAGAAGATGACACAACTACCCAATCTTTAGGATAGGCTGGGATTTTGTTTATTTGTTTTTAAAGCTTTTGTTAGTTTTTTCCCCCCGTGCTAATTGCAGCCAACCCCCGTTCAGTCCCGCAGACTCCAGAGTAATACTTAGCTACTGCTTGTGATGGGTGGATTGAACTCTGTATACCAGTACAGCTCGTGGGGCAACAAATGTGTATTATGTAAATCAGAGGTAAATCCTAGTTGTCTTATGTGAGATAAAACAATAATTTAAAAAATAAAAACAACCCTGTATCAGGAGGATAATGGTGGCAGTTATAGTGGCTGTCTTGCCGATTTAGTTTGTATTTAAGTTCCAATTTTTATATATATATATTTTTTTTTTTTCATTAAAGTAGAAGTTAGAGAGATGTGAGAGTTCTGTATCACATATTTGCAGTGCAGGGTGTTATACAAAGCAACCAGGCTTACTTGGAGTTACTGTGACCCTAGCAGCTCCAGCAGAAGACAAGTGGGAGTAGCCGAGTATTGAGCACACAGGAACAGAATTTAAACCTATGTATTTGAGTGCTGTTCAAGTGTCTCGTGAAACAGTCTTACTAAGCAGCATGTCTGAGCTCTGTCACTACCATTTTCCATGTCTTATCTCTCTAATTTCCATCTTGATCTGTGAGTAATGCTTGCTGGATTTCATAGTGTGCATTAGTGGATCTTGTCAGGAACCCACCACAGCCCCTGCGAGGTGTCGGCTCGCTGCATGATGTACATACACGCAAACACACACACGTGTGTCTGCATGTGTTAAAAGTTTGTACAAGTGCAGCTGTCTGTACCTGTCCTGCTGGGTCTAATAGACACACAGTACCTGGGTGGGCATATATATGTTTAAAAAAAGAAAAAAGCCAACATATTTTAGCAGTTAATGTGTGGTGATGCTTCTGTTTTGTTTTTTGCTTTTCATAGGTAATGGAGTAACCTTGATAGTAGATACTCAGCAACTAGACAAATGCAACAATAATCTCGCTGAAGAGAATGAAGCACTGGGAAAACCTAGAAATAAAACTTCAGAAACACTTAGCAAACATTCTTCAAATTCTTCATCAGGTCCTTTATCATCATCATCATCTACACTATCCAGCTCTAGTGATGTAGTAAGTACTGGAGGGTTTCTGATTTATTTTTTTTTCCCCAGTTTCTTTAGTTATTATCCTGATTTGTATTGCCACAGAATACATTTGGAAAGCTCAGAATCAGAGTTAGTTATTTCATCCAGAATCCTATCTTGCATAAGAAGTTACCTCTTATGCAATTTCTGTACATGTAAGTTGCAGTGCGTCTTTGGCACAACACATGTAGAAAGTGAATACTGTAAATACAAAGTTACATAGCCCTCTTTTCTCTGAGAAAACTGTATTTCAAAAAAAGACTGGTAGTCCTAAGCCATATGCTTTAAACCCCCCCCCCCCAAAAAAAAAACCCTTAAAAAAAATCTGTTTGGGAATTCTATTTAAAAAAATAAAAGGCAAATCCCAAAATTAGAACCATGCATCAAAATATTTTAAAATCTGTTTTACTCAGTAAGAATTCTGGATTGAAATAATTTTAGTATCTAAATAAAATAAACATGTTTTAAGTTTTGACCACTGATAGCTTTATTTTTAAAGGAAAACTCACTTGTAGAAAAACTCACTGACTCTTAAGAAAAACTCACTAATACTTTACATTTTCCTGAAGGATTCTGATGGAACACCTTGCAAAACCTCTAAACAATTGAGTTGTCGTCAGTCTACCACAAACAGAGTGGGATCACAAGAAGTGTCACTGGAATCCTCCCAGTCAAGTGGGAAGACACAAAATAGCCAAACAGCCAATACATCCAGCAACACGAACAAATCTCAGGTTTGTGAAATGTTTGGAACGACGACTGTGTCGATTATTTGAATATTGCACTTGTCCTCCATGGAAGGGATGCTTGTTCTGGAAAGGAAACTGGGGTTTTCATCTCCCTATTACCCCAGTAAAAAGCTTGGAGCACTGATTGTATCTAAAATCACCTGGCTCTTGGTTGAGCTTACTCGGTTGAGTTTGCAACAGTGGCTTTCCCAGCCTTAAAACAGATTAAATTGGATTGATTTTATTTTGGGCAGTCTGGATTTGCCAGAAGTATACAGTTGTGTTGCAGCCATTTCCTTTTTGCAAAAAGCACGTCAGCCCAGTCTTCACTGCAGAATTAGAGAACAAGGAGACTTGCCTACTCTTAGTGAGAAACACTTGGCAAAAATGTCTGTTTAAAACTAGGACTGGCTGCTCTGTTAGCTGGTGATACTTGTTGAACTGTTTTCCATTAAGGGACATGAAGATTTCTTGCTGATACATGAAATTCCCTCTCCTTTACCCCTAAGGACAAACACCTTTATGATGAGACCTACCAGAGCTCATGCATTTAGGGGATTTCTCATATTGTGGAATGCTTCTGTGACAACTCAGTAATCTGTAAATATTATATGCTTCTAAATACTTTGGATAAATGCAGTTTAAATTTTTATACTTTTCCAGAATTTAGGATTTCTTTAATGTATGAGAAATAGTCTGTGATCTTCTGGAATATTATTCATGAAAAGTAATTCTGAAGACTTGCTGCCTCCTACTTGCTGATGATCTGTCTCTAGCTAGTAACAAGGCCTTGGATACACCATGAACGGGTGTTCGCGTTATTGCACATCGTTCTGGTGCTGGAATGTCAATGTCCACAATCTGAGACAGCTGACATCTGTAAAAAGATGTAATACAAAGTTGGTCATGAGCTTAAAAGAATGTTGTCTTAATTTTGTACAGAAGATGAGATTTGAGCAGTCTTCACCTGTCTTGGAGTATGGACTTTGGTTTCTGTAGAACACTTTTTTGATGGTTGCAAAATGGGAGCGGTAGGACAGTTCTGTCCTTTTCAAAATTCAGAGTGCTCTACTCTTGCCTCTTGACCTGCATGGTTTTAGGTCTAGAGATGAACATTTGTTTGCAGCCACCGAAGTGAAAGATTCATGGTCCTGTGCTGCTGTCTAACAGTGGCCTGGCTTCTTTTGCCATATCCATGTTCTCAAGTGTAACACTTCCATGAGTTAGCGTCCTCATTATCCAGAAATAGGGATGTGTAATTGCCACAGTTTTTTCTTTTTACCACTGATTTACCACCTTCTCTTTCTTTTACAGCATGGATCTGCACGGTTATTTCGCTCTTCTAACAAAGGCTTCCAAGGTCCAACAAACTCAAGCCACGGTACCTCAGTCACGAACAAACAACATCAAGGCAGCAAATCACACCATCAGTTTTACCACGGCAAAAAGAGGAAACACAAGAGGGATGCAGCCCTTTCAGACCTTTGTAGATAGTTGCCTATTTTATGACTGTTCTTCTGTGTGCAATGATCTCATGCTACAGGATAGTTTGATAGTGACTCCTTGGATCTCTTCCGGAGCTTCAGACTGTTCAGACATTGATTAGCAACTGCATTTTTTTTTCCCAGCTCGCCACGGAACGGATCACGAAGATTGATCACTGAAAAAAAAAAAAAAAAAAAAAAAAAAAAAGGAGAAAAAAAAAGAAAAACAGAAAAAAATTTAAAAAGGAAAAAAAATTTAAAAAAAGAGGAAAAAGGCTGCTCATTTGATAAGTCATATGCTACAACAGGGTCATTTAGGATATAAAAGCTTGAATGTAAAATAAATGTATTTCCCATCAGCTCATGCTGACCTGTAGAGGTAGTACTCAGTGTGTCTAGGGGGTGGTAACAAACAAATAAAACACAAAAAATAGGAAAAAAAAGCAAAAAAATTGTATTTTGAGGGAAACCCAGCCTTTAAAGGTGAAAGTAATTTGTGCATGATTTTTTTATTATTTTTGCATATACTTACCATTTTATTGTGTATATAGAGATGACCATATAGGAAAACTGACATTTGTAATAGTGGATTTGTTAATACTTTTTACATAACATTACTGTTTAAATTGTAAACATAAATTTTTCTCAGGATTAGTTTGGAAAATAATCTGAATTGTCATCTTAACATCCATATAAAGAGACATTACTAGCTACATTGCTCAGAATTTCTTTTCTTGGCATTAAAACATTTAATAGAACATTTGATCTGCAAAAACTGTTCCTCTGAAAGAAAGGTTTCTGGTGGCAAATGAAGTTTTTCATTTGTATAAAGTGTACATGTACTTTGTGTAGACACTGAGCTTGTCATCTCGGAGAAGTAACCTTCACCTCGTTTTCTAGAGTGCCATTATTTCAGGCAAAGGGGTTTTATAGTTGCATCCTTCTCCCCTTAGTGGTCTCTCCCTGACCCTTTCTTTTTTTAAAGAAGCATAAAGCCACTTGTTTTTTTTTTTTTTTTGTTTGGTTGATGGTGGTGATTGTTTTCTTTTTTTTTTCGGTTTAAAAAAAACCAAAAAACCAAACAACAAAATTCAGTTTGTTACAGACGTTTGCATTCCTGGGCTGCTTTAATCCCATGCCTCTTTGTTTGTGCCTTCCCTCCCCCTTCCAGGTCTGGGTTTTTTGTCTTTTATATTTTTGCTATCTCCTGTAGGAGACTACAACTGTTAAAGCTTTAAGTAAATTTTACAGTTAAAGTATTTTTTTCTCACTCCCCTCTTAGGCATTTTTATATTTACACTTAATTATTTAAAAAAAGACAAAACAACTTCAAATAATGAAATATATTTTGTATTGCCTTAAAGACCCAAACCTTTCATATCTCATAGTATTTCTCCACTGACCTAGTTATCATTTAATTTAAACTCCGCATTTGTCCGGTTCAGTCGCGTTACAGGTCTGGGTTGCAGTAACTTTGATGCCATGAATGCGAATTCAATGTGTAATGACACTCAGGCAGAGCTTGGAGCAGGAGTTGGGACACTTCAGTGGTAGAAAGCTAAGTGGCATTTACTTTCACATATTTCTTTAAAGAGGAAAGTCTGTACTCGACATATGTGGCTGTATTTGATGCAGCTCTTCTGGAGTTGATGCTTTTATAAAAAGTACTATTAGCTTTTAGAAACTTTTTTTTAATATACATTTACAGAATACTACAGACCAACCTGACCTTTAATGGGCACTAATGAGTGCAATGATTCTTAAAGCAAAATAATGCTAAAATAAGACCAGAACTGATGTCATCACTTAAATTAATAAACATTTTTAATGTATTAAAGTGTTTTACTTCAAAAAGGAAAATATATATATTCCAAAAATATGGAAAGTTATAACATTTACTCAAACACTAAGCTTAAGTGATGTTAATTTGACAATTTTTTAAAAAAATTTTTAGATTCATATTTTAATTTGATCAGATAATTTTATCAACAAGATGTTGAGCTTTTGTTCATAGAAACTAGTAAAAGTTGTACCACATTATGCATAATCACAGTATTTATTTTGTTTTAGATTATTGTGACTGTGTAGACTTATGTTCACCGCTTAGGGAACAATTATTTATAAATTATATTAATCCAGTATTGTTAGCTGCTATTAGCAAAACTGTTCCAAAACTTAATACTTGCAAAGATCTGTATCGCATTTACCACACTGAAGTGTTTTTAAAAGAATCACCCTCATTGTTGAAAGCAAATGTACTCTTAGGGTGCAGATAGTAGTGTTCCAATAAGCATGTGATAATTTTAAGGTGGTGGTAGCGGGAAGATAATCTTGATTCCATTGGGAATCTTAGGTTTGCCTCAATTTATGGTTTTCATAAATTTAATGGAAAATAGCTTTTCCTGGACTGCTCAAGTTTCTTTTTGGTAAACAGTATCTTTCTAAAAGAAAAAAAAAAAAGAAAAAAAAAGAAAAAAAAAAAGGCATGAAGGAAAAATTGAGGCATTTTACATTGCCTCAAATGACCAGCATTGTATTCATAAAATACTGTATATCTTGCAAATCTTTATTTAAACAGAACAGTTGAACTGTTCGTTTTTCAATCTGAAGTAAAATACTTTCAAGACCTTTTAGTTTGCCTGCTCATTTGTCTTGTACATTTCATCTCTGTATTTGACTCAAGTCTAATTCCTTTTTGAGTTTCAATACTTTTGTGAAGATTTTGTGAATATATGAAAAATAAATGTTTAATCTAACTACTGTAGTTTTATCACCATTATTGACACTGACCCTGTTTTATCCTTCACAGTACTGTGGAAAGAGCAGACTACTCAAGGTGCTTGGTAACATTTTTGTGGTGTCTGGGGGCTTCCCCAGCTGAGTGCTGGGCCCTCTGCCTGGAATTTGGAAGCTTATTTTGTTCCAGTGGGATTGGTCTGCCATGTTTCCTTCCAGGAGAGCTGAAGCAGAGTCTGTATGCCTGAGAATAAATGAGAGAATATACATCTCTCAAGGGTCCTTAATGGATTATTTTGCTCTAACTCCTCTGCACTACACACAGGAAACGTGTGCAAGGATCAGTTTTCCCTTGCCTTCTGAGTTTGGGTTCAGGGTCGTGTTCCAACTGCCATGATGAGGGTGGTGTAGAAATATGCAAAAGTTAATTTGAGTTACCTTAAGCTAGAAACAGTGTTTAGCGTAGCTCCTGAAGCATGGTTGATACCACTATTTCTTTGGTTATCTTCCTTCCTCCCATAAATCAGTAGGGTGACACATGCATACTGAAAGTTCTTGTAGTCTTGCCGCTGGTAGTCTAACAAAGACCATCTGAAATACATAAATAAGCTGAAATGTTCATATTTCTTCCTGTTTGATATGAGATTGATTTGTTCAGGGGCTTTTTACTTTGTTTTTAAAGAGTAGTTCAAATGCTGTTTATAGTTAAAAGCTGTGTGTTTATTAATTTTGTTTTAATTGTCAGTCTTCTACCTTGGGGCAGAAAAGGAGCTGAAATGTAAGTCAATGTAAGTAAATCTTCCTGTTTGAGAGATGTGATGTGGTTCTGTTTACTGACCTCCATGTTTTGTGCAGCTTCCTCAGAATTTCTAGCCCGTTTTTAAATGTTTATAATAAACTTGTTTTCCCAGAATTTAGGAAACTTAATCCTTAGAAACTTAATCCTTAGAAAATAATTAGTATTCCGGTGACTGGTGACAATTTTTTCTTTTTTAATGTATTTTCAAAATGGGCATTTTCCATTTTAGGTCTGCAGTCATCATAAGTGCATCCCAAATATAATATGCAAGCAACTGATTAGCAAATAGTCTCATCTTGAAAATGTATTGTAAATAAAAGCAGACAGCCATTTGACATCTTGATGAATGTTAAAACTCATGATAGAAGTTAAAACTGAATGTGTGACTACAGCTTTATTTCCTGAAGAGTAAAAGCTATAGGAGATTACAAAGTATGTAATTATTCAAGAAGGGAGTATATTTACCTATTCAGGGGCTGTAACAAAAAATACATTTAGCTATTCCAGCTACTGTTAAAGTGCAAAAAGTAGTGATTACTTATTTCACTGACTTCTAAAACTTGATTCTTTTGCTTAATGATGCAAAATAATTTTCTAAAAATAGTTTACCATGTCCTGAAACTGTTTGTCTTGAAAGTACAGAATTTGAGCTTTATTTTCTAGCTAATTTGTAGTGTTTCCACAAGTCTCCCTCATAAATGTTTTCCAGGTGCAGTGACTTAAATGTAAATGTGTGTTGACTATATTTCCATGAGTCATTTACCAGCAGTTCTGACAGATATGTATTCATGGTTTCATCTATAAGCTGAAACCAGTTTTGCAGTTCTCATGGTGCTTAATTACATCACAGTTTTTCCTGTGCCAAAATTACTGGGCTCTTCCCCATAGTAATTTGTCCTGAGCCTAATTAACTGATTTTCAGAGGTTGATTGTTAGAATGTTTGAGATGATCCCAGAGAAACTATCCAACACCAAGAATCCTTTGCAAGTTACTTAATGAACTATGTCCTGAGTAACACAGGAATTAAAATTCAAATGGCCTTATTGGGTCTTTACAAGCCTTAAGTTTGTCTCAAGTATCTACTTGAAAAGGAAATAGGAATAAAAGAGCCAGAAAGGGGCTGTTCCTTGTGCATTTTAGCATGGTAGTGCTAGATCAAATTAATCTACATCTCAGATTACTCTCAAATTTAGGTCAGCTTTGATTTTAATTCTTAGTATATTTAGTGATTTCCCCACCATGACTGTTTTATCGATTTGTGGACTCCAAAAACCTCTAACAGAAGTGTGTTGCTTTTGTTGGACTCCTTGACCATGCAGTTCAATAGGGCTCTCTCTTGGCAGTAGCTAGTTTAAAAACTGCCTGTTCCCATTTACTCCTTCCTGTAGCTGTGCCACCAGTGGTGAACTTGGATATCTGTGAACCTGGGAAAAGAACATGAATCTTAAGTTTGCTGTAAATTAATTGGTAAAAGCTGATTGAATCCTGAAAGTCGCTTATGTGCACAAATAAGTAAGGAAAGACAAAGAAGCAATCTTGGAGATCCTCTGCATAGAAGCCATTTGGAGGAATGCCATCTTTCTGCCTCCAAGGTGCGTGAACAATGAGGTGCTGTGAGTCTCCTGGTGAGTCACTTTGCTCAGACATTACTTCTTGGCGGATACTGAATGACCCGAGCAGTGTCTGCTCGCCATCAAAGTGTGTTGAAGGTTTCTATGTTCTGCAGCAGGTTTAAATAGCTGCAAAGGTGTTTATCAGCAATTGGGCTGACACTGTTATGTCTTGATTCTGCTCTCTCCTGCTAGGAGTCTTTCAAAAGACACCTTTTTAATCCTTGATGGCTCTTGGTATTTTAAACTTGCTGAATTGAGTCTCCTAATCCATTTTTAACTCTGAGTTTACTCTTTGTTTTTTGTAGCCCAGAGATTTGGTGGTGAATATGGCATTTATAAAATCCTGTCCAACAGGCTATAGTGAAGCAAGAAGGAGATGGAGATTAATAGTGCTTTGAAAAGAGTATTTTCTGCTGCTACAGCTGCTTCATAACAAAAAATAAAAACCCACAAACCTCAGTAACTGAGCATGCTGAAGTAGGAATATGTCTCCTTAGCTCTCATATATCCATATTTAAAGCTAGCTTCTATGCAAATCATTCAACAATCTAATGTTCAGATGCTAGGCTGATTTTTTTATTTTTTTTAATCCTTCTGAACTCCTGATTTCCCATAGTACAAGACAACTGAGGAAGAAACCACTTGGCTGTATGCAAGAGCTGGCTTGTAAAGAATGCATTTGTGTGGTGGTGGAGAAAGTCTGAGGAACCACAGGTGCAGATTTGGTGAGTGTTTTGCTTGTTTACAATTAAAAAAACCCCCTCTTGTACAGGTATATAAAACTACTTTTGCTTATGTGTGAAGCAATGTTTGACTCTTGAGCTGAAAGATCATTAAGCAATCAAATGCTTCTGAATAGCTGTTAGAGTAAGTAATCTCTGCTCTCCGCCACATTTTCCCAGGTCTAAAGTTCATTTACTGTACCAGATTTGGTGACAGTGAAATCTGAAAATAAACTTGGTTCAAATTGCTTGTTTATGCTGCCTGGCAATGTAACTCAACACTTTCCTGAACTTAAAGCTCCTATCTTAAAAAAAACAACCAAACAAACAAAAAAACCAACCCATCCAAACCAAATCCACCTTGCTGGTCTGTACACAACAGATTGTTGCACCAGCAGTATGAAGAAGTATTTTTCTGACAATAATAACATGATGTGGTTTAGGTGAAATACACATTAATGGTCGCTGTTTGCATTTCCCTCCTTCTGCAGCCTATTTCCAAACAAGACTGTTGTTCATTCTCACAATAAGTAGGGGACTGATTAAGGCTGGGTTGGTTTTTTTCCTCTTCACTATTGTGGATCTTGAATCAAACTCCTTTGTGGTTGCCTGGTAATCAGTAACTATGAAAAGACCATTCTCAGTCAGAAAAATCAATGGCTAACCCAACAACAGGTAGGAATCTTTCATATTGTCTTCCTTCAATGCTTCCTTGTTTGCTTTTTCTTTTCAAAATTTTTGACAGTGCAAAGGAGGAATAACTGACAAAATAATGTAATCTTTTCTATAAGGTTTTTGTTCATCCCCAATGTGTCTTACTAAATCTGCTATGATATCAACTTTTATCCATCGAGATAACATAATAAAGCAATCTAATTGCTGAAAACCTCAAGGATCTCTGAGATAGAGTGTGTGCCATCTAGAGCATCACTTCTGTGCAGTGTCTAAGCAACGTACTCCAACTGTGAAAGGTAGTTTGGAGGCTTCTATTTTATCATGTTTATGTGCAAACACTAGCACCTTCAGGTAGTAGTAACTCACCTGGTATTGTTGAGCTACTGCTCATACTTATTCATCCTAAATCCCGCAGAATCCCACTACTCTTGAGGGTGTAGCTGAGAAAACTTGAGTTTGGTTGCCTAAAAAAAAAAAGTTTAAACAATATTAGCAGGGTGAAAAGCCAAGGGTTTAAGAGCAGTACCTGCTACTAGAACGAAGAGCTGGTGCAGCGGGTTGCCCTGCCACCTCCAGCCGTGCAGACAGGCAGCCTTCATCTCCTCCAGCAGAATGGGCTGGAGACCCAGCTCTCGCTGGCCCAGATCTGCTTTCCTACACAAAGTGCTTTATATAAATACATTTGACAACCAAGTACTTCTAAATTCCTCAGAACAAAATCACATGATGGTCTATCAAAACCAGAACAAACTTCTCAGAGTATAGGCAAATACAGAAGTTGGGAATCTGGAAACTGAAGCAGTAACTTCAAAGGGAAGGAATCTAACTTCTGCAGTTACAGAGAGCGCTGGTCTGGTAGCTTTACCATGCATGAGTAGTCTGATTGGAAAAACAAACAAAAACCCACCAAAAACAACCCCTGAATCTTTAAATGGCATTACTGCACTTTATTTCTACTGAATAAAGCAGTATTTTAGATTACAGTGGTGATTTTAGAAGAGTACTTTTGAAGTAAGAGCAGTAGAAAACAATGTCATGAAATAATGCTAGTTCTATAGTTTGTATTATGTACTTTTTTTCTAGTTATCAACACTTAAACACAAAAATTTGTCCATGAACAGCAGTAGCTGTGAACTGCAATTATTGTATTTGTATGTTTGGGAGAGTCTGAATGTTCTGGTGCTGCTTAGTAAGGGAAAACTACAACTAACAATTGTGACGAGCTGGTGCAATACTAAAAGGACATAAATTGGAAGTGATGCTTACTTTTCTGATGTCATTATTACAAAGCTATTTGGTTTCATTTCTTGTTTTGTGTCCTGATCAGTGTTTCAATTTTTATACACCTTTTCTGCCTTTGTGCCTCATCTGGCCTGTATAGGAAATCACAGCTGTCCTGTATCCTGCCTGACTGCTGCCATCAATTAAGACTTAGTTTTATGAGCTGGATGGATCACTGTTAAAGAACAGCAAGGGTCCATTTTTGGTACCATCATGTTAGAAGCTAGCTAAGTTTCTCCCATTTGGTAGCCTATCCACGTGGAAAAAAGTTATCATGACAACACCAGTACAACCCATGGTACTGGTACCCGTGGACATGAAAAAGCACTAGACAATCCTATGCTGAAATGAATCACTTCCCAGCTGGTTTCAGTCCATAATATGTTGTATGGGAACAGTGAAGATGCACGGTGAACACAATTATAGCGTTACTACAGCAATACAAATTCAGAGATTTTATTGCAAAGGAGAGAAACTCTTGCTGTTGCAAATTTGAGGTTACTCATTTGCCTTACTTGGAAGTACCACTAAAAGCCTGGTTCTGTTGAATTCAGGGAGAGTTTTCCTACTGATTTCAGTGAGATCAAATTTATCTTGTTTTTTCTCTGATTCATCAGTCTCTCGATTTCAGAGCTTCAGACACTTTTAACTTCTTTTAGGCAGAAGCAAATGCACGTACATCAGTAGGGTGATTAGAACTATGCAGACATCTTGCTCAGTTCTAGATCACCCATTAACACTTACTAACTTGTCTTCAATCAAATTTTGTTTAGAAGACAACAGTTAAACATAGCCAAAATGTCAGAAACCATGCCAGTCAACAGAGTAATTGTGCACAGGTTGTGGCTTCCTGGAGGAGGGTGGGTGAAGGAGAAGGTGGTGCTAGAGGCCCTTCCTCCATCTCCTGGTGAATGAGGAAGGACTTCCAGTACCACAGACACCACCAGGCATGGGGTCCCAGGGACCAGACCACATTTGCCTTCACAAGCTCGATGAACCGATCGCCCACTGTTTGATCCACCGAGGCGAGACAGACTGTAAAACCTCCTTGCCCCAGGTTTAATAGCATCGTGATGTCTGATGGTACCAGGAAGGTTTTTGATACTGGTCTTGTAAGCAATTAAGTGACACCATCCATCACTGCTGCAGCAGAACGCTGTGATTTCAGGAGGAAGAAACTAAAGCACTTCCCATCTTGGTCCCTCTTGGCTTTATATTGGTTTGTTTAAAAATGCCAACTGCTTGGAGGAAAACACTCTTTTTCTCAGCATAAAGGAGAATGAAGGGGGGGCTGTGTTCTTGCTCTGTATTGTCTCATTTTAAATCACCACTGCAATCTAAAGAAACTAATCGTCAAGAAGTCAGCTAATTCCTTAACCTCAGTAAGTTAATATAAAAGGCTAGATCCTCAGATAATATAAATATTTTTTTACTCCATTTGCTTCAATATAATAGGACTATGTTGATTTAACCAGATGAAGTGTGTCCACACACTTTTAAAATTGCTTTGTAACAGCAATTCTCCCCCTCAGTAAATCTATGTTTCTTAGTGGATTCTCTAGGAGCTTTGTGTTCTAGAATTGTATTCCAATTTATGTGAAAGCGTTTTTCCCTAATAATATGCATGGTCCATTTGTTCCATACTGATTTTTCCAAAGTATTCTTCTTTTCTTTCCAATATGCCCTCCTGGCTACTAACACAAAGATATTGGAAGTGCAAATTGAAAACAGTTAGCTAAATAGTTTAATCATTCACTGTGAAAATAAAATGATCTGTTCTTTTCTGTGTTCTTTAAATCAATAACATCTTCCATTTTGTTATAAACTCCACCTGCAGTGTCATGGTATCTAACAGAGAAAGAGCCCTCCTTTAATTTATTTTCTTCTCTTGTGTAACCTGCCAATTAACAAAAAGAAAGAGTGACCCCTCAATAAGACCATCACAGCAGTTTTCTAGGAAATCACAGACCAGATCTTGTGTCACTCAGCATTGTTGAGACTAATTCAATTTCTAGAAGAAAATGTTCCATTTCATGCAGCTCAACTTGAATATACAGAAAGATTTTAAAACAAATCTGATCTATAGCCCTTTGTGCAGTCCAAATCACAGCCACAAGTACTGGTAAAAGCCCTAAGCGATTGGCCAAGCACTGGGTTTTTTCAGGGTACAAAGCATGTTCTTGCTCTGGAGAAAGAATTTTGAGCGGGAGAGGAGGTGGAGATATTTTTCTGATTCTTAATCCAGGAAGTCAGACAAAACTTCCCAGCACAGGCTCTGGAGCTGCAGGCAGGGGGACTTGAATTCCTAAGTCCTTCAGTTCCTCTAGAAAATAGCATATTAGCTCTTCAGTCACATACTTCTTTTCACTGTTGGTAATTTTCCTAATTTCTTTTATTTCACAGTGCTATGAGTTTGCCTTGGGTTTGAAGTTTTCTTTGGAGAAATTACTGTTGTTGAATTAAGTTCCACTGACTTTCACAAAATCTGGAAAATATGATCATGATTTAAGTCAGTTGGACAACTTTAAAAGAAATAACAATTAAGACAAGAGACTTGAACAGCTTTTCATTTCCTTAAAGAAACATGGATGGTATTTCTTGGTTTATGTACGGAAAAGCAGCAAAAGATTCCCAAAAGTCCATTCAATCGATGCAAGGCCTAGAAAGTGCAAGCTACATAACAGCAGTGAAACTCAGCCTTCACTTTAGCCTGGCTGATGCAGTAAGATACTGCTGCATTTAGCAGTGTAAACTTCATGGTCTTCAGCAGTTGTTTCTAATATTGTCCTGTCAGTGAGGGTGATAGCAATGTAGCACCTCGAAATAATGTCTCATTACATCCTGCCTAGCACTTTGGGATTGTTCTATTACTAGTTATCTTTGAACTCATAAATTTACAGGAACTATAAAATAATTTATTCAAGTTGTTTGTCTCAGTCTTTAAATTGATCAGTGGTCACAAAGAGTACTGTGTGCATGTGAACACTGGTAAATAGATGCTAAATCTCATCCAAAACAAAACAAACAATTGTTCTAATAAATACTTCCTACTGTATTGTTCATTAAAGACAGCAGTTCACTCCCAGCTTCCTGAATCAGAATAATGAAACTAGTGAAGAGAAGCAGAAATTAAGGTTGTCTTGGTCACTGTTTCTGGACATTTGAGGAACTGCAAAAAGGCAGCATGGTAAAACATGCTTTCCTAGATGCTGTATGCTGTGGTATTGCAGGATGTCAAAGGAATATTTAAAATGAGTAAATATATTTAAAAGTCTACTTGATAATTTTAAAAGTACTATTTAACATATTGTGCTACTTAAGATTATATTAGGTCTATCTCATGAATTAGTCTACTGTATTTTAATTTTCAATTTATACCTAAGGTTTGAAAATAATATTTTCTGAGGTTATAATTTCTGATTTGCTTCAGTCACATGTTTATTTGGTCAGCAACCAACCTCTGAGTCCTAGTAACTTATTTATGGGAGCCACTGAAAATCTGAATGTTGAAACATTATGCAAATAAAATGATTTAGAAGTAACTTGGTGGGACCAAATGCTGTCATACCCTTTACCACTGTGAATAGTATGAGCATGCATATGCTGAGGGCAGATTCAACCCACAATGACTTACTCAGAGGAAAATGTAACCCCCCACATGAGAATTATACTTGATTATTACTATGTTTTTCTGTTTCTGCTTCTTTTAAAAATAGTGATCTTTCCCTATTTCATAATGATTCATGGCACTGGGTACTATGGCAATTTGCATTGAAGCACACATCCCAATTGTACAAAACAGCCTTCTGTAATGCTCTGTAGCTCAGTTGGTCAGTGACATTGCAGGGAGTTTTGGTATAAACAACCTATATACAAATAATTTAAATAATAAAATTTAAACTTTTTCAATTGTCTGTATTAGATTCTATCAGCTAATGTCTTGCATTTTATTTTAACTAAAAATCTAAAACTATTTATGATAGATTATAGTTATCCAATTCAATCTTTGGAAAGAATAGATTTGTGTGTTTAATACTCTGGTTTGGTACATTCAGTATGTATGTAGAGCTGCTGGGCTTCTAAGCAAGGGCTTGAAAATAATAACCCTTGCTTGTCTATGAAGAACACTTTCAGCGAAAGCAAATAAAACCTTAGGGATTGCTTTGTTCTAATTTGCATAACGTTTCAGATGGACCTTCGATTAAGGGCTACATTTTCACAATATCAAACTCTTGCAGTTATCACATATACATAGGAAGTTTATTTTAGATTAATCTGTAGGTGCAAAAAGATAAACCACTAAAGTGACAGGTTAGGTGCTATCACATCTTCTCACCCAGAACACTTGGGTAGTTGCATTGAACAGGGCTGCCAGCGATGTCTGGTGCTCTCCAGTAAGGGGTGGTAGTATCTGTGTTGTGAAAATCAGCCCGGATTGTACTTCAGCTGCAAAGCACCCAGGGCAAATTAGCAGCAGAAAAAGAAAAGGGGAAGTCTATACATAGCATATACAGCAGCTCATAAACTGCTGATATTATTTTCCATATGTTACTTTTTTCCTTTTACACCCATTTTCCTAGAAATGTGTTGTACTTATTACCAATAGCTTAAGAATAATCTGCACAACAGTGTAGATACAACACCTACTTCAAGTGTTTTGGAGCCATGAAAAAAATTACAATCTTAGTCTCATTGAATCATGCAGGAATCTCAGATCTTACTCTGGGATAGCAAATATTTGTGGGTATACAGAAATGATATTAAGCAATCTGTGTACTCAGTACACAAAATTTTGATGAAATGGTAAATGGAGTCCATCTGTTCTGAAACAACTCCATTTATGATCTCAGCAGAACAATGTCTTTTCCATTTCCTGCAGTTTTTAAATCTTGTTATCTAATCCAACTTCCAGTGAAGACAAGGAATTCTTTTTAACAATCGTTCTACTGGAATATCCTTTTTCTCCTCTCCCCTAAGAAGTGGTCTGAATATCCTGTGCACTGCTTCCATCTGAATGCTCCGATAATTTCCTAGTGCTTTTCAGAGAGACAATGTCCAAAACAGGAGCTTCCCAAGCCTGGGTAAGATTAAGTAACTTGCTCAAGACTGCACATAGAAGTGTCACAGGGCGGGGAACAGAGGATCAGAGTCCAGCTCACTGGCTGCCCAGTCCTGTGCCTCAGGTATGTAACCACTTCAGCTCCGGCTGTATTCCTCATACACTTGTCTCAAATTGCTGAAACTGGATTTAAATTCCTTTCCAAGGTTCCCAGTATAACAACCCAAAAGCATCCTAATGGTTGCACGGTCTTGGAAAATACAGCATTCCTAATTTGCCCACCAACACTCAAACTTGAGCTTACCAAGTCAGATGGAGCCATCGTGCTTGTGGTGTGTGAGCTGAACTGCTGCTCCTTCCGAGAGGGTCAGTTCAAGCACGTAACTCAGGCCAGCAGAGTATACAAAATACCAGCTGGCTAGCAGTACACAGATAAAAATTTCTGTGTTTAGTTACTCATGTATTATCGCAGTAATGGTACGGCTGTGGATGACTAAGGCGTGGTTGCAGCTGCAGGTACCTGGGCACACGCCTGCCAGCCATGGGCTGCGTGTGGTCACCTGTGATTATCAAAAAATCCATGGAAATCAGCATTTCTTTCTATCACCTACAATGAGCTTGGGATTGAATTTACGTGTGGTAGAGCCAGGCTTGTTCTGAGTTAGTGGCCAGATGTTCAAGGCTTGGTTCACTGAGGAATCGCTGCCAGCCTGGTGAGACCCACCCAAAACACCGTGAGGGGACTGGAGCAGTTCAGTAACGGGAGGAATGGGGAACTGGTGCGTGGGTGGGATGTCCTCGGTGAGGGATGGGTCCCTTGTCCCCAGGTGCAGCGCGGCTCTGGGGAACTTCGGAGTCTTGCCAAAAGACCCAAACAGTGCCCGGATTTTTAAAAGCTGGCTGTAAATCTGTGTATTTTTTAGAGTCCCGGGCAGAAGTGTTTCCATACCTGTACAGTGTGGATGCCGACGGCTATTCGCTCTTCCTGTGTGACTCGTGTGAGGGGGACACGGACCCCCCTCCGAGCCCTCTCAAGCTGTGAGGGCGGGGGTGCTGCAGCCCCTGCCCGGAGCCCCTCCAGCCCGAGGGGGAGCACAGCCGCGGGGCTCCCGTCACGCAGGGGGGTTGAAGGGCAGGGACCGAGGCGAGGCTGAGGCGATCCCGCCCGGCCGCCTGACGAGCAGCGACCATTGGACCGCGCGCCCCTCACCGATACCCCTGAGGGGCCAGCGGCGGTCCCGCCACCCGCCAGGGGGCAGGAGGGGCGCGGCCGCTGCGCGTGTCCCGCCCTCACCGCGCCGGGGAGGCTCCGCGGGCACCGGAGACACCTCAGGCGGCGGCGGAGGAGGCGGAGCGCCCGGCCACAGCCCCGAGCCGCTGCCTCGCCACCCCGCCGCTGCCTGCTCCTCTTCCGCCGGCCGCAGGTGAGAGAGCGCGACGAGAGGGGAGCTGCCCCGGGAAGGTGAGGGTCGGGGGGTCGCAGTCCGCTCCCGCGGCCCCGCTCCGCGGAGCACGGAATTACAGGAGTCGAAGACTCGCTAGGTTTCTTGTAGAATACTTATTTCCTACCCCTGGTTACACCACTGGATGCACTTGGGAACAGCAAACAAATTTTCAGGCCCGTAAAACCTTTCTCCAAGTTTATTTTGCTTAGAAGAGGCCGAGCGGGGAAGCTGCCGGGCCCGGTGACTGGCCCGGGGCTCTCACACCGGCTGAAGGGAGAAGTTGTTCGCTGGGCTTGGCTTCTGTGTGGCAATGCACTCGAAAGCCAAAAGCTGACTCTTGTGTTGTGAAGTATTTTGTATCCTTTTTTGCTTGGTGTTTTTAGCACAATAGGGCTTTAAATTGCTGAAAGAGGTACTTAAATATCCAGGGAAAAGTTGAAATACCTGCAGAAGGTTGGTTCCTGTCTTTGTTATCGGTAAGTCGCTTCTAATCTTAATAGGACGCGTTATGGTATTTCTATAACAAGTGAGTGGTCTGTGTTAATAACAGGATTAAAATGCTTTGACACATGTAGTACGGCATTTGACATTACTGCTAGGATCTTGTGTTTGCGGGTGGCAGGTCATGGATAGCACTGAGCAGGGACATGTCGTTACCAGTCACCCAGGACCCTGCTAAAGTCCGTTGAACCTGAGGCTTCTTTTGTGACCAGCACGGATGTGGTCAGCAGAAGTGCTGAAGTTTGGTAAAGGCACTCTGAAAGCATTTTTGGACACACAAAGTAAATACGCAGTATGTTTGAATCTGGTTCAGCACAGAAATCTGCTTTTCTTCTGTCAGATGTGTTATGTTTTACTTGTATCCCTGTGTCTGACACACTTGGTCGTGGACCAGGATGCTGCTGTGCTAAGTGTTGTGCAAATATAAGGTGGGGAAAATCCACTTAAATGCATCTGAAAATTGGTTTTCATTCTCAGGCAGTTGTGATTTATTATAGGAAATGCACTGTCCAGCACAGCACACTTTAATATGAAAATTTCTTCATAGTGGGAAACAGGATGTAACTGTACCTGCATTAGTGACCTTACTGCTTTGTGCTATGATTCATGATGTGAGAGTATTTAAAAAAAAAAAAAAAAAGTCCTTTTTTACTTTATGTCTAAAAAGGAAAAGTACCACAAAGACATTATATGACTATTATATATTTTGATATATATATTTGGATAAATAAGAATAACGTGGTGCTGTATTTTTTTTAATGTTATTTTTAAGGAAGCAGAATTCTAGGAGTGAAAGTTTCTGGGAGCATTTAATGATTGTGTCTAGGTCAGAAATAAATAAATAAATAGTGTAGTTGTGTGTGTATTGGGGTTTTGTTTGTTTGTTTGGGTATCCTGACCTTTCAAATGTTTGAAGTCCTGATCTGGAAGCTTTTATATATGATCCTGTATAGGTGGAAGGAGAAGGTGTTGCAGTAAGACCCATGATGTAGTGTACTCACGGCATGTTTGTGTGTATAGTGAACCAAGTACTTCTGAAAAAAGTCTTCATTGCGGTGGTTGACATTAAAACCAGTATTTGCCAAAGTCACCAACACGTTGACAGTTTCCCCCTACCCAGACACACAGAAAGGAAAATGAGGAGTATATGGAATACCACTCTGAAAACAGTAAGCCAATACTGGTTTCTAATGGCCTTATAGCATGTTACTTATGCGTCCAGAAGCCATTACTAACAGCAATTAGGGTCATTGGGGGCTCTTGTAAAGCAGCCATTAAACTTCTTATTTTTTTTCTTAATGAAGCTAATGTCAACACCATTAAGAGTAAACAAGAACATACTTCATTCCCTAATGTATGTGGATATTTATGTTCTCATGGTTTGTGCTAAGTGAAAGAGCAGGTGCTGGTTGAGAGCTAATTAGTTTAGGTGTTAGCCTAGAGACAGATGATCGTTGTCTTCTGTTAATGTGGGTGTTTGTGTAATTGCCAGTTGCTCTTAGATTAAAAAAAGAAAAAGACAATATCCCCTATGGAATTACAAAAAAAAAAATAAATCTAAATTGAATTCTTAGACTTATTCTTGGGTTACATCTTTGACTTGGATTTAATATACAGAATTTATCAAAATGAGTCATTCTGATTTTAATTTATTATGAAGGCTGTAAAACATAGGCTGAAATGTTTCACCCAGTGCTCGCTTATTCTGTCTTATGGTTTATGTTGAAGCTACATTTTATCTTTCTAGAAAAGGATCCAGTCCACCTGGATTTGTTTGGTGTTTTGTATTAATAAAATGTAAGTTTAAGCATCTGCAGGGCTTTTGTACTGAAAGTGTCACTTGGGACTTTTTCTATATAGAATTATTTTTCTTGTGTGTATCAAAGATTGCTTTGTTATCATAAGAAATCAACCTGGGAATGGAGCTGTGTAAGAGCAGATAGCCGGTGGAATTAGAGCTGTCCTTAAACCAAAAAAGCTTTTCAGATTAAAAGATTGCTCTTCTCTAATTAGAGCCCAGTCGGTATTCAAATTCTTGAATATGGTCTCTGTAAAGGGCCGGTTGAAGAGCTAACTGGTTCTTTCAAAGACTGAATAAACAGGGAGATAATCTCTTAAACTAGCATCTGCAAAGTTTCAAGATGATTATTTGCTAAGCTGACAGGATGTTACAGTGTGAAGTAGTTTGTAACCACTGCAGTTAGATCATCTTGTATTAAAATAAGGAAGTGCAACTTCTTCCTTAGATCATAAAGGTATACTTCATGAATAGTAAATACCTTGTGTTTGCTAAAAAATGTATTTTATATTTTACATTTTTAAAATAGTAAAGACATTGATCTGGGATTTCCTCGTGCTCTTATTTTAAAAACTACAACATTTTCACCTGGAAAAAGTTCTGTCTTTAAAAAAAAGTAGGAGTTTTAGAACACTTTTGTCTCATAATAAAAATAATTATCATTGTTATCTCCAGAGACTTGCAAGCACTTTTGCTGTTGCTTGCCTTTTGCCTCTTACACCATTCTGTCTTCCTGAGTCCCCCTGAGTAGGGTCCAGGCCCTGTCTTGTGGCACGGAGCCGCAGAGTCGCCCGCATATGCAGGCAGAGGAGCAAGCAATACGTTTGATTTTTCTTTTGGAAGTGCTTTTCTTTGCTTAATAAGCATAACTTACCATAGCATAAATATGCTGTAGTAATATTTCCTGCATATCATGTGTAGGCAGCTACTACTGAGTGTTACCTCTTCAGAGTTAGTAAAATTAAGGTGCAAAAGCTGAAATAATTTTGTCCAGGTTACTCAAAGATAAATGGCAAAATTTAAGTGGAACATGGAGCGGCTGTTCCTTTCTAGTCAAGGCGTTGCTTTATGTAGTCAAGTACCTTGGAGTTATGACATGTGTTTGTGTCAAAATGTATCCTTCAGACTTAACTCATTTTGTGTAGCCTATTTTCAGCAGCATTTTTATGAAAATCGAATAAACCACCTCTTCTGTGGCAACCAGGATGCTGTTTTGATTTTTACAGCACAGGCCCTGCAGTTCAGAGGCTTCAGGTCTGTTGGTGCTTTAGAGACGAAACAAAGTCAAAGCTGGCTCTGGTGTGACATGAGGCCGCACATACCACTTTTCCTAAGAGCTTCCTTCACAGCTAATGGCCAGAATGCTCCCTCTTTAGCAGCTCTTCTGCAGTCCTCATTTCAGCATTAAAAGTAGCTTCTGGTCTGTAATGAGAGAGGGGGAACAGGGTGTGTTTAACTTCTGTTTCTGGGAATAAAACTAAGTGAAAAGCTAATGCCTTCTGGTTGAAAACAGAAGTAACAAGGATTACCAAGGCTGTAACTGATGGCGTCAGACAAAGGTGACAAGTTTCCTTCAACCAGTTGGCTCTTTGTGGCCACTTCTCCCCAGGTGCCCCGGTGCTACGGCAGGGGGTGTTCGCTGTAGTGTATGTGTGTGTGCTCTGCTCAGGTAGCTCGCAGGGCCTTCTGGTGAAGGTAATTGAACAGGATAATTTTTAGACTCATTCTGCTGTGTCCTGCATCTCAGTTTGTTTAAGAGTAGTGATGGGGCTTTGTAGCATCTTCTGTTCTGTGTGATGCAGAAGCAAATGCTGTTTGACACACGAGTTGTCGTTCAGCCCACAACAAAAGGAATGTGTCTTTCTGAGATGCCCAGCAAGTGCAGCAGTAAATTCTTTCTTAATAATGCTGCCTTGTAAATGGCTGGTTATAAAGCCGCAAGCATGCTCCTGTAATATAATCACTATCAAAATGTTTTAAAAGGGCTTTGATTAAGTTGTAAGGTCGTAGGAGGGCATGCTTATTCCAAGGAAGGAGGCAGTACTGCAAGAGTTTTATGGGTATGTTAATGTAGAAATAGGCTACATGTGACTGTATAACTGTTTTTAATTTGTGAGTTTTCACTCTGAAGTTATGTTACTACTAATAGTGGTGAGTTAGCATTTCAATGAGCTGAATAAAATATTGCAGTAAGATGCTTTTAATTTGTAGTATAGCCTGGGTTTTAGTCGTTATTTACCTAATGTCCAATCTGCGACTAAGTTTTCTGCTTAAAACATAATACATTCATACTAGGGTGTTCTTTGTAAAGAACTGGTGCATGATCAAACGACCTAGCAGTGACTAATTCTTACTCAGATTCCGTTTGCCATGCAAGTAACCAAAATGGTAAAGGAAACAAGGGTGCCAATAGAATGAGAAAACTCGTGGAAGGGCTGGGTGATGAGTGCAGCTGGAAAGGAGCCATAAAAGGTAGATTCAAGCAGGCTGAGCTCACTGAGGTTTATTCAAAGTCAGCTGAAATTAATGGAAATGAGCAATAAAACTCTGATTACTTGAATGCCAAATATTCTTAGCACCTGGCTCATGTCAACCTAAGTCCATCTGTTACGGTATTTCAGCGGGGCCTGCTTGCGGAAACGAGCTCAGACTTAGGCTGTGGGGAAAAAACCAAATTGAGTCAAGTTAAGAGAGGATGAACTTTGTACTGGAGCTTTTCTGTGTGTCTGTGTCTTTTGTCTCTTACTGCTACTGAGTTTATGTGGGACTAAATTAAAAAAAAAATCTAGTAGCAGAACAGAATTTTGGTTTCAATTTCCTCATTTGAAAGGAAGCTGGGGTACAGCTATCAAACTTTCTCACTTCCTGATACTTTCTGTCTGATCTTCTGCTCCTCCTTTGCTGGTGGTTTCAGCCTGCTGCCATCAAGGCGGCTGTCATTTCAGTGCCAAGGAAACAAACATTTATGTATTTCTGGATACACATTTACTGGAATAAACTAAAATAAATGACAGGAGACGTGAGAAAAGTATGTAGTCATTACTAGTACATTTTTATCAGGAACTGGGTTTTGAGGTGAAAATGCTTTAAAAATTCTTATCACGGATAAAGCAAATTAATCAATTCTGATACTTTATTGTATAAGTTCTTACTGAATTCATTCTTAATGAATTTAACAGTTTTTTTCAGCAAGGGCTTGTGTATGTTCTGAAGGGAACAGCTTCTTTTGGGAATGTCCTGGGAATTTTAAATTCCTTTCTGCTCACGAGTTCTGTAAAAATGACTAATGATGGCTGTGTAAAATATTGGTTTTTTTCTAGAAATATTCTTATATGACTTTGGATAAAATGCAGGAGTAAATGCAGTGGAGGGTATGTTTTCTCTGGTGTAGCTAAGCTGGCTCAACGCACGCTGTCACTAAAAACGGGCAGCGCTGCTCCCTTCCTGCCTCTGCTCCGACCCCTCCCTTAAGTCAGCACTGGCGCTCATCTGACCTGCTGGTGAGCTGATTCATGGAACTAAATGGGCAAAAAGCTATTTTTTTAATAGTATAAGCATTTTTTTCAGTCTGATTTTTTTTTTTTCCTTTGTAGGAACAGAACAGCCAGGCTAGAGGAAGTGGCAAGAACGTATTGCTGAACTTCTGGAAAGACAGGCGGGGACAGTTCCCTCCTCTTCGGCAGTGGCTGTGCTGTAAAACTGTGCTCCTCGTTATCCAACTAGTAAGTTATACCTCTGCAGACATGCTGAAAAAGTGACCTGGATTGTGTTTGGATTTGAGGTATTGCCAATTGAATTGTTAGCCCAATTTCAGTACTTCTTAAGAAGAGCTCTGCTCCTCTGCGTTACTTCTACAGCAGGAAATGAATGTGAAAATATTTCACTGTAGGACTTTTTAAAAATCACCTATAGTTCTTTGCAAGTTCCTGAGGAGTATCCTGTTTTGGATTTAGTAGTTTTTACTTTTTGTTTTTAGTCTGCTACTTGTAATACAATAACAGTTACAGTCCCCCCCACTCCCTTTTTCCTCAGGATGCTGCACTTTTAAAATAGGGTGGAAGATTCATCGCAGTGCTGTAGTGGCAGTTGTGTTGCCATATATTGTGATTCGGTTAAGAAAGTGCAGTATTTATTGCACATAACATAATAATACAAAATTCACAGCTGTTGGAAGGTAGTCAAATGTAGGAGTTGCTCTGAGAAAGTGAGAATTTAATTTGATAACTGTATAAACACCATGTTTAGCTTTCAAAGAAATAAGAAAAAACCCAGTATAGTTACTCTGTAAAAATGATTTGGTGCAGTTCTTACAGTGCTACAATAGGCAAAATTCCATACAGGCAGCTTTATTTTCTCTGGCAAGCTGGCATGTTGATTACTTGTATGTTCAGAGCTCACTTGCAGAGTTGTAGAACATGATTTATTGACACAGGTTTGTCAGTGAGCAGAACTTGCACGTGGGTGTTAATTGCTTCTGGTCATGTGCAGACCAACAAATTAACAATGTTATTAGATAAAGGAGATTAAATTGCAATTAATGAATAATAAATTGTAAGAATAAAATGGAAAAATTTGTTTTTCAAGGTTCTGGTTAGATTTAGGTGAGAATTAAAGAGTTGTTCTTTTCTTATATTGGCTGTGTGTTCCGTAACTGTTTATCAGGCATGATTATACAGGGAATTTGGATGTAGTTGTAGCTAAACTGGTTTACCAGAGCAGCGTTAAACACTTGTTTTACATGTTGAATTAATTTTTGTCCTACATTTATGCAGGCTGTTGTATTTAGAAATGTGTTCTGCTGTACTTACTTTGAGCTGCATTGAAATATGGATCCTTAATCAGAGATGATGAGGCTTTTCTTGGAGTTGTCTGTGCTGCCATAAAAATATGTATATGTATATATAAAGATACATATACAGGTATATGTATGAATAAAGAAAACTAACTAGTGTCATTTCTGTAGGGTACAGAATCTAAAATACACTGTGCTTGTTTCTTTTTACCTTTCTGGATGGCTTCTCAACATGTTCTGTGTGTCAGTATGCCAGGCATCATTCATTGGGCTTATGCATTTAAAAATGGATAACCAATGTTTTAAGAAGCACTTACCAAAAAAACCCAACCAAACAAACTTATTAACTTGCTGGTAAGTCTGAGGAGTGTTGGCTGTAGGAAGTGTGGGAAATCTGTGAATCAGTCCATTTGCTTTCTCATTTAAATCAAGGCAAGGAGCAAGGCAGCGCTCCTCTAGTGCCCTGTATTCAGCAGAGATTTCAGCATGCTGAATAACAGAGTGTTTAGTTGGGGTATTTGGAAAGAAGGTGAGGAGTTGCAGTTCCTACATGCTCTAAAAACATTCTCACTAGAAATAGAGGGGCTTTCAAGAGAGGAAAGAAGTGGAGAATGGGGGAGGAGGAAGGATTTCTTTAACTGTGGCACTGCCTTTGCAGAAGTGAGATAACTGTAGGTTGCAGGCAGAGGAGACCTAATTATATGGTATAATAATACTGTAGTACATCTGAGAAAAACTTGCCCTGATCTAGAGTCAGGGTAGGCTAGCAATAATGTTGAGATGGACTCTCTGAAGATCCCAAAAGGGGGAAGGCAGCGTATGTCTTCTGGAAACCTGCTGTGTTTTAAAAGCACTTTTGCAGGCAGCTGCCTAACGCATTAAAGATCAAATTGTCCAGAAATATTTTTTAGTTGCTGTGACCTGAGCCCCACGCTCAGAGCAGTGGCCTAGCAGTGGGCAGGGGGAGCATGCAGACTGAGTGGGAACAACTCCATCCCTCTTCTCAGTGTCATGATTGAATTTTAATAATTTCTCTTCTTATATGCTAGTTAGTGGTGTTATCACCCCGATTGGTGCCTTCTCTGCAAGACACCAGCTAGCTCTGTTTGTGCCCACCCCATATGTGAGTGCTTTAAGCACCTGGGGGTTCTGGGTGCTGCCTCACTGGGCCTGGACCTTGGGAAAAACTGCCCTGGACCTTAACATCACTGGTGACTCTCTGCATCTGTTTGAAGTAAACTTCTCTGGAGTCCCATCTGCTAGGAACACTTAACTCTTGGAGGCATGAGGTAGCTGACAGTCACAAAGACACATAGCTGGTTGTGGGGGGAATTTTTAATGCAGTTTTACAGTTGATGCTGTAGATGCTGGTCAGCACAAAACAAACTATATTGCATGCTGTTCCCTGAATCTCCCTTCTTTGGAGTGTTCTTAGGGATTTGGTCGATGCTCTCCAGGGCTCCCTTGTCCCTTTTCCTGTACTTGATGCCCCCAGCTCAGGCTTTTCTGTGCTCCGTGAGAAGGATCCAAGCGGACTTCAATTCTCTTGCTACTCCCTATGCTGCTGTGTGACCCTCTAGTCACTTGCAAACCCTTGGGTGGTCTGTTGCGTGGTTACCACACAATTTGAGTTCAGACCTGAAAAACTGGTTTTAGAGGCACTAACCACCTGTTTTGCTGGGGAACAGCCCAGGTAATTGTGGATGGCCTTTAATGATGTCTTGTACCGCAGCAGAGGCTGAGCACCGCTCCTCCCTCCGTGCCATGGCATACAACTCACCTAACTGTGTGCCCCTTCTTGAGCAAAAAAATGTTGTTTTTAAAGAGTGTTAATAATGTCCAGCTGAACTTCAGAATATGTATGTAGGTTCCTGTGATAGTTATAAGGAATTTGTGATTACAGAGCAGAGCTGCTTGATAGCACTGTTTCCTCACCCACTCCACTCGTGTACGCGGTCTGTTTATCTTCTGTTTATCTTCTAACATCAACCTATATTCTTACATCAGGAGAACAACTCTAATTATGGCCACACTAGTTTTTAGACAGTAATTGGGCAGGTAACAGGTCTGCATTCTAACCTAATAGGATGGCTGCACAAGATGTTGCCAGGGAACAAGCTAAAATGCCTTAGTTATTACCCGTGTATATGTTATTCTACGTAAGGTAAATGTGAGACAGGTCATTCTGCTTTCCTTTACAGAAAGCTGTAAGTTTGTACATTGGCAGTTACTATGGGAGATTTTACATGCTATTGATCCTCACTTTTAAATTGTTTTACTAATAATTTATTGGTGTAACTAGGTAGGTAGTTTCCTTTGCCATGTTAGTCTTTAAAAAAAGAAAATCTTAAAAATCTGGATAACTTGATAATTTGGACAAACTGTTTGTAGAACAGAAACTGTGTGGTATGCCTTTTGATTGAAAGTAACACCTGTGTCAGAATGATCTCAAGATGTCATTCTAAGCTGTTTGGGTTCTTTGCCTGTAATTCCCATAAACTATTAATTATTGTTAATTCTTTTCTATGTTGAGACATAGCTAACAGGATGGAAGGTAGGCAACAGTGATTTTTACCCACCTGCCCTTTTTCTATTTTGTTAAAAAACAAGCCTTTTTTTACAAGGTAGTAACCTGGAGGGGAACACCCTCTTTGCAATATTGCCAGACACAGCTTTTGGTTATGAGTTGTTCAAAGGAAAAAAGATATTTCAAAACTGTAAGTCTGGTTCTTCAGTTGCCTTATGAATTTTGATCTATTTTTGGCCTAAGTTGAGTTTTTCTCTGTGGTAAAGTGCTAAAAGCTTTGTTTAAAACACAATTTTGTGACTGTGTCAGCTAAAAATGTCTGGTATCATTAATATTCTGATAAAGCACTAGCCTTGTGAACCAGTGGGCTAAATAATTCTTACAGCTTCCTTCCCGTCTTAATGGAGAAGTCAGCAAACTCATAAGCACTTTCCTTGGGCCTGTGACTTACATTTTCACATATATTTCCCTATAATGAAATATGAATTTTAGATTTCATGCACACTAAATGAAGGAATATATGGCTAAGATTATATGCTGTGCTTCTGGAATATGCCAGATGGTTTTATATTGCTGCAGTTACCTTGGTTTTGTACTTTACTACAGCTTGTTTGAGCAAGAGACTAATTTCTGAACAAGAACTAGAGCTACAGCCTTCTCAAAGTAGGAGTACTGGTGCAAACATCTAATTTTATTGGTGTGCTTCCTGGCTTTTCTTTTGTTTGACTTCTGCCAGAATGAGAATATAGCTTTTCTTATTTGGAATTTCTTGACCTGGATTTACCGTGCAGTCCGAGTTCCTTGATGGCGTCATCCACTGAATCATCCCTGTTCCTTAGACCGACCTCCTCTTGATTGCTTCTGTAGGGTTATAAAAGAAGGTCAAGCTGGGAAAGTCACACAAGTGCTTGGAGGAGGAGCAATCATCAGGCCAAGTGCTGTAAGTGTCTGTGAGGCGGAAGGATCAGACCTCTGGTCTGTGTCTGCTCTGGAGAGGTCACGCACGGCCACGATCAAGAGTTCCTTGTGAGAGGCGAGAGTTCCACCCCAGTGCTGCAATCTGCCTTCACAGTGCAAACTGCAGGAAGAAGCATTAGAATTACACACATATGTAGTGGTACTTAATTCAGCATTTTTTTCTTACAGTTGTTATGACTTTTATATAAGGCTTTTTGTTTAAATGATAGATTTCTAAACACGTTTTTGTGCTAGCTTCCAGGCTCCATCTCAGTGGGAACCTTAGGAGAAATTTGTAGTAAACAACACTTAAAAGAATCGATGTGTTAATTATTATATTTGCTGTCATGAATATAATTTTCCATATATCTTAATATTTGTTTGCTGTAGGTGACTTGAATCCTTGCTTTATGATCACAGTACAGATTTGTTTCCAGCCATAATGTTGATAAAGCAGACATCTAGTATTCATAGTACCTGTAAAACATCTCTTGTACTTGGGATGCTTGTTTTGCAGCTTTGATTTTACTTTGCTGCTTTTGTGCATCATCCTGTCTAAGAATTGAGGATTTCATAAATCAAGGTTTGTGCCTGAATACATATATCATCAAACAATAACTGCTTACAGTCATTTTAAGGAGTTGATTGGAATTTTTTTAACAAAAACGCATACCAGACATTTTCACTTACATTTTGTCCTTTCCCTTCCTCATTATAACCACCTGTAGTGTCTGTATGCCTAGGCTTAACATGGTGATGAAGTAGTGAAAGTCTGGGTGTAAACCAGTGTTTTGTGTTTTAAATAAGTGTTACAGCATTTTTATGTCTGTGTGCAGTATGTAGAGTAGATAAAAATGTAGATGTGCCTGTTCTGTGCATCGTCTAGGTCACTGAAGGGTTGCATATGGCTTCAGTTTTTCCTCACCCTGGCACATTTGGCTGTCAGCTCCTGGATGAAGTGGGCTGACTCAGTGCTAGATATGAATACAGGATTGGTCATATTGTGCATTATATTGTATTTCAGTGGTTTCTGCTTAATTAGTTAAATTTTTGCCTTTGTGATACTTTCTCTTTAAAGCACCATGGTATTTCATAGTGAAAGTTTGCGAGAGTCAGTTAAATGACTTAATTTAAAACCATCAGAAATGTCTGAGGGAAGTGTTAGTGTAAAAGTGGTTTTGGATTTGTAAATATTTGAGGAGTGTGTTACTTCAGAAACACTCTACACACATGTACATGTTTGTGGCTTTTTCTTTTCTTTCTCATTGGGAACTCATATGTCTTTCCAGACTGGTAATCAAATGCAAAAATATTTGGTTTTGAAATTTGTCTAGGGAAGGTGTGTAAGGTATATAAAATATGTATTATAAACTATAAAATGGTCACAAAATGGTATTTTTTCAGTTTGTATGCTTAATTCCCTTTTCACTAAAAGTGTGAGCTAAGCTTTTTAAATGGTTCTTTTTATCTTGAAACTGCTTTGATTAATCCTCCCCCCTTTGCTGCACTTGAATATGGATACTTTTGATGTACATCTTCCCATGCACCAGTTGTAAGTTGGAAGTAAAGAACACTCCTCCTCCCATGAAATTACTGTTTTTTTAGGCAGCAAACTTAAGTGTGATTTAGTGGTGGAAGCATAAACCTGGCAGTCAAAAGATGTGAATAGTGTTCCTAGGGTGATTCTATCAAGTCAGACTTTTTTCTGGCTTTTTCTTTCTGCAAAATGTTGATAGAAGTAAAGAGTATATGAGGTTTTAGTTACTCATCTTGCAGGCCCCCAGACAGAAGTGGAAAGTGTTCTGGCATTAACAGTAATTTGGCTGCTGGGAGTTGCCCAAAGTACTGGCAGTATGTTCTTGCTCTTACTGAAAAATAAAGTAACAGTTCTCTTTTTTTTTTTTTTTTTTTAATAAGTGTAAGCTGGCTTGGATCCTGCTCGGCAGCCTGTTGTGAAAGTCATCCCTTCTAATAGCACAGTGCCCCAGGGACTGCTGCAGGGCACTGGCTGGCTCACTGCTGACTGGGAGCCTCAGTGGTTGACACTGCTCATCTAGAAAAAGGATGCAATTATGACTCTCCTCCCTAGCCTGGGAAGGCATCTTGGATCTCCTCATTCGCAGCTCCAGTGTTCAGAGATGGGGTGAGCCACTCTGGGATGAGCCTTCCCTACCTGTGTATATTTATCGATCCTTGTTCCTTAAATTCTTGGATATTTCCTGGAGATTATGGGCTGGATATGACTAAACTGTTAATGGCTTTTGTCAAGTGTTAAAGCAGAGAAGTACAGACCACCCTGACTCCGTGTTTAGCGAAGGCACTGAGAGGTGTTTTCCCCCGAGAAGTTGCTCTTTCCTGTTGCTGGCTCTTGCCTAGCATCCATCCGGGCTGTGCCTTGTCCCGGGGCCCGTGTGGGAGCACAGCTCCCTCCTGCGATGGCTGCGGCAGCATTTTCGGGTTAAGGAACCTTTTTTCCCTGCCTCCTGTTCTGCCCCTGCTCTGCAGCTGGCCACTCTCAGCCGTGCTGGCTGCGCTGCCCATGAAGCTGCGCTGCCCACAGTCACTGACCCTGGCTGCCTTTTAGGCAAAAAGAAACAGGAACTAGGAGATACAAATTGTTATTTTGGAGCTGATCTGACTCTGTGTGGGCCTAGAAACAGTGACATGCACATAACGAAAGAACAATGTGGTGAGGTGACAAGATAGGAGTGAGTGGTGGGGATGGAGAGGGGAAGAGGAGGAGAAACTCGTTGAGTTGAAACTGGGGAAGCCCCTGTTGCAGAGCTGTAGCTAAGACCTGTGGGTTTAGTTGTTTAAAATGAGCAGAAAAAGTTTCCTCTCTAGATTTCTGTTTATTAAACTAATTTAAACTCTTTGTGTAGGGATGGGAGGGTGGTGATTTATGAAGAAACATGCATTTGCTGTAGTAGATACTTCCATTTTAATACATCCCTGCTAGGGATACCTCTTGCTTCACTTGTAGACCGTGCCCCCGTTATATTGGGATTCATTTGTTTGAGCAGTGCGTTGTACTTTAGAAGTAAGGAAGTGGTGGCAATGATACATGTGTCAGCCTGAACTGTACATGAAAAAGTAGTGGTCATGTTACAACCCTGTGAAAGGAATGAAAGGAACTTCATGATTTCATCCACTGTTGTGTCTTGCTATAGCTCAGAGATATTTCTCTGATTTCATTTGCTGCTGAAAAAACTGGTGTTAAATGAAAGATTTCCCCTCCCTTCTGTAACTGAATTTACAGCTCTGATTTTGCTGTGTTGTTTTTGTAACTGCTGCATCTGTCAGTGGGAGCTGCAGGACTGACTTTCTGCTGTCATTAACATTGGGCATTCTTATTTAATTATATATTTATTTTAAAAAATGTAATAATATTATACAATAACTTAATTATTATTTTATGTGATATTTAAAGCCCAGCAGTGTGCTTCATGCCACAGCTGAACAGACATTCTCCTCCAGGGATTGTATCAGTTTCTGGAAATATGAGATTAAAGCTCAATAAAAGATTTAAGTGCCAATGAAGATGTTTATAGTCCAAAATTATTAGTGCCTTATAAACTTGGGACTACTGTAGTCCTGAAATGTCTTGTGAATATTCACTTATTTTGCCAGCAGCTTTTGTGGAGGGATGATGTTATTAGGCCAGTTCCTTTGGGAGAGAAAAAGTGATACCACACACTCGGAGCCAGCCAGCCAGCAGGAAATCTGTGGGAGAGGCAAAAGTTAGAGAGTCAGGTTTGCGTTCTTTGCTTTAACCACAGTGTTCGTCCTTCTCATATGGGGGCTAAAGCCTTCAGAAGGTTTGGAGAATTTGTGTGTGCACAGGATGGAAAGACAGGATTACAGGCAAGAAAAGTACCCCTGGAATTTATTATGCTTTAACCAGAGGATGTGGTTGTTGAAATAACATTCTTGGGGTTTTGGTAATATTTGGATTCCAGGCCTGCTCTTAAACTGTACTGAACAACTTCAGTGAAAGTTAAAAGTAATCAAAATTACTTTTGAAAAGTGGGGAAATGGCTGTGACACTAATGAGTGGTTTGTGCTTCCACAGGAGCTCCCTGATCTACCAGATAAAATTTGGCCAGTGAACTACCAAGTTCTCTTCCCAGGTCTGCTCCTGAGGTGCTGCATAGCATGTGTTTTGACTGAGCACTTTTCCTATGTGTAGCTGTTTCTCTGTAGAATGTGAAGTCTTTGAATCATGAATTGTCTTTTAGGGAACTAAAAGGTCAGAGTCAGATCTTAGGGCTGTGGCTTAAGTCCATTATTGTTTAGAATTTTGTTGGTGTATGGTGTTCATAAAAACACATTATTTCCTCCCCCAACATTAAAAGATAAACTCGGGGATTTTATGGAATTTAGTCTATAGTTTAATTACATTTTCAATACTTTTTCTCAGTTTTTAATGGTTACCCCCTAGATTGTAATTTCTGAATTTCTTTTACTTTTAATTTTTAATCTAATTATGCCCTTTGATCTGCTTATAGGTGAGTAGTTGAAGTCCACGTTGCATTATTAGTTTGTAACGTTTTCTGGCTCTTTTAGTTGATCCTATAGGGTTTCAACTCTGTAGTGCTTTTCATTCAGCCTAATTTTGGTGTAAATCCCTGTCACTACCAACCCTGCCAGTGTACATCTGTAAACCAGACAGTAGTGTGAATATGCTGAGAGAAAAAGAGCTTTAGGTAAATTCATACTGGATTTTTGGCAAATGGGTTCCACTGAAGCTGGAGAGCTGCAGCTGCAAGAGCAGAAACCATATATTCTTCGAAACAGCCTTGTAGTAATGATGATTTTGTTGCTGCATTTATTTTTTTTTTTTTAAAAAGACATTTTAGATATATGAACTACTGTTTTCCTAAGATCTTAATTCAGTTCTTGTACCAGGTAGAAAAGCCCTAATTACTGGAACTTTAAACCACTCCAGAAGTCCTACACAACCTTTAGACCTGTCAGAGCAAGAAAGATTGTACCAGAAACTCTTGGAGACATTCTCAGCAGTACTTTGAAGATTGGCTCTGCATGTGTGTGTTCTTACTTCAAACTTCCTGCATTAAGGTAGTAGTAGTTTCTTCATTAATTATTACTCTCAAGACACCAGAAACCAGTCTTTGTGTAGAAATCTGTTTTTCTAGGTGTGTCCAGAGGAGGATCTCATTTCATGTGAGTTTATAAGACAGTGACAGCCCAGTTCAAGTGCAACAAGAGGTAAAACAAAGAAGGGAACTGAAGGCTGTTCAGTGAGTTGTAACACGTACAGTCAGCATGCCCTTTCATGTTGTAGTTTAGGAATTTTGAAATCCCTTTTATGGGAGAAATTGGTTCACTCTTGACTCTTCTTGTGGTTTTCAATGTAATTTTGAAGGTAGTATGGGAGAGGAGGTAGTGCCTGTTTTATCTAATATTGTTTGCTTTTTTCTGACTTTCTTTTTTGTTCCTAAGCATTTATATTGTTTCTACAGTATGCTGTCTTGGACATTTCTGAATAAAGTAAACTTTAAGCTAAGCATCAGTTCAATCTATATTTCCTTATACTGTCATTTAGGGTAACATGGAAGTGATTTTTAGATCATCTGTAAGTATTAGCCAGGCAATAGACAGAACCATCTTAGTATTTGCAGTAGATTTAGTTTGATTTATAAATGATTGTTTATTTTGAAAAAGATAATATAAAATATCTTTTAAGCGTTTCTGAAAAATATTGAGAGTTCTTAAATGTGGACTACACGTAGCTGAGGGGGAAATAACATTGGCAGTGTTATAAAATGGTGTCTGAAGGATCTGCCTGTTAAGATATAGTTGAAGTATTTTAATAATCCAAATTACATTTTTGTTTTAAAATACTTTGTTTCAGTTAAAATTATAGTAATGAAATGTGTTTGTTACAGATTTGATATAAAATACTTCCAAACCTGTGCCAGGAACACATTATGCCACTATATTTTGCCCAAGAAAACTTCAAATGAATGTCAGTATTTCAGCTCAGAATATTTATTAGTAGAGTTGTTAAAAAATGATACAAGGGGATTCCTGTAAAATTTTTCATTTCTCAGTGTAAGTGTGATTAATTTGAACTGAATTTAGATATTTCTACAACTGTGGTTATTCAGGATGAGCATTCAAATTATGCTTTCAGCAGTACTGGTGTTGCACCTAAGCCTACTGGCAGGGTAAACTCTTGAGACTCATGGCAACTTTATGCTTCTAGGTTAATAAATAAGCTAGGTAAGCAACCAGAAACCCTTGGCTCACTGCAGTGTTTCTTCACAGAGGTTTGTGGAGGCATCCACTGAACCAGTCAGGAAGGCTGTGTAAGTATAGTGGGAACACTTTTAAAAATAGTAGTCAAAGCTGTTATCATTAATAATTTCTACTGATGTTTACAAAATGAAGCTGCTGGTCAGAATACAAAGTATATCTCACAGCTAAATCAAAAGAAAAAAGTGAAGGGGACTGCTTTTTTGAAAAAGGAGGAGTCAAACAAAAGTGATGTTTTGTTAACTCCTATATAATTTCCATAACCACAGTGAAATCTGGATTTCCACAGTTTGTTTAATACGCTGGTGAATGATTGGTGTACCAGAGGTCTTGAATAGAACTGTGGAGAATCAAACAATTTGGGAAGTTGTTGCTCTAAACAGCTGTTACATTTGGTGAAATACAATAAATCAGGGATTTGGTAATACAGAAATGACCCATCCTTCTGTTCTGGAGTTTGTTATGTGAAATTTGTTGTTTCTTGAAGCTCATGAAGTATCCCTAAAACTAACCAAGAACTATTGTCATGTCCTTGCCTTCTATGTGCTCTGATGCCCCAAGCGTAAAGCAAAGGAAAAATCTTGAAAAATATAATAGAGGTCTTACTCTAAGGAGCAGAAGGAAGTCTTTTTTTTTTTAATACTGTAGGGTTTTTTTTACCTTTTAACAGTCTTAGCTTGATAAAATTTAGATGCTTAAAAAAAAAGCAATCCCGAACACGATAAACCAGACCTGTGCTGCAGGCACAGCATTGATCCACCAGCTCAATACTATGCAAATAACAATTTGGTAGGTGTGAAGAGCAACTGCTGTTCTAGCAGCAAGGTGCAGTGCTCATAATGTAACTGGTTAAATGTTCTTCAGTCAAAATGAAAATGGCCTGCGAGCTGTTGCTAGGGAAATAGGTGCCTGTGGTTAGTGTTGAATGCAGAGAGGTTTTCTGTTTTGCAGATCAAAAAATGGCTCCAAGTGCTCAGTCTGAGTATCACTTTACTTCCGGAAACTTGCGGCTTATCAGCAGACTGGTCTGTGCCTCTGAGGAGCTTCAGTTACAAATACAGAGAGAATCTTTTTCTGGTTTTTCTCCTCCTCCCCCCTCCCCTTTATATTTGGATATAAAGTGTTTCTCTTAATTGTTATCTTTGTTTATAATGTCTGTGTATGATAGGGAGTATACTGTCCTCAGGACCTGATCCCGAGAACACGTCTCGGGGAGCAGCAGCTTGATCCCTCTGCAACTAAAGTGAATCTTGCATATGACTGTTTATCAGGGGCTCTGGTGAAAGCTATGTTTTCCAGCACATCTTTAAAAAGAAAATACTTTTTTAAAAATCAGTGAAACTTGGTGAATTTGGCATAGTCCTTAAATCGATTCTCTAAAAGCTAACTAGGTACACTGCAAGTACGAATGGCTACAATTAAGCACCTTTACAAGCACTGAAAAAACAATTCTATGTCCCTTAGCTCCTCTTCTAAAAATCTCTGAAGAGTGTTATTTCTGGGATGATTTTTAAAAACTGTCATAATATATTTTTCTAAAAGGCATTATGAAATTTCTGGGACACCCTAACTATTTGGGCATCCTCCTCATTTTTCCAGCTAAATACCAGTGAACTGCTGCCCAGTATTGCTCTCCAGACAGCACTGGTCTGTTTCAAAGGAACATGAGACATCTCTCTGCTGATTGCCAGGAACACATCCTTAATACTGGATACGTAATAAGGTGAAAGTAAAGAAGGGTCTTAATTGTGCAATCCGTATTGAACATCTAACAGAGGTTAAGCAGAGTCTTATTTGTATCTTTTACGCATGCACAGACACAGCAGATCTGTATCTGCCTTTTCAGATGAACTTTGCGACATGTCTTACTGTTTTCTCCCCCTCTCACAACTATCTCTGAGGCTGCCAGAAGGCTTTGTCAAGGTCTTGACCTTTTTCTTAAGAATCAGCTCCAGTTTCCACCTAAGTACTGATGCATGTTGGCCTCTGCTAGGTGGAGCTAACTGCCGGCTAAAAGGTAATGAGATTTGATCAAGGTGTCCCTGGGTTTAGGAATGAACTGGACATTTAACCCACTGTGGCAGAATGGAGTACCTGTTTTTAGTGGTGATTAAAGTATTTTGTATATCCTAGCAAAAATTTAACAGAAAATTACTACAGGTTTATTTGAAATTATTTTGCAGTAACATATTTTGCATCCACTCTGATTTTGAGCCAGATTATTTGGCAGTTTCACTTGCCTTTCAGTTTCCAAAATGGGTCTCTAGTGACAGAGTTTTGGGGTGAACAACAAAGTGGGTGTTGATATGTTCCCTTTTCAGCACAGCTATTGTATCAGGTTTCCCACTGACATACTAATTCCAATTTCCTGCTCTGGGCCTCTTCTTCTCTGGGTCATTATTTCAACACTGCTCTATAACCATTTACTCCCCTTCTTGGTTCCTCTTCCTGGTGTGTACTGGATTCCAACAATGAATAGTGAGCAACCATCCTTCCTACCCGTGCTTGACACTTTGCTGAGGTGCTGAAATTCTTTGGCATCTTGTCACGTCTGAACAGTTGTTCCCATAATGTATGTGAAGAAAATAAAGTAGGAAGAGAGGAAGACAAAGCCAAGAACTGCTATGTATGATATGGATTTCCCTACTAGAGATCTGGTGCGTGAAGTTCCAGAAGGGTGGTAACCTGACCGTGTCTTCTGATCATCTGCCTACCTGGAGACACAATTTTCTGTTTGTGACATCCTAGGAATGTGCCTTTCTGCCCTTCTCGTGCTCCAAGACAAATAAACCAAGTGGGCAGAATCTCTCCATTTCCACACTAGCAGTAGATAAGCCATTTTCCAGAGCTGCAAGGTGCAGGGAAGGAGCTTTGTTTTCCTGCCACGTTGTCATATTTGCTGATCTGTGATCCAAAATCCCAAACAATATTTTATGCTGTTTTGAATTATACATTGTTTTAGTCAAATTTTTCTTCTTGGGGTGGTTTTTTTTTTAATTGCTGATATTTGATTTTGTGTCTAATAAAACTTACTGAAACACTTAAGGTTTTCATTATCAAGAATGCTATAAAAGTTAGTAAAACATTCTCCTGTTTTTATCAGAGTATCCTTTGCTGTCACACAGACCTTGCTTGAAAAGCACTGGGATCAGTTAGCATAAAGATGATACCTCTCATCAGTCTGCAGCCTTCTCAGACATTTCCATCTAGCATTAAGTATTTCAATCAAGTTGCTTTCATGCTGCTACTTGCCACAGTATAGTTAAGTACTTTTCTTCTGTTGATTGTCCGTGTAAAAGGCTCATAATACATGACAAGTGAATACTTTATCTTCCATGAAGTAGGAGGGCAAGAAATAGAAGAATTGCTAATGCTTACAGTGGTCCTTGGAGTAAGGATTCTCTGTCTTGTTGCAGGTTGGTGTCTGTGATATGTCAAAAGATTTAGTTTCAAAGATCATACCTGAGTGGGCTGCGCTCGTTCTACTGCAGGAATTTCAAAATGATCCATCAGGCCACAGTGGAGCGGAGAAACGCGACTTTTGCCGATGAATCCCGTGGGCTGTAATGGTAAGCAAACAACAAGCATGTGGATTTTATCAGTAGTCTCAGTAAGATTTGGGACTGTGAAACCCCAGAGTAATGTTATGCTCAGCTCAGCACTACAGTCCAGGTAAAAAGTGCTTTCTCAGTGGCTGCACACAGCCCTGGGGATTGCTGAGATACTGACCAGCAATCAGTATCAAGTACTACCAACCTTCACTAGGGTGGTGGCCACATACTTCACTGTTTTGGAATGTTCTTCTGTGGACTTCGTGTTGCTCTGAGGCAGTAACTGCACAGCGTTTTAGAAAAGTGACCTCTGCTGTATACTGGAGTTTTGCTGTGACTGTCATATTATTTCAGTTTTTGGAATTGACTAGTTATGTTTTAATACTTGTTAACTGGGCTTAGAGTCAGCAAATCCAGAGGATAAAGCTGCTTAAGGAGAGTTTAATTTAAAAGTGTCTGCTTCATTTTGGCTGTTGCCAGGTGAGATACTCGTGTTTCCTGTGGTGAGTCAGTGCTTTACACAGTGCAGGTTTCCAGTAGCCTGTTGGAGTTGGGAACAGTAGGGCTGGCTGTGGAGCAGAGCTTTGGAGATGGTAACAGGAAAGTTAAGATGAAATGAGAAGATGATGGTGATTAGATCTGTGTTCAGACATTCAGTTGCGTTGGTAGACAATCAAAACTTAGTGTGGAACAAAATAATCCTGTGAGACATGTTGGTTGTCCATGGAAAGCTCTTACTGCATCTGCATGGCTTGGCCCTTTCCATGATCCAGGACCTTACCCTGGCACTCATGAATGCTTGGCTCATGTGGCATGTCATCTGGATCAGTGAGAAATACATGTACAACTCCTAACAATTTTGAAGTGTGTGTTGCTATCAAGTGGGACTGAAAAGACAAGATTTCGGAGGTTTACATCCCACTATCATTGCTTATTTCAGAATAAGTCCACAAAGGACCTTTCCTAAACCAGATGTTACATTTTTTGAAAATGTTTTTAAAAAAATTGTGTGTGTTTGACTGCTGTTGTGTCCTCAAGTAGGGCATGGGTGTAGAAACAATGCTTCTGTTAGAAGTGTAGGCATGTCTCCTTGGTGGTGTTTTTGCTACTTAACCTCCAAGGGAGGGAACTTCCTTATTGCAAGTGTTAGTTTTAGTTTTTTTGGCTGTGAAGTACGGATGTGGTGGTGTAACAAATGTTGCATGGTTGACAGATGCAGAAGTTTGGGGAACATTAAAATTCCCCTGTAATAAATAGTATATAGAAATAAGATTTTAAAAACATGTGCTTGATAGGACTTACTCTTGAAGTACTAGTCATTAAGTAAAGGGAGGATTGGATTTAATGTCTCCTTCCCTTCCCCCTTGTTTTATAAATAGTATGAAGGCTTTGCTTTGTTAAACTTAAAGGGCATTTTATACCTTAACAAAGATATTTGTACTGTCATATCACACTGCAGTACACTGTTCTAGGTACTGATGCACAGTTATTTTCTTTCTGTTGTCCATCTCTTGGCCTTGGGCTCAGGTTTATTTCCAAAGTGCTGTTGCCAGTGGGTCTGCTTGCTTTGGGAGGAATACCAGTCTGAAGAATGACATAGATTGTATTGTGGAGTAAGCAGAAATTCAGATGGAAACAGCCATTTTGGCCTTTGGCAGCATACACAGGTGGTGGTGTTCTTACATTATGGTTTACTCTTGCATTTTGGTTATGGTGTTTGGCAAAATCACTTTAAAAAAAATACTTGGTTCTGTAATAGAACTCTGTACTGATAACAAAGTACAGTGGGACTGTAGTGCTGATTTGTGCTTTGAGCAGCCTTAAAGGTCCGTTACCTACTATTCAGTGACACATTTTCACTGTACATGTCAATGTTAGTTCATCTGAAAAATTAGAGAAAAAAAGCTGAAGAAACTGAGGTTTTTGACGTCAGTGGTTAGTTGAATTTCAGCTGCCCATATGTATTTCTACTTAATTAGGTAGCATGGAAGCATTGGATATAGGAGAGAGAGGTTTTTATCTTTGGGCCTCCTTCTCTGTTTTACTGGATTTAGTTGGACTGAACCTAAACAGCAAGTGGTTTCTTATCTTGCTCAGGTTTTATCTTCTTCCCGCCCAGAACGTGGCCCTTATCCCTTGCTGTATTATGATTGCACCTGTTCTGTGCAAATACACTATTTACCCTAGAGGTGGGAAAGATGCATTTCTATGTTCAACTGTAACACTCCCCCTAAATAACTAATGTGTGATGCCCAGTACACTCCTGTTCACAGTGATTTTTTTGATTATTTTTTTTTCTTTTTGAACATCTGTTGGCATCTCTAGCCACAGTTAGAAGGGTCAAGTTGTGTCCTTGTACTCTGACTCTGTCACATCAGCAGTCTGTGCTTGTTGATTACTTCAGTGGGATAGAGATGTTGAGGCATGTTTAAAATTTGGATATACAAATGAGAGAGATTTCATTCTAGATGTAATTAAGTTATATTGAGCTTAGGAAATTTGTCAGTCTGGGAACTTTTGTTTGCCATATACTTATAATAGTGTATCATATTATAATGTCTGTAATTTTAACATATCTTTCTTGAAGTGATTTCTTTCTTACTGCTAATTTCAGTGTAGGCTGAGTATTACTATGTAATACATTTTTTTCCTTAAAAAAAATTCTGAAAATGTCAGGGATTTTAATTCCTGTAAAACTCAGGAGTATACTAGTAGAAATTATTTTCAGTTAAATATTCTGTATTCCAGGGGGAGGGTTCTGCAGTTTATATAGCTTAATTATTACTATGAATAACTGTGCAAGCATTCTGCTTTTGATAGAACTAAACTGACATTGCACAGTGAAAAGCTATCCTGATTTCTGAGGCTGCAGTGTTCAAAGACATGATTTTTAAATAGGTCACTGGAAACTTAGTGCAAGTGGAATATTGACTTTTATAGTGGTAAGTTCAATTTTAAACCAACTAAAGTCAGGAAATCTATCTGTAAGGTGTGACAGGGAGTCTGGGAGTCATGAAATAATTACACACCTTGGACTTTGAAAGATGCAAAGCACAGCTCAGTTCCCTTCTTTCCCTTCTGGTGTGATATGGCTTTTTACACCCTGGAGTTTTGCTACTTATGAAAACCAGTATTATAAAAGGACTGGTTTGGGTTCCCCCCGCCCCACTGAGCCAGACCCAGCAATTAATTATAAATCTTAATAGATTTGTTGGTTGAACCATCATGTGTTTGCACAATAAAGAAGAGTAGTAAACCTTCCCTTGTAATTCATTTGTACCAGTCTGGTTATATGGATTCTTTCTTTTTTCACTAACTTAGCTTGTGAGCTAATCTTGTAATTTAAGTAAGTCTTCAGTTTCCTGAGCCATCTTCTATCACCATTTCTCTGTCCTACCTGGATCTGTAGCATAGAGCTTTCTTTGTGACTGTAATCTCTTTCCTCAAAGCACATCCTGTAATAATAGTTGTATTTAAAAATGAGCAACAAACCCCCCAACTCTAGAAGTGGCATCTTGCTATTCTTTGTTTTTTAGGCTGTGGACCCATGAGAAGTGATGAGTCAATTTAACAACTCACTGCTGCCCTTGCTTTCCTGCTTGTGGTTTGCCTTTCCTTTCCAAACACTGGGCCTGCTCTGGAGCTCATCTCTACCTCTGCTAGCTGTCACACTTCACTGCCCTGACAAAGTGACCTGCCAAAAATAGCTTTCTCTTGTATTTGGTGAATGGGCTCTGAGAAGAGCCCAGCGGGTGCAGGAGCTGGTTGCCCAGGCAGGCAGGCTCTGCAGCTGGCATAAGATGGGGGGGTCTGAGTGGGTGAAACCTCCTCTATTTTAAAGGTTATTGTGGAACAAATGTCATGAGAAGAAGCAATCTACTGAAATAAGAATGTGAATAGAAAAAGTTCCATTTCAATGCTTTCTTTGCAGTGTATTTAGCACTATCACTGACATGGCTCTCAGTGATCGTGGGCACAGTCTAGGTGATGCAGTGTCATATTTTACCATGACTGTTCTGAGACATGGTGAAATTTCTTCTGCCTCCTGATTTGTTTCCAAATGACAGACTACTTTTTTGTATTGATCTGGCTTTTTAATGTAAATGTAGTTTTGAGTGATGAAGTGTTGAAGTGGGTATGCTCACTTTTTGTAAGAAAATAGAAGGTAAATATAAGTAAGATTTTTCTGTATTGCAGAAGGAGCTCTTCAGAAATTAAACATAATTAAGGAAGGTGAAATTTCACATGAAAAAATATATAAATATATTCAAAATATAAAAAAGGTTTACCTTTGTAAAGAAATTTACCTGTGCAAGTAATATTTATCACTGCTAGCACATAGATCATTAAAAACACATCTATTCTCTGTTTATTTTTGTGAGTAGAAAAAGCTAAGGTGACTGCAGGCTAACATTTGAAAGCAAAGTCTAGAAGGCAGAATTGTCTTTAATGTGAATGGTATTTCCTGTGGTGTACGTTTGGGTTGCTAATGTTCATTTCCTAGGCTGAGTTAGCAGTGTAGTCCACTGGACTGGGGATTATTTTTGCCTGAGATTCATAATTCATCTGCTAATCTTCTTCAATTATTCCACTGGATGTTTATAGATTCCTGATTCCCTTTTAATATCTGCTAATGGGTAATTACGGTCAGCAATCATTCTTATCATGGAAATTGCTAAAGTAATTTCAGAAACACTGTTGTCAGTTGTGTGAAACAAAAGATGGAATGGAAATCAAAACTGTATCCTCTGCCTTTGGTGCTGTAGTAGTTAAAGATGGAAAGACTGGTTCTGCTTGCTTTTGTGCAGCAGTTCTTGAGAGGAATAAGACAATGAATATAACTTCACTTGGTTCTTGCTATTAGGGTTTGCTTTAATATTTAATGGGTAAGACTGCTTTTTAGTGAACAGACAGCTTTAGGTGAGCAAGGCTTGAGTCCTTGGCAAATGAACAGCTGAGTGAAAAAATACTTTCAAAACTGACCAGGCGGTTGCTGTGGATGTGTTTGTGAGTACATCAGTCGGTTTGAAATGAAGAACAGAACTGCAACATACTTGCATCCCATTTGGAAAGGCATTAGCTTGGTCAGTGGCTGCTATGAATAATTCTCCCAAGAGAGGGGCGAAAGGAGGTGAGCGCTGCCTGCCTGCGCGTGCTGCAGCGTGAGTGAGCGGACAGGAGGGTGCAGGTTTGCCACATCCACTCCCCAGCCTGCGACCGAGCTAGCGCCTGGAAACTGTTCGTGCTCTGCACATACAGACATGGCAGGAGGGCCGTCCCAGGACTGCTTTGTTGCTATCACTCTGATTTCTCTATCAGGTAGCAGCACATTGTTCTTTCTGTTGTTCCACCTTGCATTGCCACGGGGGAAAAGAAATGCTCTTTGTGCAGCGGTTCTGGAGAGAAACCACTGTGATGAGTGACTTTCTGCTCTGCTCTCTCCATGCCTCCAGTGTCCTACTGTTTCTCCTCCATCTGCCCTCACATTGCTCCTTGCAGACAATTGCTGGGGAGGAAGGTGCTGAAGTCACCCCATGCATCAACACTCTTGGACTGGTCTGTGAACTGCAGTGCTTTAAAAAGAGAAAAAGAAAGAAAAAAATCAGTGTGCCTGAAACAAATGCACCTGCATGTTGTGGGGGGAAACTGATGGGTGTCTGCTACGTACTTGAGCTCTAGCTGGAAAATGGGTGACCAAGAGATAATTGGGATGGGTGTGCACAGAAAAGCAGCTCCTACCTTTGGCTTCAAGCAAGCAGTGGGGACTAGGGACTTTCTAGAGGGAAGTTTGTTGTCCAGACAGCATGAAGAGTTGATGGAACTGAAACTAAGAGCTGCTGGATAGTGATCGCTGACTACTGCGGGTCAAAACAGCTGGAGCCCAGGGGCAAGACCCTTTAATTATTACCAGGACAGAGACTCAAGCCAAACTTTTAATCTCAATATATTTTGAGAGGCATCTTGAGAAGCCTGGAACTTCATGACATTTGCCTATTCAGTATTATTTCAGAGAAATAAAACCTTTGCAGCCAGAAGCTTCAAGGGGCTTATGAAATGCCAGAATTTGATGTGATTCTATTTCAGGTTGGTAGAAAAATAATACTTTATTTTTCCTGAGTGCTCAGTGCTTGCTTCATCTGTGCTGGTTGGAGTACTCACAGGTAGGGCTGAATGAATCTCTGGGGGGCAAAAATCACCTCTGTTTCACAAACCTTTGTATTATTTTTCATATGGTCACCTGACCAGAGAATGAACTTTGAGGTCCTAACAGAATTATTTGAGTGACAGTTGGCTATTAGAGTGGAAAATACAGTGCTGATGTGCCTTGGAAAGTAGTAATGGCCTGTTTAGAAAATAAGATGGGAGGAAGAATGCTCTGTTTAGTAACTAGCCATATGAAAATAAGTAATGAAAATATGCCTGCAGTGCAGCTGCGTGGGGGGAAGGCTGTTACAACATTGCATATTGTTTATGACAAAGCTGGAGATGGGAAATGAGAGAAGTCCTTGCTGCTTTGGAGGCACAAGGAATTGTGTTCTCACCCCATCAGCTGATTTGCCTCATCTGCCCTGAACTTTGTGCTTTCCCTCAGTAAAGGGTTGGTCTGGGTGATGCATGTTCCCAGGTTAGTTTTCCTCATGAAGAGACTTGCTTCTGTAGTTACTTATCTTGAGCAAACTGCGAAAGAAAGGCTTGACTGACTACTGTGGTATGACTTGTTAGTGCAGCCCATGATATCATGTTTCAGTTAGTTTTCTTTAAAACCCTTGGTGTCTATAGGCTCTGTAGCACCGTCACATCTATTCTGCATCTGTTGAGTCCAGGCCAGTTCTGAAGAAGTTGTGTATTGACACGAAGCACCGTGGACAGTTGTAACTAGCCCGGGAGAACAGAAGAGCGTCGGTGCAGACCTAGCAGCCTAAGGAAATGTTTGCTTTCTTATTTTTTATAACAAAATCCAATAGATTTGTCAGTAGAAGTGAGGTTCAGCAGTGCTTGAAAATTCCTCTCTATGGGAAGGAAAGCACAGAGCAGTCAGAAACACCCAGAAATGTTGTCTTTTTTGCTTGCAAGTGAAAGGTCTGTGTGTGTGCGCCAGGTCTTGCCCAGTACTTACCCAGGTAAATTTCTGTTGCTGAATCTGACAGACTGTTCCCAGTGGCTTGAAACAGGGTATATTTGGAAGGCTGTAGCTGTTCCAATTAATGTGCTGGAAAGAATCCTATTGTCCAGTTTTGATGCCTGTCATATGTCCAGTGTTTGTTCTTACATGTTCCTTGGGCAAATTTCTTTATCTGACCAAATGCTTTTCACGTTAATTGGCATGCAGATGGCTGCAGAGCTTGCCCAGATCTGACTAAATTGTATTTGTTTGGTGGACATTCCTGTGGGTTTTCAGTTCAGTTTCCAACCCCAACTACTGAATTTTTTTCTTATATGTTAATCTGGTTGTCAAATTGTTCCTTCTCCTTTCAAATTCTTTTGAACACAGTGAAGGTTTCTACAGAAATCAGGCTTTTTCTCGATAAACTGATGATCAGAGCTCCGTGGTTTTGTGGCAGCAGCCCAGATCCAGTCCCTGTGTGACTTGGTGTGTTTGCCACTGGTACTTCTAGGAGTGGTGTTTGGTTTCTGTGACCTGTTGCCATTTCAGGGTTACACCAGCAAATCTCTGAGAAACAATGACCAAAAAAGCAAAAGTGATGCTGTACTGCACAGTGCTGACATGATCCTTAAATATATAAGTAGGAATGTGTTAAATTGATGATTCCACTAGTGTGTGATGCTATCTGTGAGGCACAATCTTTTTCTCTCTCTCAGCTCGTGTCTTCCACATTTTCAGAAGGTTGCTGGGAAAAAATTTAGAGAAGGGGAAGGGCACAAAAAGCGGTGACTTTCAGCTAAGTCTATTGAAAGTTTCTTAAACAACAGATTGTCATGTATGTTAATGGAAAGAGGTAATGCCAGTAGTGTGCAAAAAGCTGTTTTAAGTGTTTGTAGTGGTTTTGGAGCTGAAATTCCTGTACTAATATATGTGTGTATGTTTCTGTTGTCAGTTGTACGATGATGATTGGCAGGTCATTATGTTTGTCGCATGTAAAAATGTGTTCATTCAACTAATGCATAATTGCATGATTCTCAAATAGCTAATTTTGTGTGTTGCAAGCAATTTAAAAAATATTTAAAGTGTACTGAAGGAGAGCAAGTTGCTCTGTGGTGCTTTTTAAAAGGGGCGTGGTAGTGGCAGTGGGACCTGGGATGCAAATTTAAACTAGTTCAGAGTTGAATTATTCATCTCAAAGTAGCATTTATGCAGTGTCTTATAGATTCTTGGTGAACCAGTAAAGTACTGCTTGAGGGTTTCTTTACCTAATAGAGTTTTAAAAAGAAAATGTTACGACCCAGGAGTCGTTCATAGTTACTTGTAATGTGTATCTATGAAAATCTGCAGATGAATAAACAGACTTATAAGGTAGCAGTCTTTTTTTTTATTAAAATGGATTAAACCATTGAAGAGGCATGACTCTTCCTACTTGGTGTCCTGTAAATCTCTTAAATAATATTCAGAGATAGTTCCAGGCTGACATTTGACATCTTTTTTATCTGTTGAACATCAGATAACTGAACCACAGCCACACAGTGCAGTTCTGTAGAATAGAGATTGTCTCTGGTATTGTTTTTTTCATTGATGTAGTCAGAAGAATAAATTACAGAAAGCTGTGAAGTCATTTTTCTTGAATTTCAATATTAAGTAGCCCAAGACAGGATTACTTGTGTCTCATAACTGCGAATGTATTACTGCTTAGCAATTAATCGTTATTTTTAGAAAATGGATTTTGTTCTGCTAACTGGAAAAAAGCTGCCTCTCAAAATACTTATTATCATAAAAATTACCCTCAAAATATTTCTGCAAGTTTATTAAAAACCTTTTACATTTTTTTAATTCTGAAAATACGCTTTTAGAGGGAACTGGGACAGCAAGCCTGTTGTCTTTTCTGTATAGTGAATCACATCAGGCAGTGTGTTCATGCACCCCCACCCTCATGGTAGAGGAGTTTTTCAGGCTGTTTAGGGAGTTGTCTGCCTCTCTGGTGGGACACAGCTGTATCTTCTCACAGTCTATAGCGAGTTGTCTTTGTTACTGAAAGATGAATTCAGATGAAAATACTTTCCTCTGTGCACACCTTCTGGTAGTTTCCTCTTCAGAAAAAACTGGCCTGTACTCAAGTGAAGTAATTCTGCAGTCACCTGTATGACTTGGCAATTACATGAGGGTGTGATTTGAATATTTAAATTTCTTATTGGCATCTCCTTTACTTTAAGTGTCAGTGGTTTCTAAGATGCATTCACACACCTTTGCAAGAGCATTATTATACACATGCAGATGGTATGAGGACCAGAAGAATTTTTTCAGGTGAAAAATGGGAGGCCTTTTATTATGAAGAAAAGCTTGGTAATAACTAGTACAGGTGAAGTGTTAGGTGTACTGTTAACTATACATGGGAAAGATGAATTAAAAGATGTCTTCAGTTTTATTTCACTTTTTAATACATATGTGAGTTTATTCTGGCTGTTACTGAATTAAAAGTGAGGCAATTATGGTTTATTCTCTTTTTGTGATTAATCAAAGTTTGTGGTATACCCTGAGCAAGAAGTTATATTTTGCTGCAAAAGTTCTTTTTTTTTTTGTCCAGTCCAGGCATTGGTGTATCTGGTTTTGTCTGCTTGGTTATTAATAATTTGGTAGTATGGTAGTGTTTGGCTCTGTTTACATCAGCTAAATCACTCAGTACGGTTTCTGAAACTTTTCCATTAAAACTGTTGTAGTGTGAATGCAGACTAAACACACGTGTGTGGTTAAGCATTTTGTCTTTTGAGAGTAACTGGCTGGGATTTGGCTTTTCTACAAGTTCTTTTAGCAGGTTCTTTCTCCCCAGAGCAATGGCCTTGGGCTCCATGGTGACGGCAGTCAAGTGGCAAAGAAGCTGTTGTCCTGTTACCGCACTTTAATAAGACTTCTTCTGCAATCCTGTTTTTCATGCTTCCCTCCATCCCATCCCCCTGCTTTTTTTGTTTTACATCTCCTGGCATTGAGTGAACTAGATTCCTGAATCTATTTGAAAAACATTGGTCATAAGTAATTAATAATAAAGTTCATTCCTTAGTGTTCATTTTTAGCACAACGCACCTATTGCCTTGGAAACACTATTAATTAGATTTGAATGAAATATATAGAACTAGATGTTAAGTATCTTTTTTTTTAAAGAAAAAGTTTAATGAATTTTAGCTTGGACAGCTGTACTCTTTTTTTCATTTTCTATGCCTTATAATTAAACTGTGAAAGGAATAATAAAAAAAAGGATCTATTAAATAGATGCATTTTTTGAGAAAGAATATAGACAATGTGTATTGTGATTAAAGATTTTATATCTGTGTATATATTGCATACACACAGGTGTGCACATCGCTTCAAGAGAGTTGTTAGTATTCAGTTACATAACATGCCTGTGGGAACTTTTGCTCAAAAGGAGACAAAATAAATTTAGTACATTTTAGGTATGGAAACGTTGCAGTTGCCAGAGCGAGGTGCGGTGGTGTGCGCACAGCAGCCACGGGCGAGCGCTGCCCCGGCCCTGCCTGTGGCTGCTGGGCAGCGTTGCCCACGCGCGGGGCTGGTGGGCTTCCACCCAGGAAACAGCCTTTGCTTGCTGGGTAGAGCGCGCAGATAGGAAGTTGAAGGAATGTACTTTCCCCGCCCCGCTGGGGAGCACTGTGTACACTTAACTGAATACATTAATTTAATAGTACTGTCTCTCTGCAGAGTTCATCCCAGGGAGTGAGATTCAAGCTTATGGAAAGGAGTTAGCGACTTCCAAAATAATAATTAAAGAACTGCAAGCCAAAACCTTCTATCTGCACAAGCTCGTCCAGAGCTGATGATGAGCTGCCTGTTGTTCTGGGGAGGCAAACTCTTTTGCTTTTGGCTGCACTGGAAATCCCAAGTTAATGCTCATGAGAAGTAAAATCAGAGAACGTGGGTTACTCGATGTACCTGAAGATTACAGAGGCAGCAGTGAAAAGACAAAACTTCTCTTTGAAGCAGTAGCTTCAGCTGTGTCTTATTGTGTGCACTGGGAACTGAGAGAAATAGCAGCCAGCCTGGGAAAAAATGCCAGCTAAAGGTAAATATTTCTTCAACGAAACTGACGACTGCAGGATATCAGACCCGCTCTATGAGAAGTACCGCTATACAAGCCAGCAGCATCCACTCCTGCTGTTGCTGCTCTTCATTGCAATCGTCTTCTGGACTACTCTAATTATAATCTTTTTTGTCACTGATGTGAGTATACTTTTTTCATTGTGTTTGATGTTATCAAGATGATGAGGAATCACTGTAACAGCACACAAAACATTTCTGGCTAAATAATTTTTTGAGCCACATGGTATCAAAGTTGCAATGTTGAAAGAAATCAAGTAGTTGTGTGTGTAATGCTGTGTGTGTTTTTGAAAGGAGAAGGAAGAGAGGACACAGTGTTGTCAGACACATGCACACTAACTATAAGGATTGTTCTTTCCTTCCTGTATGTTATGAACAAATCATAATGTATGCTAAATGGTAGCTACGATAGTAAGGAAGTAATAAAGAGACTAAGGAAGGAACAAGAACATTAGTTAAAATGTCCTGTATTTCTTGTATTTTCTCTTGAAAGTAATCTAAGAAGTATAAAATAATGCAGTGATTCATTGGTTATGAATTCATGAGGTGATCTTTTTTTTTAAGGATATGTAGATATTCATTCCTTTTTTTTTTTTAAGCAATAAAAACACAACAGCGATGTCCCAGTACAACGGGTGATCCGTTGCATCAGTCGTTAGCAAAGATCAGGGATCCTATATGCATAGGAAATATACAGCTTAAAGAATTTTTTGTTGTGTAGTGTAACATGATTTTCTGCAAAGAAATTAGGTATTCTTCAAGCCAGCCCAGTTGACAGGTGGTAAAAGGGGGAATTGATTTAAAGATAATGCTGTAAAAAGGTAATGAGGAAGCTGTTATAATCCTTCATTGCCTTCTAACACTGCTTTCCAAATACTGTGCTTCATGATAAAGTCTTTAAGTCTCTCTTTAACAGCAAATCTAATCTTACCGATCGTGTGTGTATCCCTTTTTGCTTTTATTTCTGAAAAAGGAAAGAAGCAGCAACACTATTTGTATGTTACAAGTAATCTCCTGTAAAACTTGGGGAAAAAGCTGTTACTTTCCTTTCTAGCAAAACTTGAGTTCCTTAAATGCATTTCCTCAGGCACATCTGCATCGTGCAATATAGTGTAGTTCCAGCTTAGCTTACAAGGCAATACCACTAATTTGGGAACTGGGGTAGACTGGGTATTTATTATAGTAGTTATTATATTATCTCTGTATGTGTGAATATCAGAAGGTGTTAATGCTGCCACAGCTACACTGCATAGGAGCTCAGGTTAGCATATTTTAAACCTATCTAAGCTGTGTCCAGGACAGTTATAGGTGAATTTTCCATTTTTTCTAGAGGGGACATTTAAACTAAGTATAACACTTTGTTTTGCTTTTGCAGGAAGCACATTCTCATCTTGCCTTCATTATTGCAGTATGTGCTGCTCTTGTCATATTTGCAGTCATGTACTTACTTCTGTGTATCGAATCCCTGTTTCGGAGATGGCTAACGGTATTTGGAATTATGATTTGGATTTGCTTCTTAACCATAGGATATGTATCTCTTTTTGAAAAAGAAAATGATTATCAGCTGTGGGAACAGGTATGTATATCTTGTTCATTCAGGTACTTAAATAAAACAGGTAGCCAGTATATATGAATGTGTTCGTGTGCTTTATTTTTTCTGAATGTTATAACTGCATAATAATTTTTTCTTGAGGTTTAGGTTCACTTTCCTAAACTGCTTTTGTTGGTTTATTGTACTCAATTTTACTTTGTATTTTTTATTATAGTGAAAATACAGTTCAGCTGAGGAAATTGGATAACTACATAAATCTATACGGGAATTGCATCTTTAAGTTGTAATTTAAATGTATTTTTATTTAAGATTTTTGTGGAATCTTAATTACTATGAATTAATCTTTAAGAGAATTTTTCATTAATAATACTTGCTTTGTTAATTTATATGGGTCAAAGTGGTGTTCAAGAAATGTGTAAAAGACTCTAGAGCTGGGTGTGCCATAGGGAGCATGTTTTTAAACCAGCGAGAGAGGTGAAGTGAACAATAAGAATTAATGACACATCCTGGCATAGCTGGGTGTGGCTAAAGTTCATTGCTTAGTATCTCTGATCAGAAGATGGGCGATTTCATGATGCCAAAAATATAATAATCTGTAGGAAACTCCTCCTAAGCTCTCATAATGTAAACAAAAGAGTTTTTAATGAAATAAAAATGTCTTTTTATCTTGTTTTACTGACTCTTCCCCTTCCCCTCTTTATTTCAAATAAAAAAAGATATAAATTATCAGTTAAACAACCAAAATCTGATTTGTATTATGGCCTGGATCCAGCACCATGTATTTACAATTGCTATTCAGTATTCTTTAACTTAAGAAAGAAGCTATTACCTTAGGAAAAAACAAAATTTACTGTTCTTAACTATAAGTACAAACGTGTAACGATGGAAGAGTTGGTTTTGTTGCTTTCAGTGCTGCAAACCAATGTCTTGTGTTGTTGTCATGTTCTAGTAATTCATTAATGTTGATTTAAAGCCTAAAATTTAAGGGGACCCTAGATTAGAAAGTAGAAGTGAATAGGTTCATTTCAGACTTTTATCTCAAGTTACGAATTTATCACTAATTGTAGCTACTATTTAAGTGCAGGTATGACCTTTGCTTATCCATGCTTATAAAACTATTACACAGAGTTCAGAATATTGTGTGATAGGGGCTGTATGTATGGCAGAAAAAGATCTTTTTAGTCCATCTAAAATAGTGAAGATGGACATGAAAAGACTACTTTTGTTGAAAAAACCCTTTTGTTTGTTTACTGTTGTCCCAACCAAGCTCCCTATTCTGTCAAAACATCTAAGTGCATTCTGGGCCTTGAGACTTCCTTGAAGGAAGCTCATGTCTGGAATGGCACAAGTTGGGTTGCAATTATGAAGTGGAGCTGAGCCAGGAACCCTGCAATATTTTCCTCTTATCAGGTTGTTAGTTTCTATATATATGAACTAAACACTATAACAAATCTATAAATATGGATTTAAGTTTTATAGAGCTTCCTTCTGATCCTTAGCAGGTTAGTGGACCATTGTGATTTCATAAAATCTGTGTAGCTGAATATGTAGTTAGTGGCAATAATGATTATTCTCTCATGTCAGCAGCAGGAAGCATTGGGTGGATTTTTGGTTTTTATCAAATATAGACTAAATACACACACATAGTCAGGTGATGTTAAAATTAGAATAATAACATGAAGAAGGTGAGAAATGTGATTTGATTCGATATTGCTATCCTTGCAACACATTGTTCCTGACAGATGATGTAGAAACCACATCTTCAGCTGTAATGGATAAATTAAGGATGAAAGGCAAAGACAACCAAAAAAAATTAAAGGTGATACGTTACGTTAAACTGTCTTATCCGTGAATCCATACCTGCTAATTCCCTCAAAACTTTTAGGCCTACCACTGTCCTTCTGTTTTAAACTGTGCCTTTGAAATCACAGAATCATAGTTGGAAGGGACCTCAGGAGATCATCCAGTCCAACCCCCCTGCCAAAGCAGGTTCCCTACAGCAGGTTGCACAGGAAGGCGTCCAGGCGGGTTTCGAACATCTCCAGAGATGGAGACTCCACAGCCTCTCTGGGCAGCCTGTCCCAGGGCTCTGGCACCCTCACAGTAAAGAGGTTTTTCCTTAAGTTTGTCTGGAACTTTCAGTGTTTCAGTTTTTGCCATTTACCTGTTGTCCATATGTCAATATTTAATTGTTTAGCCTGAAAATGAGCAAGAATCCTGCTCCTTTCCTCCTTATTCTGAAGTTATTTTTGGCAGGCACCTAATAACATGTATGTGTGATTCTTATTTTCTTCTCTCTTTCTTTCCAAAGGTTCCATTCTTTTTATTCATAATCTTCACAGTTTATACCATGCTACCGTTTGGGATGAGAGGTGCTGTCATAGTTAGCGTTCTGTCTGCTCTCTCCCACATTATTGTTCTAAGCATTGTGGTAAGCATGACTTCTCGGGAAAATAAGGAATCCATTCTGTTTCAGGTAAGGAAATACTACTTGCTTAAGTAATTAAATATCCTAGTCGTATTACCATTTGATATTGGCGCAACTCTACTGTTTAGATAAGTTCCAAATTTCCACGTGGATGTTCCCAATTAATGGATTTGGAGCTTGGGCCCAATGTGTTTTGTATGCTTTTCAAAATGCAGTTATTTTCATTTATAATACACTTTGGTTTTCTGACCTAAGTGGAAGAAGCAGAATTATTATTTAAATTTTTTACCTAAGTTACTGAAACTTTGACAAGCTTAGTCACAATCATTCTTCCCAATCTGTGCTGTTTCAGATGGATCCTATCTAACTTCATCTGGCACTGCCTACAGGGTGGATCAAAAGGGCCATTGCTGCCCTGGGGAGTCAGCAGGGCCTGGGAATGCTACTGGGTGCTTTCAGGGTTCCCAACACTTATTAATAGGGTGTGTTCAAAGGAGCACCCCAGCTCTTTTGATGCAGGTGTGTGTCAGACTTCACGCAGCATGCTGATGCATGAGTTTGTAGACTGGTTTCTCCCTAAATCAAACACTGGTGCCTGCAAATAAATGTTAAATGATATAGCAGAATTTCCAGGTTCATTACATTACTGTATGGCTGTACAAGAATGCCTGTGACTGAAAGTTAGCCTGTATTTCCCAGGTACACCCTGGCTAACTGCAACACTGTGATTTGCTGTGTGACAGGGTAAGAGAAAAATTGAATATGGCCTGGGATGGATGGTTTTAAAGGGAATAGTATGTGTATCAGTGAAGTATCAGTGACTGTTCTGCAGTAGATAAATATTTTTCTTCTTGTGCAGCTCCTTGCCAATGGTGTCATTTTTCTGTGTGGTAACTTTATGGGTGCATTTCACAAACGCCAGATGCAGGTTGCTTCCTGGGATTTGTACAGATACACATTAAAGTGCATTCAGGTCCGAATGAAATTGAAAATTGAAAAGAGGCAACAAGTAAGTGAACTAACTCATGTTACACATTGCTTGTTTTCATTTCTAAAGTCCACATAATTTTATAAGGTTGGTGACTAATGCATGTTGAAAGGCTTGGTCCAATCTTTGTGATACCCACCTAGTGTCAAAAATAAAAGTTGTGCCATTTGTAACAAAAGAAGGAAGTTAAAGGGAGGAAGCTGTTCTCTGTGGCTTGTCTGTATGAAAATCACAGTATTTGTAACAGGAATGTAATTGCCAGTTATTTTAGCTACTTCTTTTCTAGTATGAAATGCTGAGACTGACCCAAGGTAACTTACAAAGAACATCACCTGAAAAATACTTGTAAGGTGATTTCAGCTGTTAGCTTCTTGCTTCCCTTGGTTGCATTTTTAAAAAATTCTAAAGTATGATTTGTTCTTGTATTTTCTTGTCTCACAAACTGTTTTTCTTTTGCTAGAAGGAGAAAATTGGATCCTAAGGCAGAAAAAAAAATCATATAGTAGATTACAGTATTTGAGTATGACATTGTTTATTTTCATAAACTCCAGTGGTATTTAAAGAATAAGCAAGAAACATGAATATCTTACTGAGGAAGAATTGTAAAGTACCAAAGCTGAAACGAGAGCACCTTTCCTCCTTATCCTGGTATAAGTAGGGTTAAGAATAGCAGCTCTAGAAGGCTGACGTGTACAGAGTTCTCTGTACAACAGTTATTAAATAAAAGCAAGGGGCTGAAAAGTGACTGACTTGATCAAATAGAAAAGGAGAAAATGGCAGACTGCTAGTGCGATCTGTCCTCTGATGGTAATCTTTAGAGATGGGATGACAAATCTGCATGAAAGTCCTGGCAGAATTTCCCCACACAGCAGCCAGGGAAGCATCGATTAGATGCTTACACAGGCAGTGTGCTCTTGTTCTTTGGCCGATGTGGTAACTTGTATGGGTTTTTTTTTTTTCAGTGGTTGCTTGTTTGAAGTGTAGATGTGCTTAAGTCTGTGGACAGCTTTCTTTTCATCTGTGTTGTAATTTGTCACACAATTTTTTGAGTCTCCTTTTTGCCACCCACTTTTTCTCTGTGAAAATGAGGTGAGAAATGCAGTTCAGGGTTCATATCACTTCCTTGAAACCTGTGTAATGTGTCAGTCTCAAATGGCCCCGCTGCATTCACCGCGGCTCTGCTGACGTTTTATATCGTTCCCCATGGTTCCCTCTCCTTAGAATGAGAATGCCAGAGGGGAAGGAGGTGTTTCTATTTCTGGGGGCAGTCTCAAACTAAACTGCTGGCTATACCTAGTGTAGTCCAGTACTTGATGCTCAAGGAGTCCCTCTTCCCCCCGGGATCCCAAGGCATTTCTTTTTGGTGGCAGGTACTGGTTAAGTAACCCTGGCAGCCTACTGCCATCTGTATCCTGCTGCATCAGGTATTCAGGAAAAGGAGAGAAAGATTTGCTCCAAAGGGACAGCATTTGACTCAGTTACACAATGTGTTGACCTTGCTGGTGATGTCATCTGAAAAAGTTCTGCTTGTAGCTGCTCCATGCAACATTTCCTCTTCTGTGGTGTCTCTGGGGCGGTAGAGCCCTTCCTGGGTTAAAAGTACTCTCTTTTTGGCTTCCTCTTCTGCCCTGCAACTTAGCAGGGTCGTCTTTGAAGAACAGGCTTTCAAGTCAAAGCCAGTGTGAAACAGTCAACACTCTTGTATCTGTTGCTGCTTTTCCAGCATTTGGGAATTCATAAGGGTTTTTAATACTGCATAGATTGTGCATTATAGAATATAAGCTTTTACCAGAAGCTTTATCAGACGATGCTAACATAACACAGAGATTGGTGGAAACCATGTTTTCATTTATCCAGAAATTGTTGTACTGAATACTGAATTGTTGTGTGTTTCATGGTTATGGAGAGATGCCACATCTAGGTCACAGGAACAAAATAAAAAATATGCAATGCTTACTTAACTGTAAAATCAGAGATTGTAAGAGCAGAAATGTAAAAGTATTTTCTGGAAAACCTGACAGGCATTGCTTAAAAATTGTTTGAATAAAGACATTTTATTTTTTTAATTCCTTCTTACAGTCACTAAAATCCTGCAGTTTTAAATTTACTGTGTTACACATTTTTCATCATACTTTTTTTTGCCTCTCCTTTTAGGAAAATTTGCTTTTGTCCATACTGCCAGCTCATATCTCTATGGAAATGAAACTAGCAATCATAGAGCGACTAAAGGAGACTAATGATAATAGACAGATGCACGACAACAACTTCCACAGTCTGTATGTAAAAAGGCACCAAAATGTTAGGTAAGTGGAAACTCCCGAAGTAATTGTATTAATATAAGCTGCTGATTCTTAGCAGTGTATCTGGTCCAGTAAAACTAAAATTTGGAGGTAAACTTTCACACTGAAGTGAGCTGCTTTCCTGTTTTGGGAAGATCACGTGTCCTGAACTGATTGATGTGCTGTCTTCTGAATCAGCTGAGATACTTGAGCCCTTTTTTTTGGAGTTGTTTTCCAAAGAGAGAGGTGCTTTCTGTTAAATGTGTTTTAATGTTTAAGCTGTCTGTGGAACAGATGTGTCTTCACCTCTCAATTTTGTTGGTTTTTCCTTTTGTTCTTGTCTAGCATTCTTTATGCAGACATCGTAGGATTTACTCGCCTTGCCAGTGACTGCTCTCCTAAGGAGCTGGTAGTGATGCTGAATGAGCTCTTTGGAAAGTTTGATCAGATTGCAAAGGTAGGTGTTACAGTTCATTGTGCAGTGGGGATAAAGGACTTCATTGGAAAAACACAAGTCTTTTCCACAAGATGGAAGGCAGTTGGTGTTAGTGCTTCTGAAATCAGGAAAGGAAGACTGCTTTGGCTTTAAAGCTAACTAGCAAAATCACATGAAAACAAAATTTAAAACAAAATTAGGAAATTTAGCATGTTGTTACTGTAATTCCAATTCTTGAGTCTGGAAATTTGTCTGTATTGTTCAGGGAATTGTCTGATGGCAATGATGATTGTAATAGAGGTGTATGAGATACTGCATACAAGCTCTGTTGAGGAGCTTTGCTGTGTTCAGTTAGGATTGTTTGCTGGCTGTACAAATGAAGAACTCTCAGGCTCACATTTAAATTCATAAATTCAGTCACATTGCATCAGACCAAGGAGTTCTTTAGTCAGAAGTAGTACTTTGTAATGGCTATTTACAGAAAAGTGTAGGAATGGGAGGTAGATTAAAATGGTCCCTATTAAGGCACCCTCATATAGAACCTTCAGGCTGGCAGTAGTTCTGACCACTTCCAAGTGCTACTTGAGGTTAATTTATTTGCAGCTGTAATCACAAACTGAATTCTCAGGTTACAGGGACTGTACCATCCGTATTTTTGCATGGCTGACTCTGTGTGATGATTTCTGTAATCTAAAACTGACCCTAATCTTGCATCTATGTTCTGTCATATCCATTGATTTTTCTGTTAGTATTATCAGGCAGATATGGCTTTAGGTAAATAAACACTGCATTTTGTTGCATCCTCTGTGGCACCAAAAACACAAATACCAACCCAAATTCTGGTTCTAGAAATTTAGCATTGGTAAAGCATAAGTCAAGACTAGTGACTACCAACCAAAACTTACCATGGTTGAAAGATGTTGATTTGATTTCATAATTGAGTATATTTGGATATACTGAATGCAAACTAGAAAATTAATTGTAGAATCTTGTTTTTGTGAAATTCTAAAAATTCTTAAAAGTGGGAAAACTCTAAAATTATTAATATAGCAGATGAGTGAAATTGCTTTAATTAAACCTTTATGGATGTCATTGAATAAATTCTTAAATATATCACTGATTAAAACCTGTCTAAAATCCTAGTTAACCTTTTTTGTCTGAATGACATAGCTAATCTTTGTATGTATATGAATTCAGTTGCTGTTAAAACTTCAAGTACTGGAAAGTAAGAGTGTCATACTAACTGTATTGTAACTGTACTGTTGTGAAGCAGCTATTAAGAACACACAGAATAAGTCATGTCATCTTAGGTGCCACAAGCTTTTTATGCTACAGTAGAAGCTGAGGTTAAAGACATTTGGTCATTTTTTGCAACTGTTCTTCAGGTACAAAAATAGAAAAGATTCCAGATTTTGAGTGATACGTTTTAATTTCTCACTCCTGTTTGCAAATTGCACTGTTTAAAAATGTCTGGATTTAGTGAGTCAAGGTCTTTTGCAACTCTGTGGTTGACTCATAAGAAGAGATTCCTGCTTTTTGTGTTATTTTTATTCTGCTGGGGAATATTCTTGGTCATCTTTTCCATGATGTAAAAATGTTGTAGGCTTCAATTTACCTAATAAATGTTGATGGTTAACCTGGATGTTGAAGTCTAACAGCTCTAATCTAGGGCTAGATCCTGTTGATCTCTGAAACTAAAGCATGAGGCTATCTAAGCTCATCGCTTGCTGCAGTGCTCAGAACCTCCTGAATGATGGTGGAGAATGATGGATATTGTCTTTAAGCTTTCAGTGATGAGGGAGAACAGCTTAGTTTGGTAAACTGTCACTGGTTTGGGCTGGTTGTAAATTAGGGTGTTTTGGAGTTGAATGAAGAGTTGCTGAGCTGCCCGAGCAGGAGGGAGGGTTGGGCAGCTGAAGGTGTCAGCTGGCCCAAGTTAAGCCAGCTCTACTCATCAGTAAAACACGATACAGCCTTCCAGAATTAGCCCTGGCTTGCTTGCAACCGTTGTAGTTAAAATTCTTGAGTAATGTTTTAGCAAAAGACAGTTAAGAGCGATTTGTTCTTCCCCTTTTCTCTCTCCAGACAGTAATGGGCAGCACTATCCTCCGTTGCACTGTTAGGAAAAAGTTTTCTGCTGCCAGATAGTGTTGCGGGTTTTTTGTCAGCGATAGCAAAAGTGTGTGCCAGCTTCCTCTTCAGTCATTTGAAACAAAAAACCCTCTTTTGCTTCTGCAAAGCTGCAAGATTTGGCATCTTAATTCCTAACTTCTCCCTAAATTCTGTGCAGGTTTTATGATGCTGCACAATGTTACTTTTTGCCATGCAAAAATTGAGGAAGAGGTGAACAACCTGCCTATAATTCAGGTGTTAACAAAGACAAAGATTAAAAGATAGATAAGTAGATTTCATCCTTTAGATGGTAAATTCTGTGACAGTTTTATTTGTAGTTTCTCCATTGCAAACAGTTCCAGGAATAAAGTCAGAAACTAGTAAGGTGTTTTTGTTTCAGAAGTGCTTGAAGTGGTCATTTCTGTTGCTCCAGTGAGGAAGGTTCAGGCATTTGGAGATGGGAAAGAACTAAGCTTTGCTTCAACAAGGAGTGAATGAAGCCTGACTATTCTCAAAACGATGTAGACAAGTCCTAGTTGTGGTGTCATGAGCCTACTTGCAGTTCATTTTTTCCTGTTAAATATGTTTACTGTAATTTCACAGGAGAATGAATGCATGAGAATAAAAATCCTGGGAGACTGTTACTACTGTGTCTCAGGTCTGCCTGTGTCCTTGCCGGTTCACGCCAGGAACTGTGTTAAAATGGGACTCGACATGTGTGAAGCAATAAAGTAAGTATAGCACAGGAGACTTCTTAGTGTATCAAGCTATGGAGATAGTGAATACAGTAATTCTTATTTTTCTTGTCAGCATTCAGAGTGTGTTCATTAGCTGTGGTTGGATACTTATGCATAGACTGTAAGTTTGTCTCTTGTGTTTGCACTAAGTGTATAATGAGACTAAACCTTAACGGGTCTCCAGGAGGAGGAGAGAAATCAAAAGTGTAACTCTCATCAATCAGAAGTGTAACCTCCTCCCTCCACAGGCAGGTGAGAGAAGCCACGGGAGTGGATATCAACATGAGGGTTGGTATTCACTCTGGGAACGTGCTGTGCGGCGTGATCGGCCTCCGGAAGTGGCAGTATGACGTCTGGTCGCACGATGTGTCCCTGGCAAACCGCATGGAGTCTGCAGGTGTACCTGGGTGAGCGTCTTCCCTTCAGTGCTGATTCACTGTCATGGTTTAAATAATCCTGGTTTATGAGTCTGGAATTTGTAACTGTGCCATGACACAAATCCTCGTCATGGCATGATGAAAATAGGACAAATGTGTGTGCTTACCAGAGCTGTAAAATGTCAGTATTTTCCAATTCTGTTTTAAATGATCTATAAAATTCTATTCTTAGGCAAGTGACCACTGCTTGACTTTCCCTTCACTGGAGAAATTTGTGCATCTTCAGCAGTGCATTATGCTAATTTAGTTAATTCATGTTGTGCAAATACCTTATTTGTAAATTTAGCTAAAGAATAGATATGGTACTTATGTTGACAAGGCAAAGCTGCATATTTACCTGCTGTTTCTGATAATATATCCATCAGTCTCACGTGATTTGGTATTAGCTCTATATTCACCACTCCCAGCTCCTCAAGGAAACACAGCTCAGAAATTAAAATGCATCCTGATGAGCATCCAAGCAAGGAGATTTTGGAGCTGTTGGTTGTTGCATATTCTCTTTGCATAGCGTTTGCCATGGGCAGAAGGGGAAGGAAATTGAGTAGCCCTGAGTGGATGGCAAAGTAGTAATGTAAGTTGCCATGTGCTGCTCAGCAGTGCAGAGGGTTGGGTCTGAGGCTGGTACCTGTGCTGCCTTTTTGAAGATGCTTATTGAAAAGTGCAAATATAAATGTTTTTAAAAAAGCACTAGCATTTTGCATTTTCCTCATTTAGGAATTTTTTTTTTCTAAGTTGGACTTGGAGATCAGAATTCAGCTAAGAAACTTTTTTTTTGGTAGCCAGCACCAAAAAAGACCATATTAAGAGATTCCCTTTTTCCATTCCCAAATGAGACCGTGATTTTGTAGGTTCTTGGTAGTGTATGCAAATTAGTACTTATTAATTGAATGACATTCATGTGGCTATATGCTTAAGCATTACAGTACTGGTTTCTCTTTGAAAGTTATTCTAACCAGTGACATTATAGGGTTTATTATTATTTCTGTGCCTCAGAAGCTTTTAGGTATATGCTTGTAAGGTAAAAATTAATTTCTGCAAAGTGATAAGGGAATATGAAACAGAAAGAAAACTAATTGGAGCCTGGTTAACAGTTGCATTACCTTCCAGGTTGAATGTTTTAGTGTGTTGACTCACCATGATTAAACAAGAATATAGAGTTGTAAAGTTTCTTCTGTTGGTAAAGCAAACAGGATGACTGTGAATATGGCACAAACCCATACTTTTCTTAGTTACATTTAGGACCATTGCCTCATCTTGAAAACTTTGATTATTCCATTACATTCTTCGTGCTTATGTTTGATGATCTGTTAAAGAATAAAGCTGGTTTAGGTTGGCATGCTGGTTCTAAAACATTGCACTTAATCTTACATGTATCTATACATGTCTAGCACTCACTTATCATTCGTGGACGACTGAGCTTTATAGGGAGGATGGGTTTCTATTTGTTATGTAAATATTATGTTATATTTATATCCTGCTCTGCAGAAAAATGATGTGTCTGGGATTCCCCCTTCCAATGTTAGATAGTTTTGCTCCTTTGGAAGCAGAAGTTTTGTCTTTGGGAGCAAGTAGTCTGAGGTTTTTATTTAAAATAGGAAGTATGTATGTTTTGGGTGTCTATAAATGAAGGGATTATAAAGACTTTTGAAAGGATGCAGGAAAACTTCAGGCTTTGTAAATATTTTATTTCCATTTACAGAGTATCCTTGTTCATATTCTTTCTCATTTTAAAAATTAGTTGCTTTCATAACAATGCCAAACACTAGTAAAGCAGAAAGGACTAGCATAAACCCAAAATAAAAAATGCATTTATGACCAATACGCCTGAAAGATCAGAAAATGTTATTCTCAGACCTGTTATAGGAAATGGAGTGCAGCATCTTAGGTATTCTGCACCAGCATGGCTAAATGCAATAGTGCATGTTACAGCTTGCCTTGGAGAGGCAGCTTTTGGTTATGCACTGCTCCTGGAATCTGGTAAGCATTAGTAACTGCTGAGAAATCATCAGCACGGTGATTTAAATTGAAAGAAGTTTGCAGTGAGATGTGACATTTACGTCAGTGCGTGATTTGGGGAAGAGGGGCGAAGAAGCTTGGGAAAATGGAAATGGTGGATAGTGAACAAATGTGCTGCCTTTTGAGGTGAGTGGAAAACCACAGAAAACTTGCTGCAGTACATGACTGTTTTAAGGCTCAGTTAATGCAAACATCACTCAGTATGACTCAGTCCCTATGGGAGAAAATGATGCTTTAAAGCAAGCTTTAAAATTTCAGATCTGAAGGCTCACCTTGATTGCAAAACTGCATATTCAAGGTAACAATTAAAAACCCATTTTTTTCAGACAATTACCAGTAAACAAATAAACCCATACATCCTTTATATTCCAAAAAACTTACCTTTTGGCTCCAAAAGGATTGAGGAATTTCTTGTTCTTCCTTGTGGGAAGCCACAGGCAGTGATCTCCAGGTCTTGGCTAAATTATCGTTAGGCAAACCTACATGCAGCATAAGGAAGTAGAGGAGGCTGGGACAGTGATCCCCTTGCTCTCTGTAGTTAGGCAGGAGTGCTGGGACAGTGATCCCCTTGCTCTCTGTAGTTAGGCAGGAGTGCTGGGACAGTGATCCCCTTGCTCTCTGTAGTTAGGCAGGAGTGCTGGGACAGTGATCCCCTTGCTCTCTGTAGTTAGGCAGGAGTGCTGGGACAGTTATCCCCTTGCTCTCTGTAGTTAGGCAGGAGTGCTGCACACTGTCAGCTTCCATTCTGGAAATGTTCTATTCCCAGCTCCCTGCTGACGGATTGTAGGGCCAACAGCACAGTGTTTAACCCCTCTGTGCCAAAGCAAAGTGGGAAAAGCTGTAGGAAGATGAACAATGAGAAGAGAGAGTATAAAAAAGAAATGCTGTTTTATGAACTCACTCAGGTTTCTTGTTGAGAAATTCTATGGAAAGTTATTACTCATAATTTATATTGAACTACGGGATTTGGGATGCTGACCTAAATTATGTTTAAGGGAAAGTGTGAATGGGCACAGAAAAATACTAGCTGCTCCCCTTGGAAGTGTGTTGCTGTTGTGCTCTCTTCTGATTCTTTCAGTCAGAAAAGACTGACTTTCAGAATTATTGTCCTAGTTGACAAAAAACCTTTTTCAGCTTTTTTTCCAGACTTTGTAACCATCTCCTCCCCTCCTCATGCGTTTCTAGCAAGAGACAGCCCTCACTTGTGTTTTCTTTGTGAGCTTTCCTTGTGGCTCTTGCCATCTGAAACCACCTGCCTGTGAGTCTGTCTTGTCAGTAATCAGATCCCCTTTGATCACATTTCTTCTTGTTTCTTAGGTGTCTCTGCTTATTTCAATTTGATTTTGTACTGATACTGTCTCATTCTGGGAAGTGGTTTTTAGCATCCCTGGTATGAAAGATGTGCGATGAAGAACTGCAGTAAAGGATTATAAATATGTTTTTTAAGTACTGGCATGATTTTGCAGTTGCTGCCAAAGCACAAGATGGCTGAAAAGCAGAAATGTCAGCAGTAGCCATTGAAATGTAAATGAAATGCTTAATGTGACCTTTTTGTAAGTGTTTGGGTTCCTGTTTGTTCTCCCCTTCTCAGCCGGGTACACATCACTGAAGCAACATTAAATCACCTAGGCAAAGCTTATGAAGTAGAAGAAGGGAATGGACACCTGAGGGATCCTTACCTTGAATCCATGAATATCAAAACCTACTTAGTGGTTGATCCAAGGGTATGTATATGTTTTTAAACATGTATATTTATTCAAATACATCCATAAATTTTAAGTGCATAGGTGTCTGTAGTCCATATACTTTTCAGGAACAGAATTAAAGCATGATATGAGTCATCTGAGTAGCTTGGATTTGGGACTTCAGATCTGGAAGCACATTTTGTGACATGACTATTAGCTTGGAGGTAGTAGGTGTTCTGCTAAAACCTCTTATGTGGTCCACACAGACTAAAAATACATATTTTACTATGTATTTGTGTGAAGTGTGTCTCAGAAATCTAGGTCAAAAGGTGAGATGAAGTAGTGAAAGAATACTTGTGCTGTGTGGCCAATTTCAGATAAAATATTCCCTTTAAAATAGGGAATATAAAATAGCTCCTGACATCTTAGATGTGAGATTCATCTTCTTTTCAAGGTGTAAAGATAGAAGCTGTTGGTTGGCCCTTCAGAGTCTGGTAACTGCAAACTCATGGAGTACTGCAATTTGGAATTGGCTTGTGGTTAATGAGTAAAATGTTTCAAAAGAAAAAAGAATGAAAATTTCAAACTTCTTTCCTTCAGGATCTGTACAGGAAGGAGCAGTATAGAGCCACTTTGAATTAGCAAGAACTCACTCTTACCTTTGTTGCATGTTTATGTACTGAACACTGCAATCCCCCCTGCATGTATGCAGCACATACTCTCAGAATGAGGTTCTAAGTCTGTTAAAATGGTGCCAGCTCACCTGAAGATACCTGTGAAACGTGAGACAATGCCCAGCCATCCATGGGTCTGCTTATTCTGTAGTCTCAGCTTCCTTTTAGACCTGCAAGGGTGTTGCTGTGTGCCCTGTGTGTATGGCCTCACTCTTCATCTCTGATGTAGGGATATAATCTAATGTCGACTCTGTAATTTGTGGGATCTTCTGCCAACCACTGTTTGCATACGCCCTAGCTCAGGAACTGGGAATGTTTTTCCCCTGCTGCTGTGCTGACTGCAAGGTGATTGTATCTGCTCGTAAGATCCTGCGATCTCTCGCATCATCGCAAATAAACCTGGGAGTTTTAATCTTGCAGTGTTACAAGCAAAGGCTTGTAAAGGCAGCTGAAACAGATTCATTATGTCATGATTTGCTTTAGCTCACCTTAATTAAATGAGATAAAGCAACCAAGGTTGGCTGACACATTGCTGATACGTGTTTAGAGTCCTATTAAACAGCTTGATTTTATAGTCCTAAACTACTGAAGTACAAGAGCTTCATTTCTTTGTAATTTGTACCATTTTCTGTTTTCTAAATTAGTGTGTTTTTTCTGTTAGTCCAAACAATGTGTATCAAATAATCATCTCCCTAAAACAAGAGTTAATGATGGGCTGAAGATGCGAGCATCTGTTCGGATGACACGTTATTTGGAGTCCTGGGGAGCAGCCAGGCCCTTTGCCCACCTGAACCACAGAGAAAGTGTGAGCAGTGACTCTTCAGGTTCACAGGGAAGGCGAAGAAAGGTGAGGCCTGAAGTAATGATTGTCATCCTACAATTGCAAACTGCTATGGTGTGAAACTTGAAATGTGGCATGGTCTTTGTGGCTGGAGTTCTGCTATCACTCCTGGTGTTAAATGTGTACACAGAAGTTAGAAGGTATCTGTGCAACCACTATTTCTGTCAGAACTTAACAGTATTCAAACTGCCAATCTCTGGCATGCTATACTCATAGTAAACATTTAAAGTAAAGCTTTGAAACTATCTTTTTTTTTCCCCCCCTGACATTTTTCCATCTTGGGGTCGTGTTTGCTACACGTAGTTTTGTAAAAAAGATAATTTATCCCAGCCTCCAGATTATCCAATATTTACTTAAAATGTATAGCAAATAAACAGCCCCTCCACATGCTCCATCTGCAGTGGGGTTTTATCAGTAAAGAATTTTTAAGATTAAGAATTCTTGAAATTATTAAAATTTAAGAAAGCTCATTTTTCTTTCCATCTGCCCTTCCTGAAAGCTGAAAGGAGGCGAGGCACATGCTTTTAGGTGTGCTTCTGGAGGTGCAGCGAGGCTGTGCTACTCTCTGCAGACAGATAAGCTGTAGTAAATTTTAAATTAAATGTCCATCCATTCCAGTTTGTGGAAGTGGTTTCCAGTCTACTTGCCTCTGTTGATGTCAGTTACTTCAATATGTGGAGAAAAATAAAAGGGAAGATCTGTTCAATTATTTTCTAATAATTTTTTTGGTCAGACAATGCTCACTTGTTAAAGCAGAAAACTATTGCTGGAAGGGGTTGATTTTGATTAGCTTTTCTATTTGAGAGTGGTTCTTGATTTTTATTTGTGAGTACAAGTGGTTTTGGCAGCTTCCTGAAGTTTATTTTCAATAGTTGTTTGCCATTTACTGAGTGTGTAACTTATTCTTAATTTCTTATTTGATTTAGGAAATACCTTTGTGTTCCACTGGGCGCCAGAGAACTTCTGATAGGTTTGTCAAGCACTTTTGTTTTTTAAAATACGTGGTCCTGTGCTGCTCTTGCAGTTCAGGGTACTGTGAGCTTGTGATCTTTGGTTGATTAATCCCTGTCTGTACGGTATTCCTGCATTAGAAAGTTTAAGCTAAATCTTTGGCCTTTAAAAGGCTTCTCAATTCATGTTTGTTATTTTTAGCAGACTCCAAAAGGAGTCCCCCTTGCCCCTTCATTTTACTGGCCCCTCAGTCATTCAGGTTGCAGTTTGCTTTATGTGCTGTAGCAGGATGGGAGGGGAGTAGGGAAGTAACAAAGCAAGAGAGCAGTGGAAAACAAAACACCTCATGTATGGTGTACGTGTATGTACTGTAACCACTTGTGCTACCTCAGTTTTTAGTTTTCTTACTCATGATGCTAGTTTTGTTTGTAAATATTATAGTACAAAATAAATACAGTTTAACAGAATATTATAAGTAAATATATATTATATTTTATGAGATCTGTCTTTGGGTAGTAGTATTAGTGTATGCTGTTTAATGTAATAAAAAATTGACACTATATGTAGAAATGCTTACAATGGTACCTGTACCACTGAGTTCACTGCCACTTGTGGAACATTCTCCTAGTTTATCAAAATATTGTCTGAAAAATGCATGATTTGAGTAACTAGAGAAATGCTTAGTAAAGTGCTTATAGATGTATATGTTTATACTGCCTAGTAGCTTGTCCTACTTGTGTACTGACAAAGTATGATCCTCTGTAACCATTCATTATTTCTGAATAGCATTTGTGACATGGACTTCATTTTTTTTCTCAGAAATTCATCTCAGAAGGGGAGGATAGAGGAAGATATTTATGATTAAATGATGTCAACCATTGAGGGCCTCAGTTCAACTAAGTATGCAGTATTTTATTTTTTTCTTCATCCTTTCTTTGAGAATAATCTGCGTTTTCAATTAAGTCTAGATATAAAATTTACTTGGCAAAAATGAAAAGTTATCAGAGCTCTTGTCTTGCCTTTTTTGGTCTTTGTTTGGTTATTTACTTAGTTCAGTTCCTTTTGGTTTTAGCTTGAATATAATGAGGTTTTACTGCATTATTACAGCAAGAAGCCAATGGTCAGTTTTAAGCTGTTCAATGCGGTATGCGGTATAGTACTATGAAAAAGCAAAATTTTTATTTTCTTGTGAGCCAAACTGCAGTGTAGGATGGGATGAGAAGTTAATGACTGTGTTCTGTTTATTAAAATAAGAATTGTCAGGAAAGGGGGTGCAGTCCTGAAAAAACCCAGGTATGAAGTCAAAACACAGTTTTGGAAGTAATAATAAAATTACTTTAGTGTCTGGTTCACTGAGGGTACGTGGTCTATCAGTAGCATTTGGCAATGTATTTGCATTTAAAAGCAGACAAACACAGACGAAGTTGCTGGATTTTGCTGTTTTTTTGTTTTGTTTTTTAATTTAAAATATGGTATTTCAATTCCTATCAAATGTAAACCAGTGAATTTGAGAAGAAAAAGTCTTTCTCTCATCTGAATTACAGCAAGGCTGTTATCACTGTAGCTCAGCTGTTCCTAAGAGGAGCCTGGTATTATTTAGAGGAAGTTTTTGGAGGCTGTGAGCCATCTCTAACATCTGCTATTATACTTTCCTGTTAGTAAACCTTAGGGAAGGTCTGTGGTTCTGTTTTGCGTGTAGCTGGCAGATGCTGCTGTCTGTGAGCGTCTGGGTCTGCCTATCAGCTACATGAAAACATAACTGCTCGTACGTTACACTATGATATGTACAGACCTTGCAAATGTGTGTAAACCAGTGGCACTCTCGCCCTGTACACTGTGGAGTCTCAACTACAACGATGCTTTTGCCTACTCTTGTTGGCCTGTTGCGTGCATTTTGTAACGTGTGTCTCTGAATGCAGTCCGTGGTGCGGCAAGTCAGATGACTTCTGTGGATTTTCACTGATTTTTGCAGAACCTGGTCTTGAAAAAGAGGTTGGTAAGAGCAAAATAATCCTCTTTGGTCTTTGATTTGCACTTCAGAGCAGTATAAGCATATCTTTGAAACTGTCTATTTTCAATCTGAAACTGGATTCTGGAGATGACTGCATATCCAAACAAGTGTTTGGTAACTAATGGAGAGCAGATCTCAGAATTCATTTGAGTTGGTCATTCTTCCTTGATAATGCTAATTCTGTCAATTAAGGGAGATTGTCTCTAATCTGTGGTTAAATTCTTGCCATAAGGGCGTTAGTTAGTAGAAGTTTGGCAGCTTTACTATATGAAGAAGTTATCTCAGAAGTAATGAGATTTAAAAAAAAATAAAGAAATTCTGCATCTGTAATGAAAATACTTTGCTCTCTGTGGTTGCTTCATGAGAAGTACAATACAGTTATTTGTTTATGTACAGTGTACTTCTTCATTTGAATAGCTGTTCTTTAATTTACTGTGCTGTGGTGTACTGTATGCAGTTACAGGGGGGGTGTGTGTATATACACTGCAGGTTTACTTCTGTGTCTGTCCCTTGTAACAAGGATTTTGACTATGTGCATTTGTGAAGTGCTTGTTTACATACTTGGTGGATTTCCCTCTAGATTTGAAATTGTCCTTTGGTCTGGGCTGTTTTTCTTGACACATGTTCAAGTGAATTTTATTTGGTGATTTTCTTTTGTTCTCTTTTAGTTCTATTTGTGTTTTTAATAGTACAGTATAAATTTGCATATATTTGTCAGCACAAAAATGTAACAGAATTTTTAAAGCCCCTGGAATTATCCTCAAGCTTTATCATAATTTATGTTTCAGTATCGCACCATTCCTATTCCAAAACTGAAGAGTTACTTTGCCTGTGCCAGTTTTGTGTTCCTCTGTATATTTCTCATACAGATGTTTATAATGCCAAAGTAAGTGTCAGTATTTTTAATAATTTATTATTCAAATTAACCAATAGCTAAAGTGAAATTAATATGCATGAAACTTTTTACATTCTTCTGTAGCTCCTGAGGGTTTACATTTAAGGAACAAAAACCTCTTAAGACTAATTTACCCCTTAATAAAGGAGTGCATTCATGTTGTTGGCATAAGAGCCTAGATATCAGTATGAAAATAAAAAGAAATATTTATGTAATATTATATGTGCTTAGTACACACAGGGAGATGATCAGTTAAGTGAGAAACACTATTTTCTAAGAGTATTTGCCTGCAAGCACATTGAGTGAGCAACAGCAAAATGGGATTAGCTGGTTAAAATGTCCTCAGAGATCCTGTTGTCTGCAGAGACACAAGGAGGAACTTTGAGCTGCTGCTCATACCTCCGAGAAAGCAGGTGTTTGATAACTCTGAAGCTTGTGGCATATTTGTTTTTCATGGCTGTTGCAGTGCAGTTTCCGTGGTGCTACGCATGGGATAGCTGTTCAGGCTGTCAGCAAGCAACAGAGCAACAGTAACCTCTGCAACATTACGGTAGCCAGTGCTATTAGAAGAAAAATTGTATTTAAATTTAGAGAAACACTGTGGCAAACATTAGTTTCAGCTGTGGTTTGATTTTTTTTTTTTCATTTAACATTGGTTTGTTTAATGCTTTCTCTTGTTTAGAACTGCAAAACTGGGAATATCCTTTGGTATTGTTGCAGTCATCATTGCACTTATTTTGTTTGTGTGCTTTGCTGAGAAATATATGGTAAGTTTATTCAAAAACCAAAAAAATCCTATTTTCAAGAGTGGATGGATGTAACTTGGCAATTTGATCTATCTTTTAGGAGGATTAGTTAAGCTGTTAATTTCAATAGGAATTACAGAAGGTTTGAACTTCAGGTTACCAGATTTCATTGCCTGAAACAGATTTTCATGTCTGAAAATTCTCACAGTACTTCCAAATTATTTGGCTGCCAGAATGGATGAGTAGCAGGAAGATATGAACACTTGCTGAGTGGGGATGCATTTTTTAAAGTTTATTTTTATTTGAATGTTTGTCCTTAATAGTAGTTTTGGTTGTAAATCCTGATATTTTCTATACTGGAAACAATGTTAAAATCAAAGTAAGTTTGAATGCAAGATTAGTTTTCATAATCATTTATAAAGCCCTATGAAAATTATAAGCATATGAATAATTTATTGGCAACAATTTTATAGCTGTTAGAATTCCAAATGCACCATTACATCAATTAGGACACTTTGCATTTGTAGTTCCCTTTTCTTTGCATTATTAAATGTATGCAATTACTGTTTAAAAATATATAGTGACATAGAGACAGCCCATAGTGACACAGAGTTAAACGATACAAAATAATAAAAATCCTTCTCCAGTCCAAGAAATGGGTGGAGGCAGGGGTGAGGGCAGGGGGGGAGTTCAGAGTTCAGAGTTGGATTTTTATATATATATATAAAAAATATATATCTGTGTGTGTGTATGTTTATGCAGAGAGGGAGATGTGTGTGTATATGTATGCACGTATGGATTCTACATATGTAAAGAGACACAGAGGAAAGAAAAAGAAAATTCCAACTGCATTGGTCTTGAGCTTTATGCTGGGAGTGTTTTGGCGTAGCATCCTTGAATAATGCTTGCAGTCAGTAACAGTATTTGCTTTACTAGATGTTTTTCTCTATAGCAACAAATGGAGGCTAATAAGATGGCAAGAAAGGGGACTGCCTTGAGTTAGTGATCTGAAAATGTAGTGCCAAATATAACATTAGAGCTCTATAACTAAAAAATACAACACAGGTTGTCACTGTGTTTTTAGTAATATTCCTCTAGAACTTTCTCTGGGATCATAATTTTATATTTTTAAAGCAGAAATTCAGAAATGTTTAGCACCCAGCTGCTTTGAAGTAAGGAAGCACCATCTGCATTTTCAGTTGTGGAAAGTCGTTAGGCATTCAACTGAATGACTAGATTCAGAGTTCTAAACCGGGATTCGAATTGAGACTCTTGACACTCTCCTGCAGACAAAAAGTAGTTTATACTTAGAAATATTTCTTCCCTTGTCTCAAAGTGTTATCCATGTTACTGAAAGAAACTAACTTTGTTTGCAGAAGTGCTGCTCAGAACGGTGGCCTTTCCTGCGCCATCTCTGTGCTATTTCAGAAAAGGTGGAAACAATGCCTTTGCTGAGGCTTCCTTTAGCAGCCATCACTATAGGTGCCTTGCTGATTATAGCCATTTTCAATTTGGTAAGTAGTCACAGTATCTTTATTCTGTTAATTTATTGTAACATCCACACTTTAAGTAATTTCTTGTATTCTTTTCATCGAGTATCTTCCTTTTTGCTGCTGTTCCTAACGTCTGATTCGCACCATGAGTTGATTTACACAAGGATAATACCCGATGTCATGTAAAAGAAATAAAAGTAAAAATCCCCAGTTTGTAGAACCCAAAGTTCATGCTCAACTCATAGACTTGAGTTCTATTTTACATCCCCTTCTCTGGCTTTCAGGATGGCATTTCTAAATGCTCTTGATTGTAACCATCAACACTAAGATTGTCTTCCATTTTTTTTTTAACGTGGGTTTAAATGTTTGACTGCAGTGGGTAGAAGTTTAAGCAGTTTACTGTGCTATTTGTACTACCTAGTGATGGTGCTTGACTCTGTTTTAAAACCAAAGACATTATGGGTAGTTACTACTGGACTAAGATGCAAATGGAGTCTCTCTCTTTTAGCTTTAGTTGGAGTATTGCACTTGTGGTACAGACATTTGAAAAACAGCCTCATGCTCAAAACCACTCTGCTGTGTGGTTTTTTTAAGCAACCTTTGTGTGACATCCCACGTTAACAGTTGAACCTGTCTGATAGCTAGCTGCTAGAAGTGATGTCCTTGTGATCCCATGTGCTCGGTTTGCCGTTCTGATACCATGGGGAGTTTATTCTGAAAGCTACACTGCAGGAAACGCATAATTTTCTTTGTAGGGTTGTCTTTCTGCTGTCTTAGGTCCTTGAATTGAGTCACAGTGGTGTCATGTGAACATCACCAGAGACAGCCTAAAAGGAAACAGGAACAGCAGCTGTGAAACTGGGGGTGAGACAGGACCACGTGTTTGTGCCACTTGGCTGTTAGGTTAGCATAGCCATAATGTGAAACTTTACCTTGAATTAAAAAAATAAGTAAATACTTGGCAGTTTTAACCTTCTTGCACCTTTGTGTGCATGTATGTTTAGTAAAACTGTATGGGGTGTCATTATATTTCAACACTTATATTGCAGTAGCTTCAATATTTACATTGCAGTAGCACAGAAAGGACAATCAGATCAGGACTTGTTTAATATATGGGGAAAAATCCTTAAGATTAGTGACTACCTGGTAATGAGTTTGTATGATGGTTTTGTTGTTGTGTTTTGTTTTTTTTTCCTAATAAATCAAGACTACTGAAAAGAACAACCCTGCAAACTTTACTGGATCAAATGACCTGTGTGCTACCACCTATGTGAGTAGACTGCTGTCTTTATTTCTAAGATTAAAATTAAATGAGTTTTGGATGGTGTGTACAATATAGATGGATGGCAGCATTTTTATAGCATTTTAAAATCTTTTTATAAAGACAGAATTTTAAATCATTGAACACAAAGATTTACTCTTGGCACAAGGCAGTTCTAAGGGTATTTTCTTTGCTTTATTGTGCATCTTTTAGGGATATTGAAAAATCTGGAGTACTCATGGGTGACGCTGAAGTCTTGGCTTCTTTTAGTTACTCAGCACCTTTGAAAAGTGTTCTCTAACATTTCTATAAGGATGGGTTCAGCACTTAATAATGACACAAAAGGGTTATTTCTGAAGATTACATTTTTTATCTCTAATTCCAAACTAATATTCTGGTTTGAGATCATCTGAATGTTTGGGATGCTCTTTTGTCATCTGGCCACCCCTTTAGATGATGGACATGTTTTTGAACACTGCACAGCAGGTTGTGTGAGGACTCTTTCATTCAGATCCTTATGACAGATGATAAGTTGCACATATATAATGTTCATGGTACTTAACTGGTAATTTTCTGTTCTTGCATGTCTGTAAATCAGCCTTTTGGAAACACAACTCAATCCTGTGTCGAGGAAACTGTAAGTAGTGAATACATGTTACTTTAAAACCCAGATCTTTGAATACTGTATATGTTACTGACAACTGGCAGGTTCTGTTGCTGTACAGAACACAGCTTGTTTAGGTATCTGACAGCAGAAAAGTTCATGGAACCAGGATGTTTCAGCTGCTGTTGGTGTGCTGAATAAAGTATGGCCTTGCCATTTTTTTGAAAGTTCAGACTGAAAAGTAGATCTAAAACTTGAGCAAAAAGCAGTAGAACAGGGTGATGATTATGTCTGGGTCTGAGGGATGGCAGCTGTACTCACAAGTGTCCCAGTAAAGTATCTTGATAGTGTGAAAGAGCTTAAATGGCCAACAGACCTGTGTCAGTGTTCTCTGCATAGTGGTTTTGTTTTTAGAGGCTTGGCTTCAGGGTTGTAACTGGAAGTGTTCATTACCTTTTGGAGGTTAGACTCAGTGCCTTTAGGATGACAGAGTTGGTACAATACGTTACTATATGGGCTCTGATCCCGAGTTGCCTCATAAATTGTTCTGGTTTCAGTCACTTCAGCAGAAACATTAAGTGTTTAGCTAAGAGTCTCCCACATCTGTGGTAGGCCTGTGCTATAATGGGTGAAAAACTGTGCTTTATACATAAAGAGAAATAAACTCTTGAGGAGCAGAACCTGAGGTGAAGTATCACAGAATCACAGAATGTCAGGGATTGGAGGGGACCTCGAAAGCTCATCCAGTCCAATCCCCTGCCGGAGCAGGAACACCTAGATGAGTTCACCCAGGAACGCGTCCAGGCGGGTCTTGAAAGTCTCCAGAGAAGGAGACTCCACAGCCTCCCTGGGCAGCCTGTTCCAGTGCTCTGTCACCCTGACTGTAAAGAAGTTTCTTCTCAAGTTTAAGTGGAACCTCCTGTGTTCCAGCTTGCACCCATAAGTATGCCAGCTTGCACCCACAGCATAAGTATCTTAGCTCATAATCTTATACCTGTGCCAGCGGCTGCAGGGAGCAGTCCTGTCTGCGTGACGCACTTGGTACCACCTGAGCGTTTTGGTGCTCCAGCTGCGTGCTGATCTTGGACACCACGCCTGAACTGTCATTCCTCTGGGAGATTTTTCAGTAATTCCATTGGATAATGGCCTGAGCTGGATAATCATAGAATCATAATGCTTAATTAGCATCAGAGTTCTTATGAGGGAGCTCTGTCTAAGGCTGGAGAACAGGTCATGGCCATCACGTGTTACAGGTGGGCAAGATGGCAGTGTGGTATCTGCTTAAGGTTACAAAGTGGGAGCAATGTCAAAAATAGGACCAGAATGCTGGAGTTCCTGGTTCAGGGCCTGTTCACTGGACTATGAAACTACTTTAGGTTAGTCTTCAACTTTCAATAATTGCTTGAGTTACTAGACTTCAGAAAGTAAATGCTCAACACTCTTCAGTTTTTATCTGACACTTCTTATGTTAGTGTGATGCTTTTTGTTTAAATCTTTTTGTTTATCTTTAACAAAAGAGTAAACTAAAAAAGTATTAAGTTCAGCCTTTTAGAGCAATTAAAAATAAAGCTTTAAGTGTATTTAGCAAGTGATTGTAATTTATTCTATTTAAATTACAGTGATAATGAAGTTAGAGCATTTGCTATGGTTTGGAAGTCTTATGCATAAAGCCTGAATAATGCAACTGCCCTTTAAATTCTTCTCTTACAGTATTATGCTTACTGCTGCATATTGGGGTTCATTGCTTGCTCGGTATTTCTTCAGATGAGCTTTGAACTCAAAGTTCTCCTCCTGTCCATTGCTGTGACTGTATACCTCATCATTTTTAATACCCTTCAGCACAGAAACTTCAGCTCCTACGGCAACAGTACCAGGTGCAGTGCAAAGTTTCTTATAATTGACAATAATGTTTCATTAAAGGAGGTGTTAGATTTTGGTACAGTTACTGGAATGTTGAAATATCAAAATAATGAGAGGTCAGAAAGTCGGATACTACAAACCCTTCTGTAAAGTTAATGACATGGAAATCATATTAGACCATATAACTTTTTTTTTAAAAAAAAGCCTGTGTTTTCTGAGAAATTCTGTAATATGGCTTCTGAGATTCTGGAAGCTTATCTTACATTAAAGGAAGTGGAATATTAATCTCATAAGAAAGTTATCTCCTGTTAAACTATGAAGAAAAGCCTTGATAAAAGCTGTGCTTGCGAGACCTTGCAAGTCAATAGAGTAGTGAACTCTTCATCTGCTTACCCCACTACCTGCACATATTTTGAAAAGTAACAGCAATTTACCTCATCTACTTGAAGAAACTACAAAAATACTTAAGAGAAATCACATGTGGAGGGGTTTTACTGTTCATTTTTAAGTCTCTCAGATTCTTAGCGTAGTCTCATAGCTGAAGATTAGGATAAATTTATTTTGCAGAGGCTAAGTGTGAGCTGTCAGCACAGCTTCAAAAAGCCTAAATGAGCTCTTAATTTAGCCTCTTAATCGCAGGCTATTTATGTGGTGAGAATTTAGTTGGATGCATTTGTGAAAATTAATAGACATGATATGACAGGTGTCTCGGATTTGTATGGAACTGTATACAGGTGTGATTTAATGGCTGTCTTTGTTTTAGCAATTCAGGTTTTATTTGTTATCTTTCCTTCCACAAGTAAGTTTCTGGCTGTGTTTTTGTAGGGCAATGTGGGGAGGAAAGCTGCAACTCAGTGCAATGGAAATTAAGATGGCTCCATTAAGATAAAGCCATGTTTACTTCAACATCTCGCTCCAATAGCTGTTTAACAAGGTTTCAGCACCCATTTTGTCCTCAGGTGAAATGCAGCTCGTGCTGAACTGAATGATAATCCTTTCTCGTTAGGAGCATAGGACCTGTAATCAGACAGCCACTGGCACAAATGAACACTGGTGCTGGTGGTCTGTCTCTGAACAAAGACACCCTCATCTGCTGTGCTCTTCTTCCCCTCCCCTTTCCCCCCAACCCTTTCTCATGTGGATTTTCTTAAAGGATATGGATGACTTTGTATCACTTTCTTGTTTTCAGGCTTTTCATCAAAGAGCCAAGGATAATGACTAATTTGTATCTGGTTCTGTTTTATATAACCCTAATTTTACTTGCAAAACAGGTATGTATTTAAAAAGCAATAGGTTAGATCTTTTACTTGCAGCAAGTTGATTTAAATAAAATGCAAAAGTATTGCTCACTGAAATTATGCACTAAATTAGTGTGTATATATATATATTTAATATTCTTGTACTTAGTTGTGTATAATGTATTTACTTGGACTTAGTTATAGATAATGCCAAAATTTTTACTGTGAAAGGGTGGAAACATTTTTATATTTTTCAATAGTGTTTGCATTACAGAAGTCAGAACTTCCAAATTCTTCCAGTCTGGATCTATCTGTATTTATATGTCAATATTCATCTTACATCAAGGCAGTAATTAAAGATAAAAATAATAACCGTATTATTAAAATGTCATTTTGGTAAATGTGCCTGATTGTACCCAAGTGGCATTCATTCATTCATTCATACTGACTGCTTCATATTTTTCTGACCTTCATTCTCAAAGCACATTTTTCATAACTATATAGGCTCAAAAGTCCTTGAAGAAACTTACTGCTACTGCACAGTTTGAATAAATTGACTAATATTTTTCAGCAAGATATCACACAGATTTAATTTATCGTATTGGGTCCCTTTGCAGATTGACTACTACTGTCGGCTGGATTGTCTGTGGAAGAATAAGTTTAAAAAAGAACATGAGCAGTTTGAAACAATGGAGAATGTTAACAGGCTGTTGCTGGAAAATGTACTTCCAGCACATGTTGCTGCTTATTTCATTGGTGAAAAACGAAATGAGGTATGTTTAATTTCTGCTGTGTGAAGCACAGTAAATTGGACTTCTCCGACATAAAAGGTCATGCCAACAAGCATACAGAAGACTACAAGGTTCTGCACGTTTTGCCTCTTGTTTTTATCCCTTTGTAAACCCAAGAATGTACTATCCAGATGGCCTCAAAAAAATGCAAACTTTCAGTGTCAGTCTCTGAAATCTGTTTTCAGAATTGGTAGTTCAGGTTTGGGACACAGTTTGAGTTTGGCAAATATTTAAAAAGGATTTACTGCTTTCCAAAGACCATATTTTACCAGAGAAGATAGGCCTTCTTTTTTAGATAATTTAGTTGAGCAACAGGTAGTAGCTCCTTGGTAACAACCCCAGTGAGAATTTCATCAATAATGATTTTTTTTTTTTTAAGACATCCCTCTTATTCTGCCAGCATGCCATCAAATAAATATTGCTGCTTTCATGGGGTGACTGGCAGAAGCCTGGCACTGTCCAGATAGATGAGAATCTTTAAGGTACATGGATACCTCAGCTTTTCCTTTGGAAAATCAACTTTGTTAATGTTTCAGATAAAATAAGATATACCCACTGTAGGGTACTGTAGGTGACTTCATAGGAAGACTGTAATTTGATTACTGGTTATGAACAATAATCATGGTTTGGAATGCCTGTGGTGGAAGGTGGCTGCTGACAATGTGTGAATATATTGTTTTCCCGTAGGACTGGTACCATCAATCTTACGACTGTGTCTGTGTCATGTTTGCATCAGTACCAGATTTTAAGGTGTTTTATACTGAATGTGATGTCAATAAAGAAGGCCTCGAATGCTTGCGGCTGTTAAATGAAATCATTGCTGATTTTGATGAGGTAAAATAAAATGTTTCACTAGATCTGTGGGCACAAGAGGGGGGAAAAGAGGCTGTTATGCTGAACTAATATTCTGAGTTCAGCCTTGCAATCTTGAAATATATATTCCCATCGGATGGGGTTTTCCAGTTTTTTCAATTACATCACCTGATGAATTAGTAGCATGGTTTGAAAGTCCTGAATTCCTGTACTTTATTTCAGTACTTCAGTGCTTTATTTCTCCTATAAGCAGGTAGGGCAAAACTTAGTACTTTCTAATCCTGATGTGATTGATAGTATTCCTGAAGATGCTCAATGCTTATTGTAGACAGTATAAGATTTCTGGTTAAATCTCACACTGAAATATGATATTAAATTCTCAAGTTTCTGTTTTCCTTCCTTTCAAACAGCTCTTGTTAAAGCCTAAATTTAGTGGTGTTGAAAAAATAAAAACCATTGGAAGCACTTACATGGCAGCAGCTGGTCTCAGTGTTACGCCAGGCCAAGAGAACAACCAGGTACGTTGTCTCTGAAATCTGACCTCAGTGTTCTGTGTGTATGTGGGTGCGTTTCAAAGGCACGGAGCGTAATGTGATATAAAAGAGAAAGTAAATCACTGGAGGTGACTTTCTGAAATGTGGAAAGGATGATAAAAGTGTATTGTCTGCCATTGAATTCACTATTTATTTCCTAGTTCCATTTTTTTCCCCTAAGCAGGTATTAAGTCTGTAACCCCAGCATACTTTTTACATCTTTAATTTTTGATCCCAGTAGCTGAATGTTTCTAGATGCAGAACAGAACAGCCCTAATGACAGGCAAGTCAAAGAGTGGCTGCCAAAGAACAGGCCATGTCAGAACTGGACAGTAAGCTTTTTGTGATACCTGAGAACTGGCACAAAAAGAGAATCCTCAAGGGCCACATTAGATCTGAATCCGAAACTACCTGTCACCCAGAAGAATTAAAACCAACTTCTGTACTCAGGCTCAGTTTCACTGTAGCAGGTTTGGGTATGACAGTAGGATGCACATATGTAATATACACAAAACATGTAAAATTAAATTTGGAATCCTAAAGGACAAACAGAAATTAGAAATCCAGTACAAAATTTAATTATGTCATGCTGGTGGCTTCCTAGCCATTCCAACTGAATTGACTGTGGTTTTTGAAATCCATTTTGGATGTTGAACTGTGCAGTCCTGCGGTTACAAGGATGAGTGGTCTCATCCTTATATATATTTTATTCACTAATAGTACTGGTTTGGTAGCCTGACACACACAACATGCTGTGTTGTGAGCTGACTGTTTGTTATGAATTGTGTAGGATAAGGAGAGGCAGCATGCTCACATTGGGATTATGGTGGAGTATGGAATTGCCTTGATGAGCAAACTGGATGGCATCAACCGACATTCCTTTAACAACTTCCGCTTACGTGTTGGTGAGTTGGGTTTGTGCAGACTGTGAACTCCACAGCTCCAAAAAACCTAAAAATGAGGCAGGATGACCTGGGTAAATTGCTGAGGGCTGCAGAGCCCTTCCTAACACTGAGCACAGTATCTGGATTATTGTAAAATGCTGAATAGCTGCAAGTAGTGTTGTCTGGTCTGGCTTTTTAAAATGCCAAGCTCCTCAGCAGATGGGCTTTTCTGATCACTGGAGGGGGTGATACAAAGACTGCAGCTGGATCAGTTTGGAGAAAATTAGAGATGTGGATGAAGAGGGAGGTACCCTGTTATTAACTGTTGACTAAAGACAGTATTGTCATTATACAAATGTTTATTTCTATATATTACAAGTAGAAGAGGAAGAATTTTGCTTTGGCATGGACTCTGCCCTAGCTCTTTCTCAGACTTCCCATTTTACAATGAATGAGTCACTTCACATCTCCTCAGTACTGATACCTATAGAACAACAGTACACTGGTTGCTAGAAATGTGTTGCAGAGGTCATTTTGGGGGGATTTTTCCCTGAAGCTCATGACTTAGGGCTGACAGTGAAGCTAGATGTCACATAACTTTCTCCTTCAGTAATGACACATGCTTTTGTTTATACTAAGGGATAAATCATGGCCCTGTGATTGCTGGTGTGATTGGTGCCCGGAAACCTCAGTATGATATCTGGGGCAACACTGTTAATGTTGCTAGCCGAATGGAGAGTACGGGGGAACTTGGGAGAATCCAGGTAAGCATATCGGCCTTGGAATGGCTAAGAAGGTATTTCTGATTGGTTATGGATTTTTAAAAATGTGAATGATCAGAAGAATTTCACAAGAGTTTCTAATTCTTTTCACACTAAGGTCACAGAAGAAACGAGTAAAATTCTACAGGAGTTGGGATATTCATGTGAATGTAGGGGCCTCATTAATGTCAAAGGCAAGGGAGAACTGAGGACTTACTTTGTTTGCACTGAGACTGCCAAATTCCAAGGTATGGGACTGAACTGAGGCTACGATGAAGTTAACTGAATAGACTTAGAACTGCCTCCCTTCTGTGAAGACTTAGAATTTCCCTCCTTATGTGAAGGACTTTATTCTGAACACACATATATACACTATTCCTGTTTCTTCTACATCTCAAGATAATTTTTTTTAAAAAAGAAGTTCTGAAAAGTCCTTAGAAGACATGTAACCACCAGTCTGAAGAAGACTTACCTTTTCCTGAAATGATCTGAGGATAGAGCTGGAATTGCCATGAAGCATTTTCAGTTAAGTTTCTTTCCTTGCCTGCACTGTGGGAGTCTTAACAGCTCCAGTAACAACCTACGTGGATGCACTGTAGAACTCGTTACCACGTTCAACCGTTCCGCTGCTTCCTTCTGTGACGCACACCCGCTTACAGTATTGCCTTTGTCAGCCATGTGAGATGATACTCTGGGCACTGCAGATCCTGCTTTTAATGCTAAACAGACTTCACAGCAGAAGACAGCTGAATAACGGAGAGAGGAATGCAAGTAAACTCAAATATATCATACGATAATTGTGCTGAGCAACTTCAGGGAAAAGCCCCCTAATTGCACAGTATCAGATCACTTCATTATCTTTGCTTCCTCCACGGTAGTACCTTGTATTGCGCAAACGTTTTCATGACCAACAGCTGTTCAGAAACAGCTTTCACCTAGTTCAGTGTTTACATGAAATTACGTCTTCTCCTTTGTATTTCTGTGCCTCTGTATCTAGTATCTGCACGCACCTGTTACAGTCACATATGAGAATGTCTTTAAAATGTTGGCTTTAAACTTCCAAAACTGTACCTGGTCTAGGGGAGCACTGAGCACCTGCAGTTCCTCTGCGTGCTCAGTCCGACAGGCTCTGCCAACACCTTGTGTCGCTGACACCGGCAGGAATTCTGCCTGCTGACTGCATTCTGCAGGGCACTTGTGGATGAAAAAGTAATCTGCTTGGAATTGTTTGGAAACTGAAGAACAGAACTAAGATAGTATTAGAAACAGTATCAGATGCTGTACAAACAGAACCACCTCTGAGGTGGCTGGTTTGCTTTTTTTCTATTCCTAGCTCTTCGCTTTGACCAGCCACTGGCTGGTTTCTCTACCTTTGAAAGGAAATGCAGTTTATGAAACAAATTGGTTCTGAAGATGTATGGAAAAAGATGTATGGAAAGACATATTCATAATGGAAATGTTTCAGCAGAGCCTCAAAACTGGAAGTATGCATAGAGCATTAGTAAGATGACGGCAGAAATTGACTTGCTATAGGTTAGTCTGTAAAGTTTTTAAGCTGTTAATAGCTTTTGCTAATTTCTACATTAGCATTTTTCTACTTATGGCAGTCACTTAGTCTGTTTTCTGTTGGTGGAGATGACAGTATTGTGTAAGGCTAACATCTTGTGCTGAATTATATGTACTGACTAAGGATGGATTCCCCTCTCCCCCATACACCACATGTAGTATGACTAACAGTACAGTCATTAATGAGTCCAACATCTGTTTTGTTAAGCCTTACTCCTCTACAAACAAAGCAGCATTTACTAGTATTTCTGGGTTTAGTACTAAACCATACTGGAAAAGTGTTTAACAAGCAGTCCTATGCATCACTGACGCTTTTTAATTACTGTGTAATTTCTTTAGAAGATGAAGTGACTATGTTTCAAGACAGGAACAAATCTGAATATTGTCCTACTGTGGATTAAAAATTGTGCTTATAGCCTTTGTCAATTTGGTAGGTCAAACCTGTGTTTGTTGTACTTCTCCAACAGAAAAGAGCACATTACAAAACCTTAGTTTGAGGTTGTCTGGTTCATGTATGGATTCTGCTGAAGAAGGAAGTTTCATACGTGGTGTCTTGCCAGTACAGGGTCAGTGTCGTAGTTGAATAAACTCTCAAACAGCTTTTGCTACTCTTGTATGATGTGTATTTGTAGTAACAGATGCTCAGCAAGCATTTGTTTTGAGATATTTATTTATTTTTTTTGTAAGGACCTCCTTTCAGCAGTCTTTGATGTCATATGTTTGCTAAAGTGATTATTTGCCTCATGAATATATTTTGAAAAGTGCATTATGCCTATAGATGGAGCTGGCTCTGAAGTGTTTCTGTTCACAGTAGAATGTAGGTGTAAGTTATCTATCAAAGAAAATTCCCTGTCTGTAACAGCATTTTGAAATGCTTTTGTTTACATTATATTGCCTGTCAGGCTACTCACTTGCTTGGGCATAACTTCAACTTAACCTCGTTGACAGAAGTGGTCTAAAGAGCCGCAGCTTTCAAACTGGAAGAAGCAGGATTGTGTTGCAGTTTTCACAGGACATTATGCACTGACACTGCTCACTCAGTGTTCGTGCACTGTGCCAAGGCATCCTTGGAGAAGTCAGAAACTGCGTAATGAAAACGGGGTTGTATCTGAGGATGACTTTCTAATTTCCAGTCAAAACTGGAACTGTCTAATATGAGAGGTATATTCAACCATTTTGTTCACTTTAAGAAGCAACTGTATTTAAATAATTGTTTTCAGCAGTCCTTAGAGCAAACTGTGAAATTTAAGACTGAGGAAATAACCTTGTTAGAAAAATCCTCCTTACAGCATTATTGCTTTCTTAAACTGAAAAAATGGCATTGTATCTAACTTGAAGAGCCAATAATGTCTTGAATTAACAAACTATTTTAAAGAACAAACTTTTGTTTTTACCATTAAATAAAAAAAAACTTCCTGAAACTTGTTTGGCTTTTTGATCATTTTGATGAAGAGTCACATGAAAAGGAAGCTCATTTCTTAAACTCCTGTGGGGTTAATGAGATTGGTTTTACGCATTAACTCGATATTTTCATTTTTAAAAGGTTTGTATAAGTGAAAAATACATAGTGTGACATACTTGCATTCAACAGCTAAAGAATAATTTCAGTACTCAGTTTTCTGTCACCTGTGCCTTCTACTGCACTCTATGGAAGGTAAGTGATGGGAAATAGGATGCTATAGAGTGAGCCAATAATGATTTGGCTGGCACAGTAGTTGTACATTTTGTCTTCTCTCGTAGCATGAAAATGACTTAAATATTAATGAGAAAATTAATTCCCTGGAGTAGTATTTCAGCTGCAATTATCTAGAACTGTGAAAAAATTATAGTGGCAACTTACTAAGACCTGTTCTGGGACAACTAAAACTACTGGAGGAAAAATCCAGTTTGGCAGTTCAGCCTTTTTGGAATTAATTTTAAGAACTGTTGAAGTTTAAAAACAATTAAATAAACACTTCTGTAGCTGTTTTTAGAGAGGAAGAAGGAGGGAGTGTAAGGATGATGTTGGCCGTAAGACTGGGAGTAGAGGGTGAGATTAATGATGATGCTTGGCCTTTAAGTTACCTCTTCAGTTCTGTGCCACTGCACTCATGAGCAACTGCTCATCAGGTGGAGCTGAACCACTGTGTCATTCCCCTCCGAGGCCAAGGTTATACTGGGGTAAAAAGGAACAACACTGAGAAATACTTAAGGATGCCTGTGGTAGAACCTGTGTGCAGCACTGAGCGATGGTGTGACAGGAACTGGGGAGCACAGGGAAAAGCGTACCTCTGTGAGAGTCCCTGGCTCCACACACAGTGCTGCAGAGCTGCTTGAGTGCTCCTCCGTGCCCGAGAGCTGTCCTGGCCGTCTGCTCTGGCAGCAGTTAGGGTGAACAGGGAATTGACTTCTGGGGAGTTTTCTAAAGATGCTCTCCTTTCTGATAAGCAAGCCTCAAATCATCATCCAGATAGGGGACAGCAATAAGAACTGTCTGAGCGTCTCGGAGCTGACTGCTATATTACTGTGGTATTTTTAATTACTGGCAGCAGGTGGGTTGTTAGTCTCACCTTATCGTCATGATATGTTTCTAACTTGCCCTTGAGTTTTAGAATACAATGAGCAGATGGTGCTGTTTCTCTAAGAGGCAATTTATCTGTGTTCAAAATCTCACAGAGCTGATCTTTTGTTAATTCATCTGGCTGCATCAAGTTTATTTAAAAAGTTTATTTCTGTTCCTCATCATAAGTGTTGCACAGTAATTTTAAAAGGGAAACTTGCATGTTCAGATACTTAGGATTTTTGCCCCAGCTAGAAGATTCAGATACAGAGTCTATACCCTGCTTTTAGAAACTTTTGGTTGAGCCCCTGCCCCATATAGAGGTGTGCTTTCGCTTACACTTTGACTTTTCCAGACACTTAAAAACTAGAAAAACTTAAATCCTGCAGAGGTGCTTTAAAATAATAAGGAATGCAAAAAAGAATAATTTAGTGCATTTATGTAGCAGAAGTAACTCTATTACAAACCATTCAATTTTAAATGTCATCAGGTCCAAAATTTAATAAACAAAAGTAGTTTGACACACAATATACACATGCTTGGTGAAAGCACCTGAAGGAAGTTTATCTGGTTCTTAAAGAGAAGCAAACAGCTGTAAACTTAACTGAGGCTTCAGATTGTAACTGGACCACACTCATTTTCAGGGATGGTGACAGTCTTTTTAGGTTCTTGAAAGTCTGAAAGTTTAAAACAGATACCAGGTCAATTAGCATATCTACCTTTTAAATGAAAGAAATGCAAATAGAATGAAGCACTCCTAAAGTCATTTGTGCAGATAGTCCTGAGGTAGCTGTGTGTGCTCATACAGTCCAAGAAAATACTGGCTTTCAGCTGGTTCTGTTGCCCAGCCTCTCTTGTACAGTGCTAGTGTCCTGGTTTTCAGCTGAGACAGAGCTGGGTTTCTGTTTAGTAACTACAGTAGTGCTGTGTTTTGCTTTCAGCCCAGGATCTGTTATGAGAGAAACACTGATAACACACCAGTGTTTGCATTTCTGTCGCTGGAAGTGAAGGACTGTGTTCTGTTAGTCTGCAAGCGCAGGATCTAAGGGGGTGAGGAATGTTTCAATTAATAAGCTAAACTGGCATTTGGATATGCCAGTGGGATATTCCATATCATATAACATCATGTCCAGTATATCAGTGAGGGGCTCTTCCCCTCTCGCTCTCTTGGGCTCTGGCTCTCCCGGGATTGCGGTTTCGGTTCGGGATTGTCGCTCCTCCGGGATCGTTACCTGGGAATGGGCCGGGCTTGGTCAGTGGGTGGTGAGCAATGGCACTGGGTATGACTCATTTGCATATTTTGTTACTGTCATCCTTATCACTACTATTTTAATATTAGTATTATTTTTTCTTTTATTTCTGTTATTAAACTGTTCTTATCTCAACCTACGAATCTCCTTACCCTTGCCCCCCAATCCTCTCCCCTGTCCTCTGGGGGTGGGGGGGAAGTGGGTGAATGGCTGTGTTGGCAGCTGGCCAAGGGCTAGTCCAGTGAAACTATCACAGCTAGGAAGAAAATGCTGAATAATTTTGAAATTGCCACTTCTTGAGCAGTTTCCTTGAAAAGATAAGCAAGTTCCTGATGTAATCCTGCTGTTTTCATTAAATAACACATTAACTGAAACTTTTTATAAACCACAGATTGAGTGAATGTGTTGTGTGAATTGTTTCTTGAAAGGAAATTCTCACCTGCCTTAAAAATTGGGAACAAACACAAACTCTAGGTATGCTTTTACCATTTCTGTGCCATGAGGGGAAGATATGGTTCTGGCACTTAAGGCTTTCTACTGACCTGATTCCTTAATCCACCAAAAACAGTAGTTACTTTTGGCTGGAAGAGTTGAGTTGAACTGATGCTGTCAACTTACAACACACTACAGCTGGCCAAATTAAGCAAAAGGAGTGCACAGCCAGAAGCTTGGAGGAGGAAGCACCATGTCCTCATTTTAGCAAGTGAGCAGTTTTAACTCTTCTCTTGTAACTTCACGCTAAATGGAAAAACTAAAACTGAATGGATTGCCAAGCTTTAACATTTGGCAGTGCTATGAGATGAATGGTAAAAGAACTACTCTATGTAGTTGAACCGAAGTTCTGTCCAGCCAAAAAATTAATTTTGGACTGAGACCAAGCACAGCAACTTTCCATTAGAGAAAGAATTTTAAAAAGGGGAGAACAACTGAAAGTTGGAACTAAGTTACTGCAAGTTCTACCACAAGCCAGTCTAATGGTTTGCAGATGTGGTTTTGTTTTAGTTGAACAGATGCAACAATACGTTTTTGGATACTCACCCTCTGTCAAATCTACCCAGCTGTCTTCTGGATCAGGTACAGGAACTGAAATTCCCATTGCTTTCCGAATTCCGTATGTACTGACAATATCGCCTGGAGTCACTTGCTGTGCAAGTTCTTTCAGGTTATTGGTTACTCTCTCCGCTAGAAAAGATAAAGGCATGTACTGATATGCTGTCTGTTCACACAAAGTCACTGAAACGAGCCCTTCACCCTGTAACAGTTTAATTATTTCAGTACAGATGGCACTACGTTAAATAACGTTTCTGCAACAGAACAGTTCTGTGGTACTGTGTGCAATCGTGCAAGACATCCTGGGACCTGTACAAGAGATGGTTAAGAAGAAGAGGAATGACATGGCTGCTGACCAAGGCTTGCTGCCATCAAGAAACAGAAGTAACAGAGTAAGCTAATGACACTTGGGTCACACTCATACAGCAGCTGGGAGAGCTCTGGTGGCACCCACATAGCAGATGTGTTGGTAATACCTGGCTTTCAGGATTCAGCATTTAGTTTTGTATACAAACTAGAGAGACTGTTCTTATTGCTACAGGTCTGGCTTTCCTTCAAGAAGGAAACTTGGAAATACTTAAAACTTCTAGAAAAGGTAATATTTGATCTGATTTAGACTGAGTGTAATACCAGCTTGGTCATGTTTCTCCAAAAGTGGGGAACTTGTCTTACCACACTGAGGTGGTTGTTTTAGCACACATATGCTGCAGCTGATGTTGCACGTTAGTTTTCCTTGCAAAACAGCCACCCTCTGCACACAGTCCTGTGGTAGAAGGCTGCCACTAAGACAGGCTGTATACCTGACCTGTGAGACAAGAAGCTTTGCTCAAATAACTAAAGAATGTGTGACTGATGTTAACTGGTATAATACAGTAAGCTGGTAACTAGATCAAACCTGCAATAACGCTGGCCTTACAGGGAGAACTTGGGAATACTTAAGCAACCCCTGTTCAAAGACACTGTAAAAATGATGGAGTCAGAGGCGTTTGGCTATCGTCTGCCCCATGGCATAGAGAAAGCTCCCAATCAGTTCCAGGGAAATTCATTAAAAAAGAAGAAATACTTGTAATTACTATTCAAAACTTTCACCTGGCTTTACATATATACATAAAAATAATCTTCTAGGCCTAACAGGGCACGTATTCTGGACTGTTACTTTTATCTGTCTTGGGAGTTGATACAAGTTGGGATAAATTCTGCAAGAATGATAAGAAAGTATTTACCCAAGTGCATCTCTCTGTAAGAGGGACCCAGAAGACAAATCATATTAGGGGGTGGTTTTGTACTTAGTCGCTCATTTTGAGCATCCTGGAGTTCTCTCAGGAGTTTTGTTGTTTCATCAAGTTTCCTCTGGAAGATTTCAGCCTCTGTTCAATGAAGAAAAGAAAGTAAGAGAGTCTATTTACTTATGGTACGGTACAAAATATGGTAAGGCTGACTATGCAAGGGGACTGAGAAACTGAAACAGTTACACTTCCAATATGTCTGTAAGTACCAAGAAAACTCACCCTCAGAATCAAATTCTTCTATAGGAATGCCAAAGTTTGTAACTGCTTTTAGTGCTGTGAGTCTGTCGTTATTAGCAGAGTCCAACCTGGCAGAAATATCAATTTCCATAATCTAAAAAAAAAGGCAGCAAGTAATAATTTAGATAATATTTAGATCAGCCTTGAAGCAACAAAATTGGTGAAAATCAGAACACAAAGGTAGGTAAAATCAGTCTGCTCTACAAAAAAAGGTAAATGTATAGAGAAAGCTGAAAAGTGACCCTGTGAAGCTTTTACTGGTCTATAGTTACTCAGTTTACTATTCTATTTAATACTCAAATAGAAAATGGCATCTGCCAAAAACACTGCAGGCATGAGTAAATGGTGTAGGAACTGAAGACCAGCATGCCAATTTAACAAAAAAAATTCCTTGAGCTCACCAAAAGAGTTTATCTAAGACCTGAGGCCAAAATTCAAAACCAGCCTGGGACTTGGCTGCAGATGCAGGCTTCAGGAGAGCAGCCCTTTCCCTAAAACTACTGCTATGCTTTTTCTAATTGAACAAAGTTTGGGTGGAATGATTTGAGACCTATAGGGTCACAAGATACTTGAAAAAACTTCTCAAAGACAGTTATGTGTCATGTAATATTTTACACTTATATTACAAGTTCATGTTAAACCAAATAAAATGAAAATAGGAATAAAACAACTACAGCTGCCAATGAGAAGATCTAACACATGGTTAAACAATCACAAACAAAAACATATAAGCATTTTCTTCCAGTTCTCTTGTCATAAAGTCTTGTTTAAGACTTAGCTTTCTGGAGATTCTTACTCTCCAAATGCCTACAGAACCGCATGCCGCTGTCACGATTCACACAGCGTCTCTCTACAGCTTGTCAAAGTCTCAGTGCAGCTGCACAGGCCTCACAGGTGTAGGCACTTTTAAAACTAGGGTGTTAGGTTGATTAGAGTAGTTAATTGATATAGAAAAATTATACCTTTACATCTTTTATTGCATCACTTCTTTCATGTGAGCCTTCAGCTTCCTCCAATGGCTAAATAGAGGATTTTTAAAGAGGGCATTAAAGTTAATCTTTTCTGTAAGTTCAAAGTAAAACCTTACACAATGCAGTAATTTTAAGTGAGGTAAATATACAATGTCATAATGAGCTTTCTCTGTAAACTAAGTTACAAAGTAGCATTTCTTCAGATATTAATGTTTACTAGAATATGTTTTTACAGCACATGTTTTATTGCTCTTTGCAAAGTCCACGTGCTTTTCCCCAGCGATGTCACATCAGAGATTATTTACTGGGGGACAGGAAGAAAAGGAAGGGGATTATTAGAGGCTGAAGCATATTCTGTTTCTATAGATAAGTATATTTCTCTTAACACTCACAACAGTAGCAGTTGAACCCTGTAAGTCAGTGTCACTCTTGGGCAGAAAAGAGCTAAACTAGGAATGCTAAGCAAAGGTCTGAACTGGGGCTAAAGGTTGATCTTTGATCCATTATCTATTTCTGGTATTAATTTAGCTAATATCTGACCTGTTAGTAAAAGGCTCTGATCTGTTTATTTCAATAGTTTACATTAATGTGAAACTCCAATCAAGACTTTCAGTTAACAGGAACACTTGTGGAGATTCTCAACTAATTCTCAGATTGTCAGTTAAGATTGTCAAATCAGGCCCTTTGCTTCCAGTCATGTCTGGCATATTCAGGTACGGAATTTGAGGAGTGGCTGTTTAGTATTTTTACATAGTACATACTTGAGTTTAATAGCACTGCACCAAGCAAAGGGAAAAACTAGTTACAAGTCCTCCTGAACTAAACAGTGGCTCTGAGGAACACAACAAACCCTAATGGAAACAAAAACCCCCTGCATATAATCACCTAATTTCTAAACTGCTTATTGATTATTTTTTTTTTCCTTAGATGGAACAGGAGGCCAGTGCAAGTGGGAGTGGGAAAAGAGACAGAATGTGTGACTGTCTCTATCTACAATATTTTGTTAATTGTTACGTGTTGCTAATTAGCAAGCCAGAATAATCCCTTTCCAGAAAATGACATCTGCTGAAGACAAAGATCAGTCCTCACTTTCAAATTTTACCAATTAGAAGGGAGCCCATCGGTAAGATCAGCATCATTTTCCTCTAGCTTTATAGCTTTTGTGCTAAAACTATAAAGACCAGACAGTTCACAAATCCACTCTTACCGTTTCTAGTTCTCTGAGAGCTCTGGAATGTCCTCCTTTAGTTAGAACATCAAGCAAACTGTCAGCCATTAAGATAGGATAATCTTGTGATTTCATCAAAAAATCATGAATACTGAAAGATCAAGAGATAGTTAACTACTTTCATACCAAACATTAAATGGAAAAAGGTTATGTAAAGTCAAACCAACATGTAGAGCATAGAAAACACAAGAAGTAGCAAGGAATTTGATCTAAATGGCTTGCTTTTGTTTAATTACCCATGCCTCTTGTAGCTGAGGAACCCATTCAAATTCCTAACAAAAACTGAAAAACTAGGAAAAGTACACTGCCTCAGGCAGCTGTATCAAACTGAAAGCAAATCTGCACAGGCACAGCTGCACTGTACTTAAGCATTCCCACATTTCATATGAACTGGTACCACACATGTGCTATTGCTGAGATTCTCATAAAACAGAAGGACTTTATCTCTGGACTCAGCTCTCACACTAGGACCACAGTAGTTTGGTCAGTATTTGACATTACACTCAAGGCAGTAATTAAGTTAATTAACGTAATGAGTCCTTCTGAGTTAGTCAGAAATATACTCAAGTTTTAGACTGTATGTTCTTATGCATCAGTAGCATCAAAATCCATCAATCTCAGCTAATTTAACTTTACAGGCAAATTCTCTTACTAAAGTGTTTGTTTCTTAAAACAAACCCACAAACTCCAGCAGGCTAGAGACAGTAGTGCCATCGTTCAGCAGCAAAGACATAGCCCTTACTGCAGTTGCACCTAACTGCTTCTGTACCTGAAAGCTGTGGTACGGCTCTTAGTTGTTGGATTACCTGAAAGATCCTTGATTAGAGTCTTCCCCATATGTTGAGTAGATTAAGTCAGAATCTTCTTTGCTTATGTTGGCAAATGTAGAATCGTATGTTGGCGCGTAGGAACTGTACGGTCCGTAATTCAGGTATGTCACTAGTGGATAAAACCGGCACTAATTATTACCTCTGTAATTACGTGTGTATCGGATAAAAGTGAGAAGGGGTTGTAAAACAATCCCCAAAAAGAAACTTGTAGGAACATCTTTCTTGTGGTGAAAACCAACTTTCAGAGAATACCATCTGTTCAGACTGTAACATCCTTTAGTAACATCTACATCTAATGCATTTTTATTTACAGATGTTTTATTCACAATACTCTAGGCCTTAACACAGTATGAAAATTCAGGCTGGTGCTGGTAACAGGTTCTCAGGCTCCCCACTACACTCTTTCAAAGCTAGCAAAAACCTTTGTCTGGCACAGTTCCTCTTCTCAATATAGACCAACATTTTATTAAATACACCTCCCCCTTTTGTACATGTAAATTAAGCGAGACTTTGTCACGTGCTGTTTCGTTATGTGACACACACATGCAATAATGTGCTTTATCATTAAAAACAACTTAGTTCTGAGCTATTTGTGTGCTATAATGAGATCAATATATTTTGTTTACATAAGGATAAGGATTTATATTAAAAAAAAAAAAAAAAAGCAGCACTTGCCTGGAGTAACCTTGTTTCTTTTATCTTCTTTGAACCCTTGTAACGTATTAACTCCTGACTGAAGTCTTCCTGCTGTCATACCCAGCTTTACAGGACAGTAACCTGGTTCTACAATAGGATATATCAAAATGCAGACATAATGAAGATGTAATTAAGTGACATAGGAAGATGTCCAAGCTCATTCAATAGTCATAGTCAGCTACTTCAAAATAAACAGGATACAACTCTCAAAGTGTGTTTTCTTCTCCAAATGCTTCATGCTAAAGTCTGTGTGTAGTCTTAAACATGAATCCAGACCAAGTAAGTGGTAATACTAGTGAACTATAGAAGATTTAACCTAAATCTTACCTTTTCATTGGTAGTATTCCTCCTTCCTGTCCCCATTAAATAGGATCTAATTCTTAGCATGAAATACCAACTGCACAAATATGGGGAAGGGAGAAGTCAAGTTTTCAGCTTGGTTTCTGTCTTCTAGAGCTAGTCAGTTCAGCTCTGTAATGAGCTGCCACTAAAACAGTCAAGCACTTGCACTCTTTAGCTAGTGGCACTACATAGATGGCATTGATGTGACAAAATTATTTGGGACTGAGACAGCTCCCTGGCCTGTTCTGGACCATCTCTGACCTCTTGGGTCATCAGACACTGTACTACATACATGGACCAGACTTAAGGGGAGTCCAGGAATTACATGAGCAGAAGCATATGGCAGGTAGTCTCTTCTCCAATGGCAAAAACTTTCTCTTGCAGCTTCCACAAACAGCTGATGCAAAAAGGAGAAGCAACAGCCACTGAGGGCTCCCTCCAGCTGCTCCTAACAACAGTTACAATTGGCCTCATCTACATGCTGCCTCAGCTGGGGCTTTTTAAGTCCAGATCTTTATCAGACTGTAAAGAAGCATTAGGTTCTTGGCTAACATTTGCCCATCTGCCCCTGCAAAAAAGCAGCAGACCAGATAAGTGAAAGTGTTTTGTTACCTGAACCATGCCAACTTACCTCCTGCAGTAAGGTCAACTGGATTAAGAAGGCCCAGAGTTGTTGTACCATCTGGTTTTCTTCTTTCAAATTCACACTGAAATAAGATCAGACTATTTCAATTTACATATTAGTTAAAATTCATGATCCTTAAACCAATAAAAACATCTAATGAAACTGTCCTTTAGAAAGGGATTTAGAAAGATCAGTCAGACTCAGAAGTGAGCGCTGCTCTAACTTTTTTATTTTCACTAGACAACTTTACTACTGGTATAGGTAGAAGGAATTAAGAAATTATGATAAATGTTAACATTTCTGCAGGGGCCAAGAGATAAAATATGTAATTCTTGTAGAAAAGTAAATGGGCCCAGTATTTCCAAACTGGGTTCCTTCTCCTGCAACATTAATAACCTTTGATCAGATATGTGGCTGTTTCAGAACAGTGGGGTTTTTTGCAGGTCAGACTTGAGGGATTTTCTTGAGGTTCCTACTATTCATCCTTTTCTAGTACTTTATCTAGTATTTCTGAAAAATTAAGCTGAACTTGCTCTGCTGATGAAAGTCAGCATGCATTCAGGTGCTATGCCTTTTTTTTTAACCTTATGATGCTACACAGATGATCAGCCATGTGTAAAAAATGGTGTAAACCATAGTAAAAAGATACCTTGAGTTTCAACTGACATAAGATGCTAAGTAAGCCTGGGTTATGAAAAGTGAGTTACCAAATACACAAAGATTTACCTGGCTGTTTGCAAGGCGTCTTGTTAGCTTTCCTCCAGATTCCCTAACAATGCGATCAATCTGCTCTTGCTCCCTTTCCAGGCTATTGTTCCGTAATTTGTCTTCAAGTAGATCTTTGTCCTTCCTGTGAATAAACCCACACAGCTTAGTTACTCACTTAAACAGACACCAATTGGCTAAATATCATGAAAGGATACAGTGGGGAAACTGTTTTTGCCCACTACGCAACCTTGGTTTTGTAGACTAAACAACTGACAAGAACCCCAGCCATTTCATATGGCTGCATTTAATACAGCTGGGGAAAATATGTGACACAGACTTATATCTGCAAATACCTTTTGATGTTAGTAACTGTAAAGGTCTCTGTGTTTAACTTACTGCAGCCATACTGATGGTTTAGCATGTTGCTGGATTGTATGTCATTACTCCCACAAAACCAACAAGGATATTTTTGGTAAAATAAAATATTAGATACCCTGGATTTTAGAATCTGTATTTTTAAATCTGTGAAAATAGTCACCCTTATTTCAGAACATTGAAAGGGTATTTCTAGATATTAAAAGATATTTCGGGAAGTATACATTCTGTACCTATGTATTTACATGTTTCAAATACAAATACTATGCAAAAAAAAAAAGTACTGAAAATTTGCTGTGTAGTTATTTGTACCAAAATAAAGGTCACATTTGCAAGCTTTCTCCAAAACAGTATTACTTATGTGAAATAGCCACTAAAATGGAAAAAATTATGGTATCATAAAAGATTCTAAACTTATTTATTTTGGTATATAAGGATGCTTTGTATTAATGTTGCTCCCTGGAGATGAAGAAGTCTTAAGTGTATACACAATACCAGAAAAAGAGAAACCCACCCACATCTACCAGTTCCTAAAAGCTGTCTTGCTTCAGCAGCATTTCAAGGGTGTATCCTACAATTGTTATTGAGATAATACTTCACTTTTTGTGTTCTTTGCTAGGTGTTTTGGACGCTCTGGTGTCGCCATTCACAGTTTCTCCTTTATCTTTCCCAGGACTATTTTCATCTTCCTCGGTTTGCTGCAGTTCTGTCTTGTCCTTCTGCTTCCTTGTCTTCTGCAGGTCAGCCATGAATTCTATACTTTGTTTCAGGCTCTGAATTCTCTCCTAAAAAACACCAGAATCCTTTTATTTTTTACTTCAATCAACCTTTCCCTAACCTACCCATAGAGGATGATTTTATTCCAGTTCTTTCTTTCTTATACTAGCAAGTACACAGGCAGTTTAGAAAAGGAAATATTAAATGCAAATATTTATTCATTAAGTGGTCTGGTAGCTGTACTAAAGCACAAGCCTTAAAATAATGTACTATTTAAATTCTAATATGCAAGCATTTGACAAATATTAAGCAAGTTTTTATTAATTTTCATAAGGTCCCTGTAAGAAAAATGGAATGAAAGAGGGGTCAAAAAGGAAGAAGCATACTTTTTAATATTTTGGGTTGTATTTTCTATTACCTGGCTAAGTATCTTCATCCCTGAGTGCAGCAGTTTTTTTGCAGCTTTGTAGTAAATGGTGTCTGGTTTGTTGTAAGTCATTGCATTAGTACACATCAGTTTGAAGTTATCCTGTACAGACATTAATAGTTTTGGAATTAAATTTAAAATTTCATAGTAAAATGTATTAAAATCCTTGTTGCAAATGCAGTGTCTTGAGCTTTAGGGAAAAAGAACTTCAAAAAACATTTTAAGTCAATAAAATTTAAGAAATCTATTTAATTAAAAATTTAAACAGAAATAAGTATGTAAATTAGTCTCAAATTAGCACCCCAATAAACATCCTCAAAGTATTCTTAAGTGTTCAGTATTGTTTGTAGTTTTTGAAGTTTTAATGGAAGTCATCTTAGCTAAAATTACTCACTGCTGACCAAACAGCAGTCATTAAAACCAAAGTGAAGCAATGTAAAGAAGACAATAAAGTTTTCCTGTTTTAAAAGTTAAGCTGCTATTCAAAGTTACATCATTATAAAGCATATGCCAAAATTTCAGTTACAAAGAATAAAACAAATGAATGCTTGATTTAAGTTAATTTCTTGAATGACTGAGCTAGAAACTCCACTTCCATATTCACTGCAAAGCCTGCAGAGGTAGATGGATATGTTTTGTCATATTCTGAGGTATTCACAAAGATAAAAAGTTAAAATGAAAAACTAACCAGAAACAGCTGAACCAACAGGGAATATTCCTCTAAAGTTTTGAAGCTCTAAAGAAGAATGTGTAAGAAAATAACCAACACTATCAACTAACATCTGCCTAAGTTCACCTATTAATTATCACAAATCACACTTCTCAGGTCCTCATGTAGCCCAGTAAAGAACAAGACAATATTTCTGCTGATGAAAACAAAACAAGCCCCTGCATCTTTTAAAAGCTTTAGGAGCCTTCAAAACAGGCTCTCAAATCCACCAGACGCACTACAGCACAGGGTTAAGCAGTTGCTGCCAACAGGACTGAGCTCATCTTGCCTTCACTAGTTGTGGATCTACAGGACTAGATAAGCCTGGCTAGCACTGAGGTGACAGGAGGCAAAGCCAATAAATTCACCAGACTCCTTGTTTTTTGAGAGGCAGTGCATTCAGCAGTCTGACAGAAATGCTAATGTTTTCATTCTTAAGTAAAAATCTAAAATGACATGCTGAAGGGCAAACCAACAGGTCCTATTTAATCCTGCAAAAAACCAGAACCATCCACATCTTTTTGAGATGCATATTTACAAACCAGAATTGTTTTCTCTTTCACTTCCAGAATTTACTTGCTCACAAAAATTCAACAAGAAATATTTCTTCAGGCAGAAGTACTGGTTCTTTTGGCATCTTCGTATTCTCATAAAATACTAGAGCTCAAGTCAACTGAGTATAATACATCTCTGTAGTCAAAAATAAAATTTACAGAGTTACCTTTAATTCTTCTATGGACTGGTATCCATTGTTCTTGATCTTCTCTTTCATGGTACTAAAATCCATTGGGTTTTTAATGATCATAGAATAGCCAGGGGCAATAAAGTCAGTCACAGGAAATGAAAAGAAAGAACTTGGATCCTTTCTGTTAAGAAATGAAGAGACAGTTTTTTATGTTTCAACTTATAACAAAGAGCATATTGAGCTTAGAATTAAATAGAAAAGAAAGGATTAAGCTTGAAAAGGAATCAAAAACATAAAGCTAGAAATGGGTCATGTCAGCATAGTATTTCACTTTTGAAGGTTGAAAAGACCCCATACACAAAACCCTATACCAAAAAAGTGCTTCAAATGTGTTTTAGAAGTTAGTTCTACATTTTGATAACCACGTGTGTTCTCAAAGAGATTAAAAAAACCATACTTTTTTTTTAGGTTTTGGCTTTTGGAAAAGTGGCTTTATATTATAATTAAGTAATTGAAAAATAAAGGGAACAAATATTATAAGAATACATACTTGTAATTCATGGTTTACTCTGAAATTAACAGAAGAGAAATCTTGTTGCTAAAAGTTGTGATAAAACGTGTGTATTTACAATTATGCTAATTTTTAGCTTATGTGACATTGATAATTTTTCTCATCAAAATTTCTTAAGACTTTTGGTGACTTCTGACATATACTGGGTGCTTCTAATGGCATGAAAATTAAATACAGTTGGTTCGTATTTTCTCCTTAGGACGAGGCTTAGTTGATAAACTGCCAAGAACCTCTCCTCCAGAAAGACTAGTTTTTTTGCTTTTCATTAAATTCTGTAGCATGAGACTGACCTCCTATGCCAGTGTTGATACTACACACACTGGTGAAACCCTTGGCATTTCAGACCTTTTTTCTGCAGCTTATTTATCACATGGATTTCTACACCAAGTTGCCAAGTTCCTACAGAACAGTGAAAAGCATTTTGCTCTACATACTGCAGAAGTACACAGTGCAGATACTCTGCAACCCTTGGGGAACACTGGCATAATAGCTTCCAACTGAGACACAGGATTCAAAAACAAAACTGTCTGCTGCTTTCTGCCTGCATGCAAAGGTAGCCAAAACACACAGGTGCACTTTTTGATGGCTGTTAGTTTCTTGAAACTGACACCAAGATCTTGAAAACTTAAGGTTAAGAGAAAACTCACGAACAAAGTTTCAAGCTTAATCTGGTGAGACAGATAAAGGGAAAGATCTTTCAACCACTCTTCTACAAATGCAGATATTCTTAAGAAAGAATATCTTAAACCATAGACTACTTGAAAGAACTGCAAATTCTGCAAATCTGATTGTTTTAATCAAAAGACATTTGGTTACTAAGACAGTAAGGGAACACAGTTTAAGTTTTCAAGTGTGTACTTTCTTTTTATAGTAAATAATGCTAAAAATAGGAGAACTCAAGGAAAAAGAATTCTGGCAAGTTCATTCAAAACTCTTGTGCCTCTCTGAAAAAAGGTGGTTATAAAAAAAAAAAAAAGCATCACATTATTGGAAAATTGACTGTTTTAGCAAGTTTTTCTAAAAGTACTTTAAACTTGAAACTGGAGGTGTTTACAAGAAGCCTAAGCTGAGAAGTTATAAGTGTGCATTCTTAAACTAGTACTTAAATTCCTAAAAAAGTCCTGATAGCAATAGATTTAGCAATAATATTTTCACTCAAGCTTTTTATATGCCTCTTCCCTTAATGTATGTTATTTTCCTTTCAGAGCGGTGAAAGCCTGTAGCACAGACATTTACCTCTGTAGCTGTCTCATGAGTTGATTCAGAGCTTCCTGAAGTGGTGTCTGCTCCACCTCTAGACCAAAAAGAAGTGGGGTAGAAAGGGTGTGAGACAGAACTGACTGCAAGAGGTACTGAACTTCCAACATATTAGAAATCAGCTAAACAGAACTGATGCAACTTGAGAATTCACCATAAATTAGAAGGACACAGTGGCAAAACCCACAACACATATGGGGGATCTACTTTCTCACTGTCCTTACTTAACATTCTGCTCACTCTCCCACCGGTACCAGACACCATTCTGTAAAAGTAGTATATGGTAATGTAATTTCAAATTTTTGTATGAGATGGGGAAAAACACTGAGATGGCCTAAAACGTCAGTTCACTTGCTACAGAAACAACAGAAACAATGAACAATGTCAATTAGCAAAAACACCTATTTTTCTCTACCTTCCTGTTTTGATAAAGCACTCGTCAGTGGTTTCTCTGGCAGCAATTCCAATCTGACAGGGGTCTGACATTTCATTTCCTGTTCTCCCTCACTGTCTGCGTGGTCTCGATCTCGCTTCTTTTTATCCTCCTAGAAAGATTGTTAAAGAAACTTAGAGAACCTGCAAAACCAGCATTATTACTGTATATAATGTTCTCCAGATTTTTCAAAACCACCTCATATAGTTTAAAAAAATAATAATAGTTTGTAAGTCTTTAAAAGCTTTGTATTCTTTATGTACTGTCTCCATCTGCTGGGCAATAAAGTAAATTAGCTATACAATGCAACGTATCAAAATTATTATTTTTTCTTAAATGTGACAAATAGCCACTTAGAGCATGACAGGAACAACTCTGCACTGTTCTCTGCCTCTAGTGATGCCCCTACGATGATTTTTGAAAGTTTTAGAAAAACTAGTAAGAAACAGTACAGAAATTTAAAATTTCTGGTACACATAATGCTTCAAATATTACTTATCACATTAAGAACCCTAAGAGGGAAATATCTTTTTTTTTTTTAAATTAAGAACTTGTGAAGTCTTCATTCCATTTTCTATAAATAGATTTATTTATACACTGAATTTTTTCCCCCCTTTTTAAATTTTCTGTGCTGTTATACTTGCAAATATTTTTTTCAAAGATGAGAAATTTCACATAACTTCACTCATCTTTTTCTAATAAAAGTACCAGGAGAAAAGGAATTGGCAAAACTAATATATGGAGTTTGAATGTATTCCAATTCAAGGGTACAAGTTACAGTCATATCTGCCATCTTTTGAGGTGAAGACTAGAGAAAGTTGCTTTTTTTTTTTTAATAAAATGCACTAGTAGCAATACACACCTTAACTTTTCTCCTTCTTTTCTCCTTTTCTTCTCCAGGAGTTTGTTTTTCTCCTTTCTTTCTCTTTTTCCTTTTTCTGTCCTTGTGTTTTTCATGTTCAGATTTGTCATCGTATAGGCTCGAATCGAGTCCTGCATTTCCCGTAGACAGTTCAGCGACTTCACTTCCTCCAACCTTCAGCACCAGCTTCAGGGGCTTTTCTACATATTCTTGAAACAGCAGAGGAACAAGGCGTGTGAGCACCGCAGAGAGCGCGCTCCGATACCGCCTGAGCAAGCCTGGGCCACCCCGCCGCCTCCCAGCCCGCTCCGGGCTGCCACCGACGGGAGCGCAACAGCTCTCCGCACCCGCAGCCGGTTCCACTGCTCCCCCAAGCAGCGGCCAAGCCCCGACGCCAGCCCGCAGCCTCCCTGCCCGGGCTCGCTGCAGGCTGCTCGCCCCGCTCCCCGCACGAACGCAGCTTTTCCCCTCAGTTTTCAAACCGCCCCGGCGGGCCCGGCCGCGCTGCACCCGCGGCGGGGCGGGGCGCTGCGGGAGAACGCTTTGGGGCCTTCCTGCCCGGCGGCGGCGGCCCCTGCCCGCTCACCCACCCACCCTCATAGGGGTGTTTGTCCGACTTGTGCTTCTTGTGCTTCTTCCCCATGGCGATGGCGGCCGGGCGGCCCGGGTAGGCCGCACTGTTGTCGCGGTGACCGGCCCCGCCGACGAGCGGCGCCGCGCGCACCCGGGAGGAGCGGGAACGCGGCGAGAAGAAGGCGGGCGACGCCGCAAAGCGCCCCCTAGCGGGGTGGAGGTACGCCGAGCCACGGTGCAGCCGGCGCAGAGGCGGGCGGCGGTTGGCAGTTGGCCGAGGCTGCTGCGTTCAAGTGCTGGGAGCTGCGCTCCGCGCCGGTGAGCGGGGACGTTGGGCGGTTTTCTGTCGTGAGCAGCCCCCTCAGCCGCGCCCGGCCCTGCTCAGCCCGGGAGGAGGTGCTGGCTGGCCGGCCCGGCCCCGTTCCTTGGGCAGAGTTGCCTACCCAGAGTCCTCACAGCCCTCCCGCGCCCTCTCCCCTCACAGCCCTCCCGCGCCCTCTCCCCTCACAGCCCTCCCGCGCCCTCTCCCCTCACAGCCCTCCCGCGCCCTCTCCCCTCACAGCCCTCCCGCGCCCTCTCCCCTCACAGCCCCCGCGCCCTCTCCCCTCACAGCCTCCGCGCCCTCTCCCCTCACAGCCCTCCCGCGCCCTCTCCCCTCACAGCCCTCCCGCGCCCTCTCCCCCCCGCGGTCTCTCCCCTCACAGCCCCCGCGGTCTCTCCCCTCACAGCCACCGTGTTCTCTCCCCTCACAGCCCCCGCGTTCTCTCCCCTCACAGCCCCCGCGCCCTTTCCCCTCACACAGCCGCGTGAGCCCCTCCTTCTCCCTTGGAGATGCCCCTTGCTCCCTGCCTGAGGCGGGCTGTACCTGCAGCCCTGTCCCTCTTGTCCCCCACCCTTGGGTCTCTGGGGCAGCGCCGCGTTTTAGTGGCTTTGGCAGGATTCAGCCTAAATACTCCTGTGTCTGCACTGGCCTGTGCTGCAGAATCTCCCCTGCCGTGTGCCAGGGGGCAAGTGTGATAGCAAAGGGGGTGCTGGGACAGCCTGCTCCCCTGAAAGCCTCGGTTACATCGCACCTGAGCAGACACAAAGCGGGCTGCGAGGGTCACCCGCTTCCCGGCTGTGGTGCGGGGCTGTGGCCTGGCCGCTGCTGCCTGGGCGGGCATGCCAGGCAGAGCTCCGGTTTGCGACAGACCCTCAATCTGGCATAAAGGCCACTCGCAGCCACCTGCTCGTCCCAAAAGCTTGATAACCTGTGCCCAAATTTGTGCCAGTGAGAATCGCAGAGGCGGTACATGCCTGAGGAAGGAGGGTAGAGAGTTTGCAGGTACAGGCTCAGACTTACAGAGTGGCTAAATTTGCGTATCAGTCTTGAAAGTAGGTTATAAATTTACAGAAAATATATGTGTATTGTCCATGACAGGTTAAAAATAACTTAGATAGAAATTAGGACCTCCTAGAAATGGTGGAAGTTAACATATTTGCCTTGTCTGGCTCTACTTCCCAATACAAGCAAATGGTTTTCAAAATTAAATATCACACTGATCATATAGTCTTTCCAAGTTAAGTGTATTTGTTCATATCACTTAAACTGCAGTCACTTCTGTTTCAACAACACTCTGTAGTTATTTTCTTCTAACACCTATGCTGTAATGCATCTTGAAATTTAACTTCTGTTAAGTTAAAATTCTGCATCTATCTCAAAAGAGAAGCTTTAATTTTATTCCCACACAATAATCCTGTATTCCTCAAGTTTCTTGAATTATATGTGATATTTTATAGCCAAAGAAAATAGTAGTTGCTAATTAGAAAATTATTATATGTGTGGCTGTACATCTACAGAAGGTTCATTTTGAAAGCTTGAGAAGTTAGAGAAGTCCGTTGTCCATTCAGTCACTGGGATTTTAATCAGATGTGACAGCTTTGTTTTGCATTTTGCTGGTTAGATTGACTGCCATTTGGTAACCTACTCAGAGAATTGCGTGGGTGGTGCTCTGGAATAAACCACAACTTTTCTGCTTGATCTTACTCCAGTAGTTTGAAATTCAGCTATAATAGACACAGTTGTTTTTCTAATTCACATCTGGATCCTTTAATACTCTTATTACATATGCAATGAATGTTCTTAAGCATACTTTAGTGAGAGGTAGAGGGCTTTTGCTTGGGATGTGGCCACATGTAGAAAATACAAGACTAGTAAATATTTAAAGGACATGTTTTATAGCATGAAAAAAAAAAGTTGCTATATCCTCTGTTCCCAAAAGAAGACTGGCAGACTAAGATTTTTTTCTTACATGACAAGACCATATGTTCAATGGTTACTCTGAAATTTCCTGACTAATCTTGTCCTAAATTTAATAAAATTTGAGATAATTATACAGAAACAAGTAATGTGAGATATTGCCAACATTGAGAGCTGCCTTTTCTAGGTGTCTTATTGAGTAACATCCCTTGGGTCAGAGAAAGATGCTTCTGCTTAACTGTTAGCACAGGCACACATATGTAGAATACACATAGTTTTTCCCATCTTTGTCTCTAGCTCTCCTTTCAAATTAAAAGATCAGTATTTCTTTCCACTCAAAACCACTTGTGCAGCCTTTCAAAGCATAGTCCAGCTTGGGCAAGCTTGGAAGAAGATGCTGCGTTTCTCAGCAATGTTCAAGAGCATTGCTGTTGGGTCTTGTCACTTCCCTGAGAAACGAGCCTGCATTCCTTCATGCTCAAATGGCTCTGCTGTTACCAGAGAAAAAAACCTAAAGGAGTCTTAACTCTGTCCCCTTTTCCAATACATTATGGGTTCTCAGCCCAGATCAGGGGCAGTCCTTCCCATTTCAGGGGAATTCAGTTGTGCAAAGAGGAAAGATGGAAGTCCTGAATATCTTACAAATCAACACAGGGGCTGGATACATCTCACAACAGCTGTCATTTAAATGATTGAAAAGTAATTTGTTATATCAGCATAAAAAAAAAGACCTTACTATGACCTCCTATTTCCTAGCAATGTGTTTTAATATTTTCAAGTAAGATATTTTTGAAAAACAAATCACATTGTTTACAAATTATACTTTTGCCCAGTAGAAGTCAAAGCTGGTGGTTTTCAGGGCTGACTCCAGATCGCTAAAGCTTTGCCGGTGCAATGTATGCCTGGTGCCATAGCAGAAGAGCTGTCAGTGCAGAGAGATTTATAGCAGGACTAAATAAATGAGAGGTCTTCTATTTCTTGTAAAGGTTACAGAACCTTTGTTCAGTTTGAAGAACTTGGTTTTGGGGGTTAATGAGAAAGATTATTACTTCTTATATCCGACTTTTTGAAGTAAATTTGTCCTTCCTGCATGATTTGCTTTTTGAGCAAAATACACTCTCTGGTTGAGGGAATGCAAATAGAGAAACTGCTATTCATTACAAAGAAAAAGGAAGTAGTCCTTTGGATCTCAAAATATTGATGCTGTCACCTAGGAAAGTTAACAGCTTTTGTTGTTACTTGGTCTGCAGGTAGCTTTGTAAGAAGATCTCTGTGTCAGCTGAAGCTGTATGATTTTTGCTAATGCAATAAAATGGTACAACGCTTACTGTGACTGCAAGTTGAAGTGCATAAAGTGTGTGTGTGTGTGTTGCTAATGTGAACAGAGATATTTTAGGTGTCGACTGAATGGATTCCAGAATTGCTTCACAGAGTAAGAAGGAAATTTGTTGCACTTATGTACACAAAAAAACCAGAGCTGGACTAGGATAAGAACCTCTGTGTCAACAGTTGCTTCTGAATAGTCACTTTGAAAGCTCTTACCTATGCTCTTTGAAATACTTTCTGTTAGCAATCAAATAGATGGCAGTAACTGTCAGCTTGTAAAAACCTGCTTCGGGTCATATTGTTTCTATATGATATTATTCAGAAAAAGTCTGTTTGGGCATCATTTCTAAAATGACATTTTAAGCCTATGAAGAGTTTTATCACTGTTTGGTATTAGAAATGCAAGGTCTCGTTCTTGTTGGTTGAATGTGCATGATTAATCATTTCAGTTCACTGCATATTTTCTGAGGATCATGTTCTTTATCCTAATCAGTGTCAAGTTTCTATAGCAACTAGCATTTAAGAGTGAGAGACAATAATGCATGTTGCTATTGCTGTTAGCCATGAAGAGTAATGGAGAAAATGTTTGAAAACAGATGTCCAAGTATTTTCACTGGTACCTTCTTCTGTCTCTTAAACAACTTGGATTGACACCTGTGGATAGTGTAAGATCGTATTAATGTCTATTCATTTAACTAGACATCAAATGATGTAATTATTTAAATTGGTCATAGTTTTTTCCAAAACACTGAGCCAAGAAGGATGCAATACACACAGTAATTTGTGGATTTGTCTTTGATCAGTGTGTATATAGCATAACCAATATAATTTATTGTGTTGTTAACAGAGATATAAAAAACTTGGTAAAACCCAGTTGCTTTAATCACTAGTGTAGTCCAGGAGGAAGAGGTAGGTTCTGGTATTGGCAGAAAGATGCAGAGACCACTGCAAAGCACAGGAGGCAAGTGTGCTAAAATCTTTTGTAAAAGCACATGGAAGCTTGGGATGTTAAAGCCACTGGGAGTTTTTCATAAGCAAGTTTTATTTGTAGTCTGTGACACAGAAACATTAGGATAAACAGTTTTTGTGACAGACATTTATTTAAAACCAGCGTTTTACACTAGCACACCTTTCTAAAAATATCCGAACACATATGGCTGAAGTAAAGAATGTAGTCAGTATTTTATCAATTCATGTATTATTATCAGTATGACTTTTAAATCAGTTATTTGTTATCTGGAATATTCAATATAACCATTTTCTTGATTCTGTGAGAGTTAAAGGGACATTTTCCACATGCATATGGCCTGGCAAAATTTAGTGTAGCAGATGGAAGTATTTCCCTGAGTTTGAATATTGTCTTATTGTTGTGATGCATTTTCTCTTTTTTACTTTAGCACTGGAGTGCTGCATATTGTGGGGGTGGTAAGTCTCATCTGGAAACACATTGTAAATTATTAGTGATGAAGATATGGCACTTTGTCTAAGAAAAGTCACCGCTTACTCACTGTGACAGGCAAATGTACGTTTCTACTTCAAGATCCTTAAGACTGCAATAAACTTTATAATAAGATTGTAATTCAATCGTAATTATGGATGACTACCTTATTGTCCATAGAGCACTGTCCTTTTTGTCCATTGATCATGCTGTTAGATGTGTGTGTGTATTTATGTAAGTCTGTGTTTTGTAAATATCTTTCCTGTGACCTTGTCCAAGTCCTATGGGCACCTCTTTTAATAACTCCTTTGAAGTGATTTTATGCACCTGAAGAAATACCTTCTTGCACACCTCTGAACTAAAATAGCAAAATTTTTGCTAGACATGCATGAAATTGCATTAAATTTAAACATTTATGACCTTGGTTCTTGGCTGCTATTGCTGCACAGGTTAGGAAAATTAAACAGGATTCAGCTGGGTCCACATACCTTCTCTCACAAATGGAGATGGATGGACAAATGGAACTTATCCATCATCCCTGCTTCTTCCTAGTCAAGTGGAGTGTTTGGAGCAACCCAAATGGCGAACAAGTTGAAACTGAAGGCTGCCTTAGCAGCTGCAGCAGGTAATTTCCTTTGGGTGCAGACATGTCGCTGGCAGAGGCCATTTTGCAATGCAGAGTATTGTCTTCTACGGTGACTTGTTCCAGCCCTGCCTGTTTTATCTTCATTCCCTCTCCCCCTTCTTTCCATTTAGCTAGTCCTTTCTGAATGCAAATCACACTTGTATACCTGGGTGGGTATCGCTGAAATCTGTTTACTTTGCTTAATAGTTGTATTCCTCTCCTTCAAGCTTACTCTAAGCTGTTTGAGGCAGCAGCTATTGATGAGTGGACTTGTGTAACAAATAAGGAACAGAAGCTTCTGTCTGTGGTTGCTGTATGCTTGTAGCCGTGTAGCAGGGAGGTAGCTCTATTTCTGTGCATGTCTATTTCAAATCTATGTGACTGCTGCACGCAAGTTGGCTACTGTCTTTCTAGAGTGCTTGAAACAACAAGGTCCAAAGTTTTGCTTGGAATTTGCTATAATCATATTGAAAAAAGTGTCTCCCTCAGGCTTGGAGGGGTATTTAACTCATTAATAAGCTTCTCTCAGTAAAATAGCTTAAGGAATGCATTACTTTAACATAAAAATTCTAGCTCAGGGTTGTCTAAATGGTGAGCTAAATGGTGTCTAAATATGGAGCAGATTTCCAGAGAAAGCCGTGCCATCTTGTAGCAGTGTAGGCTGGGCATTGAAAGGATGGAAAAATTTGAGCTCTAGTTTGAACTGATGGATACAACCTAATATTTTTTGGAGATTTTTTAGTATTGATTCTGAGACTGATCCTGTTGCCCTCACTCATTTGTGTAGCCCTTCTCATTTTGAATACCCGCAGGCTTTGCTTGTTCAATTAAGATATTAAATACCTAGTCTGAATTTCCTTGATTCACTTGCTTGGCCAAACTTTATTTGAAGTCCTAAAACATTTTTTTTTCCTGTAGTATATATTTTAATTACTTACATCATATTTTAAATTTAATAATGTATCTGAAAATGCCTGTGTTCATGGCAGATGCATCAGACTACTCCCTTAAAAACATGTATCACTCAAATAAAGATGGAGACAAACCTTTTTCTAACAAGTTTTAAGTTGCTGTAAGAGGAGAGGCAGAGAATCAAATTTACACTGGTATTAAATTTGCACTTGTCAGATATAACAGGAGAAAATTTAATACAAGTGTCTAGCTGTATCTCTCAGATTATGTTCCAGTTATTTTTTTTAATTTTAGGTAGAAATTCAGCTTTTTAATTTTATTTTGTTTTGTGTAGTGGTGTCTCTAGAGGAAACATAGTGAACAGAAAAAAATAAGAGCATTAGGCCACTTGGTGGTGTAATTTGCAAAGGAAAACAGATCTTTCACCTTCAAGTGAAGGAAATCTATGTAATAGACCATTTTTATTTGCTTATTATCTGATTAAACACAGTACAAGACATTACCATGAACAGTTACTTTTTAAAGACCTTTATTTCAAGCAGGTAGTAAAGTACATTTTGTAGGATAAATTCTGGTTTTAGCTCAGCTCTTACTGAAGATGTTTGTGTTCAAGCTATTAATAATCTGTTAGTTGGTCCAGAAATCCTGAATCAGTTCACAGTGGAAAATCTGTAATTTAAAAATGGAGAGGACCACATAGAATCTGCAGCCCCTTCGTGTGTGACTTCAGTAACAAGTTTGATTTTCACCTGCTGGAGTCTGGCATGCCTCACATTCACAACAGGTGCAGCAGCTTCTCCACATCTCATTGTATTTTATACACGTGACTGAGAAGGTTGGGAGAAGCTGTGGCATTGCAGTGCTTTGGGAGAGACCTTGAACTGCATGAGCTGTGGCAAGGAAGCAGGGGCAATGGGCACCAACAGTTCTGTACGCTCACCTGCCAAAGATACATGTGAGTTTCCTCAGTGATACTGAAATACATATACACTTGTGCAGCAAATGCCAGAAGGGAGGGTAATGTGTGGAAGATCAGGTTGGTGGGGCCTATTTGTTTTTCTGCATGCAATAAGAAGAATGAAAGGCCCAACCTTCCATTGCCTTTCAGTTCAAACTTCTTTTAGGCAGATACAAAATGTTTGAGCTCAGCAGGATGCCCCAGAGTCTGCAGAGCAGTGTGTGCAGAGACAAAAAATTATACTATGTGCACTGGTGTTCATGTCAAGGGAGAAAAGTGAGGATAAAAGAATCAGTATAATGCTGCTCTGCAAATTCTAGCAGAAGTAAATATTTTCCATGCTAAGTGGGGCCTGATAAGGAATGTCAGTTTTAGTCAAACTATTATTCTGAAATGGTAATCAGAATTTTCTTTTCTGGGGGAAAGAAAAAATGAAGGAAAAAAGATGCAGTTTCCATTCCTGTTTGACAGAAACATCAAAATAACAGTTAAATTTCATTCTTGTATTGAGGAAGGAAAAAATAAAGACGTTTTAACTGGTATTTGGCTTGCGTTTGGTTTGGCTTTTTAGCCCACAGGCTAGAAATTAAGTAGAAATTGAGAACAGCTTAAGCCTGGGCTGTTCAGATTGAACTGAAGATATGATTTAGCCTTGTCTGTGATGATTGTACTAAATCTATGTACTAAAAGAAGTAGCAGGTACTTGCTAATTTTAAGAACAAGTGACTGGGCTTGTGTCTGAGTAGGTACTAACCTACTGGGACCTTGGCTTAGGGTGAACTCAGCTGTATCATATTATGATATTCCTCTGTCAATCCAGAAGGTATAGCTGCAGTGAGAACTTCAGGTGTTGGCTGTAAGAGCTGTAAGGAGGGGCTTACTCTTTAAATCAGGATGGAGTGTACTCCTGTGCTTCAGAAGGCAGACAACACCAACGACAGTTGATCTGTTGCTTATTGTGCTTGTTTGTGTAGGTGATGACATCCTGGATCATGTTCTCCTGGAAAACATACAGCACTCCACAGATTTTTACATAAATTAGACCTGAAATATTTTTTAGCTTTCCCATAACAAGCCAGCTGGCAGATAATTGATCTCTTTATGTTGTATATATTATCTCCTGAAACTTCCAAGTAGCACTGATGACCAAAGGTTTAGCGTGGATGAGGAACACACAATTTGTAGCATACTTCTATAGCTCCTGTGATATCCTCCACAATTTTGTTCTCTGAGTGAAGCTTGGAGGAGGGCAGCAAAACCTGAGTGTAGTGGAAGGTCCCTTGACCCTTTAGATTGCTGATTATATGTAACCAAAATGATCCTATTTCAATATCCAAATATTAAGGACCTGTTGCAGGCTATGAGTCTCTTAGAAATTACTACTTAGAAAGCACTGCTATGTAGAAATTACTAAGAACTTTTGGTTTAAACTTCTGCATTTTCTTTAATTGTGAACTCAGCAGAGTACTAAATGACAACTATATGATCGATTTTTTTATTCACCTTTAAAGAAAAAATTAACTCATTTGCTCAAGGGAATGGGGGAAGGAGTTTAAGGATTTAAGCATGTAACTATTCAGATAGAGTCTGTTTGGTTAGACCTAAATTCCTTATGTCATTGCTCATTAACGTTGTTTTACCAAGTGTTTATGCATGAGTGTCTGAGAAGAACTGGGTGTGATCAGTTCAAAATGGCCCTGTCAGACTGCATGAAGAATTCACTCAGAGATATATATGGAAATGCATTGCTTTATGATTTATTCTGACAGGGTATTCACATTGCTGCTTTAAGTATTTCTCCAAATCTTTTCACAGTGGATGATCAATTAGTGCTTTACTTATTCTTTCTATTAATTTAAAATGTGAAAACAACAATATAGCCACTTCTCATAGGATTTTTATCTATCCTATGAAATGAAATCAATCAGATCAGTTCTGTAGCCAACAGGTTCTCAGGAGATCTGCCTTTTGTTGCAGTGATTTCCTTGTTTCCCTCTCCAGTAGAAGGTTAACTGAATTACAGCACTCTGTAGGCCCTGGGGCAAGGATCAGATTCTGATCTTGGAATTGGAATGGACTTTTTATGTAGGTTTTTGTAAACCCTTCTTTCTCCCTTTTTTATCAGTTTTAAGTTTTCTGTCCTTCATTTCATTCACATGCCCTTATTTTTCCAGATAGAAAAGTATGAATTTCAGTCATAGTTACCCTCATGCCAAATTTTCTTGGAAAACCAAAACTGATTCTGTTTAACCTTATAGCAAGCTAGCTTGTATTTTTGCCCTAAAACCATAGTATATTGAGTCTCTTTTTTGTTTTTTTAATGAGCAATTTTTTATCTTTTTTATGCAGGGTAAGAGTTGAAAATGTGTGTTCCAGAGAGTTAATTAACAGAAAATGGAAGTATACAACTTTTTTTTTTTTTTAAGGTAATATGATTATTCTAGTGGAAAGAGCATAACTAGTGGGAAAAGCCTAACATACTGAATGCTTGGAATAGCTATTTTTTTTTTTCTCTTAAACATTAGAGGTGTTTCTAAATGTAGCTCCTGATCTCGAGCTACTGCTAAGTACTGCTGCTAAAGATCTACACAGGAAGCAGTTCAGGAAGAAATTTTACCCATACATTAGATGATCCTTTCTGGACTAGCAATATTGCTGGAAATGTTTGTTTCAGGTAATCTATAAGGGGGTGTTGCAGATGTTTTTCTGCTTTTTATAGAACCTGTTTCTCATTTTGGAAGTGGATGCTAGATAAAAAGGGCAATGCAACTTTAGAAAAATAATTGAACATTTTTGCTTCATTTAATTGGAGGCATAAATGTAAGAGTCATAACTTATTCAACTGAAACCTTATATTTATTGTTACCTACCAGAATTTTTGCTTTATAGTACAGAGCAACACTTCACAGTTGCCAAGTTTCACTGGAGATGAAGTGATAATCTCTGGCTGTAAGTTGTAAATTGCTTTGGGATAAAAGGTACTGCATAAATGTAAATTGTTACCTTATTAAATGCAAGTGTGGCATAACATGGTTTTCAAATTGCTAATGAGTATTTTCTTTGCAAGTCTGATGGCTTTTTAAAGATAAAATAGCACTGGGTTTATTTAATCAGCCTAGAAGGTTCTTTTCTAGCACATTGTGATACTTATTTTTATTGCTATAAACAAACATTATTTGGAAGAATTTAAGGATAAAAGAAGATAGAGTTTACACTGCTTTTTATTAGTCTTAATGTTTTGATTACCAATAAAGTTACTTATTTTTTTTGTTTAAATTGAACCAAATATTTTATGATAATTCATACTAAAATACATTTTTTTTGTCTTGTTGCTGTTTTTAACAACACACCGAAGTCAAAATGTCATAGAATCTGTTCTGGATGTGCAAAATGATTAAAGATGTTAAGATCAAAAACACTGTGAATGAGAAGATAATTTGGGGGATATTTAACTGAAGTACTGATGAATACCTGCACCAGAATGAAGTTGTGTTTTTGTCCTATGCATCTAACTAAGGCAGCAATGAAGACAGAGATGATGTGGGTATTATTAACCTGTAGTCTCTGCAGAATTTTTTGTTGGCCTGTGTTGCAGTCACATCTTTATTTTGCTGTATCACCATAATAACAGTAGGAGCCACTCTATCTAATATTTACAACAAGTTCTATTTTAACAGCGTCCTACCTTATCCCCTGATGGTCAACTAAAGACTGGCATACTGCTTTGGGGATAAACAGTGAAGGAGTACAGACAAAACTAATAATATTTCATTTAGGTCCTTTACCCTCAGCTCAAGACAGCAGTTAAGCATGACTAAGAGTCAGGGTTCAGAATTAAAAAGTAGAATTGTACGTGCAACATTGGCTATCATGTTTGCTGTTAGTTTCTTGGGACAGGAGGAGAAAGGAGGGTGTGCAATTTTGCTGTGCCATTTTTGAGATTTCTTACATGTAATTCTTAATGATTTCTATTACTGGGAATATTTAATGACGTTTCCTCCATAAGTAAATACGGTTTAGGTATTTTAATTCATATGCTATAAAGTAAAAATGAAGTTGGTGTTTATGCGGTAGTCCATTAAGATGTTCCATATTTAATCAACTTTCTCAAAGAGTGGTGGAATGAGGACTTATGGTCAGAGCTAAAGGACAGAGGCCCACCATGGATAGAGAGCCATGTTGGACTAGAACATCTCTAATTACAGAGATTGATTTGCCCTATCACTCATTATATAGTGAGGCCACAGGTCTGTCGAGAAAACACAATTCAAGGAGAGGTATAGTGTTACCCCAAATCTCACATAAACCTTTAGTTACACTGTTTGGTTTTTTTCTCCCTCTAATCTCATGAACACTTTATTTTATAATTAGTATTACACCATGTTTCCTCTTCAATATTTTTTTTTCTGTTATCTCTTGCTGAGTATGTTAATTTAGATCGGGGTCCTCAAACTCTTTAAACAGGGGGCCGGTTCACTGTCCCTCAGACACTGTCAGGGGACGGACTATAGTTTGGAAAAAAATGAATGAATTCCTATGCACACTGCACATATTTTATTTGTAGTAGTGCACAAAAACCAGGAAAAAGAATGCAGTATTTAAAATTAAGAACAATTGTAATCAACAGAAACAAATAATATTTCCATGTGAACTATGGGCCTGCTTTTGGCTAATGAAATGGTCAGTGTTAGGTTCCATATTTGTCACTGCTAGTTGTAGCAAGTGATGCAAGTGTTCATCAGTTAGCCTGGATCTGATTGGAGATTTCAGATGTTTCATTTGGGAAAAAGTCTGCTCACAGACATAGGTGCTGCCAAAGATGGTTGCAATTTTGAGTGCATGGTTCCTGAGATTATGATATGTCTCTGAGGGGAGAGATGCATAGAAATTAGTAAGGCTGCTTGATTTGAATGCATCTCTCAGCGAGTCACAAGTCTGTAGCTCAGCCAATTCCATTTGGTAAATCAGATCAACAGTTTCAATGTCAACAGAAAATGGGTTCCGGAAAAGCTGTATGTCCTGTTCATGGAGACGAAGCTCCTCCTTTTGGAACATTTTCAGTACATCCTTACATGTTTTGTTTGGCAATGCAACTGCTGGTTTTTCTGCAGACAGGTTTTGAGTTGTGGGGAGATGGCAGAAGTTTTCCTCCTTTACTTGGTTAATGAGCAGGTCTAATTTGACTTGAAATGCTTTCACATGTGAATACATATCACAGATATGTGATGTGAGGTCTGACTCAATGGTGCATGAACACCTTCCTACCTCGCTGCAGGTGTTGTGATGTATTCCACTGAAGTGATAAAAATAAGCATTATTTTGTGAAAAAAGGTGTAATGCATAAAGTGAGTCTGAGCATTTAGGTTACATGAAGCAAACAGCTTTCTCAAAAGGGAGACAATATTTATTTATCTTAGGCTCTCATGATCCTGTAAATATCACTGTACCGTTAAAGCATTTCACAAAAATATAGCACTTCTGTGGCACAACGACATATTTAGCAGGGTCCCCAGGCTATCTCAGACTTCTGTTAGAACTATATCATTGTATCAAGGATGCTTATTTATATACCTTCACAAACTGATTTAAAAAACTAGAGTGGTGTTTTTCTAGGGTATATTTGGAATTGAAATCCAGATGACAATGCTGATACTTTCAGCTGCTGTACACAGGTGAATAGTTGACTTGAATGTCCTTCAAGTACATTTCATTTTATAGTTGTGCATGGGCTATTCTTGACTACAGACAATATTCTTCTCTTTAATGTCAGCTAATCACTGACAAAGTTCTGCTGCATAAACCAGCTAGATATCCAGAGCCTTTATGTTTATAACCAAAGAAAAAAGCATGTGGCTTAACTGGGCTAGGGTGTGCTCCTAATTCAGCTAAACTGGAGAGTAAGGATGTAAATGTAACTACTTCCCTTAGCCAACAGGCAGCTAATTAAATAATAAACTTTCAGTTAAATGCATGATTCCTCCCACCTTGAAATTAAGTCAGACTTATAATAGGCTCTGTTAATAGATTTCAAGACACTTTGTATTAAAAACAGATTCTAGTATGCATTGACCGTAGACTCTGTGTTATTTTTATTAAACCAGGGAAGTTTATTCTGTGAATATAAGGTTCAAGGCACTTTGCAGCCAGGATGAGCTTCTGTTTTTGTAATACTGCTGTCTTGACTACCATGTAAGAGAACCAAGAGCAGATTTTACAAAGGTTAAAAATTCTTGAATTCTCATGTCAGGCTTCATAGTTGGGGATTTCACAGCCCGTGCTGACGTGTTCTAGAGATCCGAAGTTGCTAGTGGTATTTACTGACCAGCGAGAGAAAAGAGCAAAATAGGCATGACCACTGTTCCTTCTCAGGAATGCTATAGTTCATAAACAGTTAAATGCTGCTTCTTTGGAAGAGTTAGCTTAGCCCCCAAGGGGAAAAAGACTATTTTACAGTTATTTGTTAGCACAACTCCTGGAGTGTTTTAGCCAGAATTCATTCAGAACTCAATTTTGTTCTAGAAATCAAGTTACTTTAGGATTACTTCTGTGCAAACAAGAGAAGAATTTGAGCTCTCCGTTGGCTTTCATTATAAATAATTCTGAGTTCTGTTCCATAGCCACTGACTGATGCAGAGTTTCAGCTACTGAAAGGTCACAAGAAATAAGATGAACATGTATTTTTTGTCACCTGTGGAAATATGCCGTTGAGTGACACCTATGCAATCAGTAAGTCAACAGAACAGAATTCAGGCTTATTGTTTACTTCACAAGGAAGGCCAAAACTGAAGCGTTGCAGCCATGCTTCTGAATAGTTTGTACTGTTCACTACCACATCCATCTGCATAAATATGCTTCCTCACAGAATTTAGATGAATAGAAATTCCTCCTCTTTGGCTTTATTAATGTCATTTATTTTTAATAGAGGGGAAAATTGAAATAAGTTCTTTATGTGAAGTCTGTTGAGGAAAGGAATCTGGGGAAAAAAACTTAAAAGTTAATTTTTTTTTTAATCTTGAAATCTTGTGCTTAGTAAGTGTTTAAAAATTTCTGGCAGTCCTGTTAGTAAAAATAATTATTCACAGCCTTCTGGGTGTTGTGGATCTTTTCATTTTATATGTTCAAAAGAAAGGGGGATTCTTCCAAATCCTCAAATGTACAAAAGTACATTAATTTCATTTTCATCACATTTCTTCATTGCATTAGATTTGCATGGATTTTTTACACAGAGATTTAGCAGTAGTGTGGGAGGGCAAGCTTTTTTTTTTTTTGCCCCTTTTTCTTTTTTCATGGAGGGCATTTTGGGTCATTTTAGATGAAAGAAACTTCAGTTCATGCCATTGTGTTAGTTTCCTGGTTACGGTTCAGTTTTGATTCCTCATCTAGAGGACACACAAAAGGGAAAAATGTTGGCAACTATATTGGACCTCTGGGTTGTTGTTTTTAATTTTAGCACAGATTCCAGTTAATACTTTTGAATAACAGCCTTCCTTGTCAGGTTAGTCCCACTGATTATCTTTTGGGTGGAAGGATATTTATTAATGGGGACTGCTTACACAGAACCCTGCCGGGCAGTGTAACCAGAAGTGATGGTTCTTGTTTATTTGACCAGGGGAATATGATTCCCTAAGAATGCAGAAGACTTCCACAGTTTATCTAGATGCAAGGTAACACTGCAGTTTACAGAACAGTACCAGACACTCCAAGCATGGCATTATGCAGAGGCTATAAGGAAGTCCACCAAACATGGATTTTTCTGATGAGGTTATTGTTTAGGGGTCAATGTAATGCAAAGGCACAAGAGAGAAGGTTAGACAGCGTTTCCATGGAAGGGGCAGTTCTGGATAGTTCCACTGCTAATCAGTAGTCCCTAAAATATCCAAATTATTAGAGGGAGCTTATTATATCTTTTGGATAAAATAACTTTACTCAAGGAAAATGCTGAAGTGACTTCTCAGTGTGAATTCTGTGTTACGTCTACTGCAGATGCAATGATGAATCATATTGCTCTTTTTGTAATAAATTATCTAAATATATTAGGACACATAGATTGTTGGCCATTTACAAGGGTGCTTGGGAAGAACATCTTCCAAAATAGAGATGTAGGAATTTCTGTCTTCCATAGAAAATTTGGTTGTGTTCTGTCTTCTCTATTTATTTTTAGCCAAATGTAGATTTATGTTTCACTGTCCTTTACTGATCACACAACCAGTTGTTGAATGTTTTATGATGGGTCTGTTTCTCTGGGAGTAACTGGTACACTGAGTATTCTTGATGACAACTGGTACTTCATAAATGCAGGATATTAATAGCATCAGAGCTCTATTACTTGTTGTTTAGAGTTTTACAGGTTGTTTCTGTAAAGGGAAGAAATTTTTATGTGGAAAGAGACATAAAAGCAGTTCCTTATTCACAGACAATACATATAGGACTGTTTATCTAAACATAGTTGGGATCAAATGGAAGCAAATAATTTACTGGCTTATAGTTCCTAGTCCTTTGTTTTTGAAAATGCACTCGGTCTCTTGCTTTCCCTCGGGGATGTTTTATCAGCCCTTTCTTCTGATGTCCTTGACTTTCCTGCTGCCTACTTTTTTTTTTTGCCTCTGGTTGCTTCAAGTTGCCTTTCTATAGTTGCATGTGACTGTCAAAAATCTTCAGGCTGATTTTAGCATTGAAACATGAAGGAAAACCTCGGTTCACCTGGGTCAACTTCTACAGTTTAGGGCTGCAGAAACTATGTTGGGAATGGTGGTTGCCTTGTGCAGCTGCTACCGTGAAAAAATGTCCATTAAGGTGCTCTCATAATGGCACGTGGCTACTGTGCCTACTAGCCTGAAGGCAATTTAAAAGACTACCAGTAGGTCAAAACCCCATTTCTAGGGAGCTGCCTGATCTTCAGTATACCATTTTAGCCATTAAGCCATTGAAGAGCTTGAATGCATGCCTATTTCATGCACCTAGAGACCTTGGGAAGTCAACTAGAAGGCTTTTGTTGCACAGCTTATGCCACTTGGAATGTCAGTGTTGAGCTCCCTCCTTTTTGACTGATTTTTATTATTCAACATTTCAGTCAGCATTGGTTTTCCAGCAATGCTGCATAGAATTGAGATTTGGATATAAATGCAAGGATATCTGTCATGATTTCAAATTTGATAGTATAGGAACTACTGCTTCTGTGTGGAACTGAAGTTCCATATTTCATTGTCTTAGTTCCCCAATCAGAAACACATTTGCTTAACAGTACTACAGTGGATCTGTATCCACACTGATCACACAGATGAAACATTGCTATCATCATCTAGAACAAACAGTTTCTTGTACTTTGTGATTATCAGATCGATACTAGCAGCTCGTTGCATTTGATGTTCAAGTGTCAACTGCTACTGCTTTTTTATGAACTTTGATACCCTTAGACTTAATTTTTTTGTTTTGATTAACATTAGAATATAACACATAAACAGGTTGTCTGTCTGAGATGTACTCTGGCGGTTGCTTTGTTGCTACAAAGGTGAAGGCTTCACTGTGCTAGGTGTTACAGCTACCTACAGAAAGATGGTCCTTATCCAAAATACCTTACTGTCTAAATGCAAACCAGAACGGAGCTACAACTTTTTATCTTTTGCTTTACCTAATCATATTTTCAGTAACTCAGAATGTGATTTACATGAACTCAAATTTAGAAAGCTAAAGCTTTCAAAACAGGAAAATTTTCCATCTCACAGATTCATTTGTTCATAGATTTGTACTTGTGTGTTCTATCAAAAACCCTGAAGAGTAGATAGAACCTGTGGTGCTGCATAGGGATGCTGTTGTGTTTCTGTGCAGTAAGACAGGTGCTTTCAGGGACCACTGACTTACTGTGACTGTCACTGTGCTCAATAGATCTAGTGTTTTTGAGAAGGATTTAATATGTTCGTTTTGTGTTTATACAGCTTAACGAGTTCAGGGTAATGGGACAGAATGTTGTTGAAGTAGATGGTATCTGGGAATACAGAACAAAAAAAGATTGCTCGGATTGAGCTGTACTTCTGATGACATTATAGTGTTTACCACCCAGTGACTAGATGTCTCCTGCCTTAAATGATTATGGGGGCAAAAATTGTGTCAGTGTTTTATTTACATTGTTGATATTCTTTTAGAATGGCATATGTCAGCCTTGCTTTAAACGTGATTCTTCTGATGTAACTTGAACCTTTATTTTAATTATTTAATTATTTAGAGCTTTTTGTTGAAGTTTCTTCTCTCTCCCCAGTGCTAATTAATTATGCTTTTATCCTAGATATTATACAGTACACAGTGAGGCACTCTTTGAAAGATTATTTGATGTACCGAAGGAAAGATGATGGTCTAGTGAGATATGGGTTTACAATGATAGGACAGTGTTGTGATTCAGATAAATATAATGGATGATTTAACTTACATGAGAGGTAAATATTATGCTATAGAAAGTTCTCATTTATATCCTTACTATCATATGCCAGTATAAAATGATCTTTTTTAAAAGAGTGAGTAATTTTGACTCAAGAAGTGGAAACTATGTGCATAGTCAGTAATTGCTATTCTCCTCATAGCAGCAAAGTAAAAATATGTAGTATTACTTTGAGGATGCAATTTTGGATGAGAGAATGCTGTGTTTCAAGGCTAGTGGGAAGTATGATTAATGCTTTAGAAATGAAGTATTTTGGATGTTTTTATGTATGGAGTTAACAACATACCACTATAAAGACTTAGTCCTGGGTTATAAATGAGCTTGAGCCCTACAGTTCCTTGTATGAGATGTTTAAAGGTCATGTCCCTTTTAGGACTTTTATTTCTAAAAGTAATGGAGCAGAAGTAGCTTCCTATCTGAAATCTTTCTGGCAGAGGCAAATGTTGAATGCAAATTCTGTTGGGCTTCTTATCAGTTCTGTTTTTACTGACATAGTTTGTTCTGGGGTACTTGCCTTTTTTTTTCACAGTGTCTGTCCCATATCGTTGCTTGTTTACAACTGCTACCCCAGCTACTTAAAACAGGCAGCTCTTTACAGCTGATGTGAAGAAATAACAAATGAAGTTGCAGTTTGAAACAGTGGTCTTTTATCAAGTGATCTGCTAGTTTCTGGATTTCTTCTCTTTGGTCTTGTGATAGTGGAACATAGTTTAAGCTACATTGATGATATAGGTTGTATTTCTGGAAGAATGATGATGGAATCATTGAATGACATGAACCTTCTCTCCAAAAAGAAGAGTCATTCTTTGAGCTGGTTTGTACTGGAAGACTAGTTCAGCAAGAATCTTGATGAAGTCAGAATAAGGTGATGCAGAGATGTGAGATTTGCAACACAAAACACAAGATAGAAAAAAAATAAACAATGATACTGTCATTATCAGAAATGGAATAAGTGGTTAAATTGGAGGGGTTTTATGAGAGGAAGCAAGAAGAGGAATGAGGTCAGGGTTAAAAGACCAGCAGAGCATGACTTCGGAATGGCAGCAAGACCATGCTTCTTAACTACCTGGGATAAAGTGGTGCAGGAAGTAGACTTGTTCAGTCGTTGTTCTTAGTAATTCTTTCTCTGAAAAGTTGTTATGAATAACCTATAAATTTGTCAACTACACAGTTTGTTTGGAGAGTTTGCAGTAATATTTCACAGTGATATCTCCCAATTTTTATCAAATTTTTAAAATCACATTTAATTGATCTGCGGAAGATGATGTGGGTCACAACTGGAAAGAAATATTTATTGAAAGGTGCAAGGCATTCAGGGCACTAGATGAGAACAGTGGCATATAGAAATTTTTTTTTTCTCTCCTGTGAAAGGAAAGATGTTGTAAATCTTCACCACAGTGATGTAGTTCAAAGTCACAGTTTATAAAGCTATTGTTTGCAATGCATATATGGAAACCAACCTTGTCATTTTTCACTCATGTTCTGCTCTGCAGCCTAGAATCCAGGAGAGCTTTGGAAACCCATAGCTGACATTGTAGTGGTGTATGGCTTTACCACAGTGTGAATTCCTTTTAATGTCAGTTTCTCTATGGGGGATTAGCCACCACAGATGTCACAGATCCTGGGAATATCTTCCATGATAAAAAAAGGAAAGCTGGCATCTCAACTGTCATTCAATAATCTACAGACTCGTTAATTTATGTGTTTTATGATATTTGATACCTACAGATACAACAAACCTGTTCTTCAAGTTTGATTGCAAAATGTGTATTAATTTATGTTCCTGTAGAACAGTTAGATTACAAAATGCCATGTTGTCTTTGCTTTGAGTCTTTTAACATACCAGTGGATAAATCAGGAGTGCTGATCTTCCCATTATGTATGTTTTAAAGCAAGCCTCTGACTAATAACTTCTCCCCTCCTTTTCGCTCCCTCTCTCTCCTCCTGTGTAATATTAGTCTAAAATGCTGATTAAGGTCAAAACAAGTTTATGCCAGTTAAAAACAGACATATGGAAAGTTCCAGCACTGAGCCCCATAAGCTATGAGAAAGGAATTTATAGCCTCGCCATGCTCCCAGCGCTTCTCTTTAATTAACTACTCTAAGCATCCTGAAATTCTCAACAACAGTCTGCCTGACAACAGGGAACCCTCTGGATCTGTATATAGTAGGAATCACCCTGCCCAGCAGTATTCTATATAGATGAGTGTATCGGGTGTTCAGTGACCTCCCAGCAAAATGTTACACTTCTTTGTTCTGCACTGAAGATGTGAAAAACAAGTTGTTTCAATTGTTTTGCTGTTATTTAAAGAAAGCATATCTTAACTTCCACTGTATTAATTTTACTTGTAAAAGCATATTTGTTTGTTTTTAAGAAATAGGCAAAATACAGAATTCCACAATGCCTTTAAGTGTGTAATCACATGTATTTCTCTTGTAAGTACTGTTGTTCTTTTATACAGTTTTAATTTGCTTGCTTCGAATTAAGGACACTAGGCTGTCCTCTGGAGCTAAAAAAAAAAGAAACAAGTGTGTCAGTATTTAATCCTTTTGAAAAGGAGGTCCTCCACTAGTGATCTAAAAAATAAATGAGTCTACCCCATTATTCCTTGCTTGTGCACCAGAAGTAGTATCTCAGTAGCTCTTGTAGCCACAGTGTGACACAGGAAGTCCATGCTTATTAGGTTATCTGCTACCTCTTATGACCCTAAGGTTCTTTTCAGAGTTACTGCTTTCCAGAATACTTCATCCTATAAATAAGACCACCTATATTTGTTCACAGATACATGATCTCACATTTGGCTTTCTTTGTATCTGTTCTTTAATTAGATATAAATGACAAATTCTTGCTATGATTCAGCTCTCCATCAATCTTTACCTGCAAACTCTATCAATATTTATATATTTTCCTCTTTGTTACTGTTGAAAGTATGAAACAACACTGACCACAGATTCATCTTATCTTAATAATGTTTCAGTTTTTAATTCATTTATGTTTGTCTGTTTTTTTTCTTACTAATTATTAATTGAAATTAAGAGCAGTTACTCATCAAAGATCGTACAGCAATGGAAGTCCATTATGTCTGTACCTCCTACCTTCATCAACCAAACTGATTATTTCTTCAAAGAAAAGAGATTAAGTAAATGTGATGTAACCTTTATGATTTCTTCCAAGCTGCCCTCTTATTAGGCAATATGAATGCCCTGTAAACATCTAGAAATTTTCTTCCTTTGATTTTTAGAATTCTGCTAAAAGCTCTTTGTAATAATTACAAAAATATGATAAGGCATAAAGTAGTGTTACACAGTTGTCATTGATTATTAGAATGACTAATAGAGACTTTGTTGTGGTGTGGGCATGTTCAAATTGGCTGGCCTGGAGCATTAATTCCATCACAGAATTTAGGGGAAGCTGTAGCACCTGCTGAGGTTCAGGGCAAATATTTTTGCAGTTAACTTGTACTGTGCTTTGTGCTGGTAGATTGTCTGCTTTCAAACTAACCAGGTTAAAGCGATACTGAGTATGTTTATAGAGATGGAATTAAAGAAGTGTCTGTAGGCTGTAACGTTTTGGGGAAAGATTATAAAAAGGTACAGAAAATTGAAGCTCCTTGATTATTGAAATCCTAATATGTGGTTGCTACAGTGGTACTAAAAATAAGTAATGACATATTTACTTCTTGAAATAATGTTACTGTCTTTGGTTCAAAGTTGTACCTTTTCACTCTCAGGGATAAGTATTGATCAATTCACTATTGAGGAAAAAATTCCTGGAAAAAACATGGCCTTTGGGAGATTTAGGTATGTTGTCTTTCCATTTCATTGGGTGAGACAATGTTTTTCTTTAAAGAAAGAGTAAAAGGTAGTGTCTGAGTTACATTCTACATTACTTTAAAATTTTTGTCATGTTAGTCTGTATTTTTTTCCTTTTGAAGACAAATTCCCAGTTATCCCCTGATTTCTTTTTTTACTTCCATCCTTGAACCTGGCATTACACTGTTGAACCCCCTCGTGTGTCTGTTACCTTTCTTGATACTGGCCAGAATAGGTCAGTGTCTCAGAAGAGGATCTTTCATTGTTTTGTAAAATAACATATTTATGAGAGAATTTCTGAAACTACAAAGGGCAGTTAGACATCTGACTGAAAGTCAGTATTAGCTGAATGCTTCACTCCCTTTATACCTTTAAAAAATCTCATTGTATAATAATATTTTCCTCTGGAGTTTTCTGAATAAGAAAGATAACAGATGTCTGTGTATGGTGATTGGTTATCCAAGACATTGCTGTATAAATCTAGTAAATGAGGATCAAGATGCTTTATGATATGCTCTACCATGTCAACACAGTGGCTAAATCTTTCCACCTAAGTGGTGATAAGGAAATTTATATTTAATCCAGATAGTCCCTAAGTGCCACTACAAGGAAGTAAGACTTAATCGCATTATTGTTTGTGACATACATTGCATGCAGTACAGGGTAGAATAATATGCATTGTATAAAGATTTTCAGTATCAGCTTTATTAATTGAGGGAGAGAATTTGAAAATTCTGCTGTATTAACATGCTAAATACATTTCTGCTTTCTGAAGTTACATATATTTTCACTTAAAAGTGACTCTACAAAGGGTGATGTTAATAGAGGGAATATTTAAGTATTTTTCAGACTTACAACAAAGTATAAACAACCACTGTTTCTGCTTACTTTAACAAATAAGTAGGAGAGGTTCAGTAAAACAAAATAGAGTGTCTAAGGAAACTGGAAAATGTGAACTGGTTGTGTCAACAAAAATGTTGTCAACTGCCCACATGTCCCAGTCCCAGTGACTCTCAGTGAAACATTTCCACCTGTGAATGCCTATATTGCTTAGGAAAGTGGGATGTAGCCCTTATCAGCATATCAAGATTGTGGTGCCTTTGTAGCCCAGATATGTACCCTTGAGTTAGCTTTAATCTTCAGTAGCAGTAGGAGCAAAGATGCTTTGGGCTGCAACATGGAGCAGCAGCCGAAGTGAGTGTCCATTAAATGGATTATATCTCATTTTGTAGCCCACAATACAGTTAGTGCCAGGTGACTTTAGTGATGTTTTTAATTGGGCCCACTAGATTAACTCTAGCAAAAGCCAGTCTAATTCTGTTGTCATCTTCACTGTGCATGCCTGTCATTTGACTCAAATCTGTGCAGTTCTTGTGAAAATGTTATTTCAGGCCTGTCAGATGAGAGAGAAATGCTTTGATGTGACCATAAGATCAAGGATAACATGTTTGTGGCTCAATCCTGACAAGAGCTAAGCTTATCCTCATAAAATAGGTAAGAATAAACTGTATTTTAGCTGTGTGAGTCATGACAATGTATAGAAATTAAACAGAAGGACACCCATATATGGTTCATAAGGTCCCTGAACTACACATTGCTGGAGGCTGGGAGATTAGTAGACTGAAGAATCACTGTGTGATTATTCTGCCCTTACACTGTTCCCTAGGTATCTGCCATTGACCACTCTCAGAGCCTACACGGACTTTGGCTTGAATCCATACAACTGCCCTTGTTCTTACACACGTCAGTGCTTTGGTGGCCCTGGGTCATACTGCCACAATGGTACATTACTTAGCCTACATA